>CM051258.1:56003768-56488768 GCA_027921565.1 Artemia sinica | reverse complement strand
CACTTGAATCTCCTCCCCCACAGACATACACCTTTCCCCTGGAGTCCTCTCCCATTGTCTTTCCTCAAATTAGACATTTATTCTTTATCCTTTTAAAGCCGCAATAAAGCTTTAAAAACTACATCTATTATCAATGCATTCTCTGAAAATGAATGCTACCAGGAGGGTTGAACCTATTGTTAGGATAATGTGAACTATCCGTGAACTTATCTTAAAATAAAAGGGGTATTTCCTTAAAAGCTCTTAATATGGTTTAAATTGCATATAATGTCACTCTCCCCTACCCTACCCTCTGGGGTTGCAGGCTAGAATATTTATGTTTTATTGCTTGTCAATTTGTTTTTATTTTCATTGTCTGTATTTTTAAGATGTAGTCTTTAGCACGAGTAAGACACGCATTTCCCCTGTATTAATATCTTGAAAGCAAATATCCCCTGGAAATAGTTGTTTTCAAAGTGCGTGTCAAATTTGGCAGTAAACACGCCGTTCTAACGAGTTTCAAAAAATGAGAAGTCTCACTAATATCAGATCATCCAGGGGATGGGGGAGGGGTGGTTTCTCATGGGTGAAATGCCCTGGTAGTGTGGAGTATTTTGTGGGGCATTATGATTGGCTTGGGGTGCAAAAAATACTTGAAACACGGGATTCAGAACCATAAGTGTTACTAGAAATTGCCTGAAAGATTTCTTGGGGGAGACGTGGCGTTGTCATGGGGGTGTTTCATATCATCCATAATTTACCAAGGTGGTATGCATTGCCATTGACTAGTATACTCTAGAGCTTAAAGATAAGGTAGGAGGTGGAACCTATTGTTGGGACATTTTTTAATATTCATAAATTTATCTTAATGAAAAAGGGGTGTTTCATTAAAAGCTCTTAATATGGTTTAAATTGCATCTAATATCACTCCCCCTCCCCTACCCTCTGGGGTTGCAGGCTAGAAGCCCCGGTTTTCTATAATAGATGGTTCTTTTTTGCGTATATGCTTATGTGACATTTTCATCTTTTATTTTTTGGCATGTTTTTTTAGCTGCTTTTTTATGTTTTATTGCTTGTCAATTTGTTTTTATTTTCATTGTCTGTGTTCTTAAGATGTAGTCTTTAGCACGAGTAAGACACGCGTTTCCCCTTTATTAATATCTTGAAAGCAAGTGTCCCCTGGAAATAGATGTTTTCAAAGTGCGTGCCAAATTTTCGATGTAAACATGTCGTTCTAACAAGTGCCAAGAAATGAGAAATCTCACTAATATCAGATCACCCAGGGGATGGGGGAGGGGATGGTGTCTCATGGGTGAAATGCCCTGGTAGTGTGGAGTATTTTGTGGGGCATTATGATTGGCTTGGGCTGCAAAAAAACTTGAATAACGGGATTCAGAACCATAATTTTTATTAGAAAATGCCTTAAAGATTTCTTGGGGGAGACGTAGGGTTGTCATGGGGTTGTTTAATATCATCCACAATTTGGAACCTATTGTTAGGATATTTTTTAATATTCATAAATTTATCTTAATATGGCTTAAATTGCATCTAATATCCCTCCCCTACCCTCTGGGGTTGCAGGCAAGAAGCCCCGGTTTTCTATAATATATGGTTCTTTTTTTTGCCTATAGGATAATATGACATTATCATCTTTTATTTTTTTCTCTTGTTTTTTAGCTGTCTTTTTATGTTTTATTGCTTGTCAATTTGTTTTTATTTTCATTGTCTGTGCTTTTAAGATGTAATCTTTAGCACGAGTAAGACACGCATTTCCCCTTATTAATATCTTGAAAGCAAATGTCCCCTGGAAATAGATGTTTTCAAAGTGCTTGCCAAATTTTCGATGTAAATACTTCGTTCTAATAAGTGCCAACAAATGGGGAATCTCAGGTTTCGTGCAATAGTTTATTTTTCGAATATGGTTCAAGATACAAAATAATGGCAAAGGTTTCATGAACGACTTGGTTGGGGCGCTGTACCATTGGAAGGGAATGACCTTTCAAGTCCTGGCGGGGTCAAGAACTATAGAAAAAAAAAAGAATGGGGTTTCGAGCGAAAAATGAAACGCCGAAAAAAGGCTTTTGGGTGAAAAAATCTCAAAATGATATTACCTGGCAGTGATGGACGCGCCGACCTTACATAAAGTGTGTGCCACCATTAAGCTAGGAGAAAAAGCTCTGGGGGTTTTGGGTGAAAAAAGAAACGCCGAAAAAGAAAATGTCTTGAGGGTTTTCCGCGAAAAATGTCAAAATGGCATTATCTGGCAGCGATGGATGCGCAATCATTATGCAAACTTACATAAAGTGTGTATCACCATTAAGTTAATAAGAAAAGAATGCCTCGGGGGTTTCGGGTGTTGTTACATTACAAAAGGAGATTCCCCCATGGGTTCCTCTGGTACGGTACGCAAAATTGCGTCAAGCATATTAGACCTGTCCGTTTGAGACAGGGTAAGTCGTATGGCGGCATTGGAGTCCAGAGAGAATTGTTATGGAGTCTTGGCAACTGTGTTCCCTTTAGAAAAACCGGTAACTACGTGGCGTAGGTGCGAGGGGTTGGTAGCTCCACTTATCTGACCCTTTAAAACCGAGGGTGTGTCGCGTGGTGTAACATGCGCTCGAAACAGGGGCGTGTGCCGTGACGTCATAATTTCCCTATTATTACTACTTTTCTATTACACGGACCACATTCTAAGTAAATGAAACACCTGGAAATTTCACCTAGAAACAGGATATGTGCTTGGAATCTTGCTAGGGCTGTCATAGAAAAATAAAGGGGTGTGTCACCTGACCTAACCATTGAACTCTTGCCAAGGGCAGGAATGTTGCCTAGAAACAAGGGTGTCGCGTGACGTCAGAGGGCATGTCTTTGAAATCCCATAGGAAAAGAGACAGGGCTGCCTTTGAGGTGCCTATGACGGTACTACTCATTTATATTTTTTCACTAAAGTGCAAATTATGTTCTGGTCTTCGGAAGGCGTAGGAGTTTTTTAGCCCTAATAATGTTAATTTCTGTTCGTTTTGAGTTTGACTCGGTTATTCATTGTAATTTCTTTTCGTTTTGGGTTTAATTTATTTATCGATACTGATTTGTGGTAGTTTCAGGCTTGGTAGATTATTTTATTTCATTTTTGCTCATTTTTAATTTAATGGAGTTGTTTACTTTTCTTTGAAAAACTTATTTTGTGGAAATTTTTTTTTTAATCAAACAAAATAACGCTACCAATGGAAAGGTAAAAAATCATGTAAAACCAAATATAGCAGCATCTATCAAGATTAGGACGCATCATGAAATGGGATCATTTATTAATTGAATAATAAAATTATCAAAGGTGACTATATACTCAGTGGTGTTACAATTAAGAAAAATAAAAGTAGATCGTCAATATCATTCTCGAATAACCACCCCCTTACGTTAGAAAGTTGTTGATAAATGAATAGGAAAAAAGGAATGTATAAAAATATGTTCATTCGGGGATTTTAGACGAGCAACCTGTTTTCGTTAAGCTGAGATATTTATAGGAAATCTAGATCCACAAAGCCTATGTGATAGAAATCTTTATAAAGAGATAAAATTAAAGTTTTGTCAAAACGGTAAAAAGAGTAACTTCAAAATAAAGGCGTGTCACTTATTTTTTGGTATCAAAACAGTATGGATTTAGAACTTTATCTAAATATTGTAGTTTTGATCAGGAATACTGCGTAGAAAGACATATCCGAAAACAAGGGGCGCCGCACTTAGTTAATAGGCTTGCAGTGGATTCAAGGAGGCATATACACAAAAATGGATGTCAAAACCGACCGTGGTAGCGAATGTAAATAGGGAACGGCTCTGCTAATAGTAACCGACATAACAAAAAAAAGTTTTGATGACAATTGTTAGATAAAAAATCGGCTTTTTATGGTGATTTCAAGTATATAAAACTCGTTTACCACTAAAGTCACAAGTCTGAGAGGATTTACCTGATTTTCGGAAAAGGGGGGAAACCAAAGAAGGTGCGTAATCTAATGAAAACTGAAACGTGAGCTTCAGTGTGCTTGAATACGCTTCCGGCAGAGGGGGATTAAAATCCCATCTACAAGAATAATAAATTTTTTATTTCTTCTCAGAAGGATGATCACGGGTGCGTGTTTATTTACTTCTTTGCTTTTTGTTGTTTTATCCAGGGTGGTCGTATTGAAACAATGGTCCTAGAGTCAGAGACAACGCTATAGCGTTACCTATAGTTAAGCACATAAGGCTCTAATGTTTTATTTTTTTTCCCAGAGGCACTTCATATGGAAGGGGTGGTCGTATAAACTTTGGAGGGGGCTCATTCGATTGTAAATTGGAAGTTCTAGTTCCCTTTTTAAGATTCAAAAGTGACCGGAGGGCAACTACCCCCCCCCCAGCCCTCAAGCTTTTTGCCCCAAATGCATCTGATAAAAATTTTGAGATAGCCATTTTGTTTAAAATATTTCAAAGATGAGATATCTTAAACTACGAAGTCAACACAAACCCACGAGAGCTCAGGGACAGGCGTTATAAATTATGCCCTGGGGGCATATATGTAATTTATGCCTGGTGGTTCTTATGGAAGGGGTGCTCTTATAAGCTTCCGAAGGGGCTCATTTGATTGGAAATTGAAAGTTCTAGTTCACTTTCTTATAGTCGAAACAGATCGGAGGGCAACTAGCCCCCCCACGCCCTTTTTTCCGCACACACATCCGATAAAATTTGGAGATATTGTTGTCTTCAATTGTTTTTGTTTTATTGTTTGGACTATTTAAAAATAGTCCAAATGTCAGATAGCAAAAACTCCAAGGTTGACACAACCCTCCAGAGCCCGGGGGCAGGTATTGTAAGTTATACTCTAGAGGCATGTAAGGTTTCTATGGAAAGGGTGGTCGTATAAATTTCAGAGAAGACTCATTTGGTTAAAAATTGAAAGTTCTAGTTCCTTTCTTAAGGGTCACAAGTGATCAGAGGGTATATACTACTCCCCCCGCTCTCTTTTCCCCAAATACATCCAAGCAAAATTTTGAGATAGTCGTTTTGTTTGAAATAGTCAAACGATCAGATAACAAAATCTTCAGGGTTAACATAACTTATGCCCCGGGGACATATAAGGTATAAGGTTCTTACGGAAGAGAGTGGTCCTATAAGCTTCGGAGGGGACTCAAATGATTAAAAACTGAAAGTTTCAGTTCCCTTTTTATAAGTCAAAAGTGATCGGACGGCAACTAGCCCCCCCCCCCTTTTCAAGATCTTTTCCCCCAAATGCATCTGATAAAAATTTTGAGATAGTCATTTTGTTCAAAATAGACCAAAGATCATATAACAAAAACTCCAAGAGTTGTATAGCCCCCCCAGAACCCCGGGAAAAGTGTTGTAAATTATGCCCAGGGGACAATTAAGGTTTTTATGAAAGGGGTGGTCTTATAAACTTTAGAGAGGACACATTTCATTGGAAATTGAAAATTCTAATTCCCTTTTTACGAGTAAAAAAGGACTGGAGGGCAAATAGCCCCCCCCCTCCGCCCTCTTTTCCCAAAATTTTAAGTTTAATATGGCCTTTAATTTTCTTTAAAAAAATTATTTTTTGGAAAGTTTTTTTCATTTATTCCAGGAAAAGTTTCATTACAATGAAAATCAAAATTTCTAGTGCCCTTTTTTATTTTATGGGAAAAGTTTTTTTTTTTAGGTAATTTCTGTTCGATTTATATTGACACAGTCTTTTCAGGGAAAAAGAAAATCGAAAAGGGAAAAAGAATCTTTTCGTTTTTTTTTAAGACTTTATATTTTGGCCTGCTATTTGTATGCTGGAGAAAAATTTTTAGCAATTTTTAACAACATACACCCTTTTCAAAAATCTGGACACAAATAAAAGGGTGATGTTTTTTGCCATTGTGCTGTGAAAAACTTCGATTTTGGCCCGAAGGGTACCAAAAAGTCGTTGAATGAAAATTCTGAGATATAAATCGATTTAAAATTATCAAAAACTCAATGCTGAATTTTCCAGACTCAGAGGCAAAAGTGCTGCTCGGTGTCGCATTTGTTCCTAGAGAGGCCCATAGTCCATACAAAATAATCGGTTAACATAGAAACTTGATTTAAATCTTCCTTTTAGTGAGCTGATCCATTTGAACATTGATAAAATTATAAAAAGTAGTGTCCAATTGTGAATCAGCCATTATGGAGCAGTAGCGGTGGATCTTTACGTAGGGGGGGGGGGGTGTGTGCTTAGAGCCTCATAAAGTGCGTTTTATACCTAAAATACTTAAACCTCGTTGAGCCTTTGCGTAAATATAGAAAGAGGCTTTTGATTTTTTGGGAGAAAGGGGTTATAAAGATAATAAAAATGTGTACAATAGAACTAGTCTTTTTCAACCCCAAAGGCATAAATATTTGATATTTCAACTCCCTGCGCAGAGTCCATCAAAATGATCCGTATCGATAACTCAATATTACGCTGCTAAGTAAAGAACGATGTTGACACAATGTATTATTTTATTTTGGTTATTGGTCTTAGGCACTTCGTATCGAAGGAGTTGTCATAGAAACTTCGAAAAGGGCTCATTCAATTGGAAATTGGAGTGGCTTGTGCCCTTTTTAATAGTTGAAAGTGATTGGAAGGCAACTAACACCCCTTCGACGCCCACCATTTCTCCAAACACATTCATTCAAAATTTTGAGATAGCCTTTTTATTCAGCGTAGATGATTTCAAGATAGAAATTAAGCTTTTGCGGAGGACACTCCCTCACAGCCCTTAGGGCAAGGGTTGTAAGTTATGCCCTGGGGGCATATAAGGTTTCATAGAAAGCGTGGTCGTAGAAACTTCAAAAAAGGCTCGTTTGATTCGAAATTTAAAGGGCTAGTGCCCTTTCAAATAGTCGAAAGTGATTGAAGGACAAATTACCCCCCTCTCCCACCCACCTTTACCCAAACACATCCAATCAAAATTTTGAGATAGCCTTTTTGTTCAACGTAGTTGAATGTTCTGGAAATTAGGTCATTGAGGATGACAACCCCCCCCCCCCCCCCCCCCCCCCCCCCAGCCCTCAGGGCAAGGGCTGTAAGTCATGCCCTGGGGGCACATAAGGTTTCTTATAGAAAGCGTTGTCATAGAAACCTCGAAAACGGCTCATTTGATTGGAATTTGAAATGGCTAGTGCCCTTTTTAATGGTCGAAAGTGATTGGAAGGCAACTAAAACCCCTTCCACGTCCACCATTTGTCCAAACACATCCAATCAAAGTTTTGAGATAGCCATTTTGTTCAAAGTAGGTTAAAGGTTCGGAGATTATACCTTTGAGGATGACACTCTCCACACAGCCCTCAGGGTAAGGGTTGTAAGTTATGTCCTGGGTGCATATAAGGTTTTTATTGAAAGCTTTGTCGTAGAAACTTGAAAAAAAGGCTCATTTCATCGGAAATTCAAAGGGCTAGTGCCCTTTTTAAAAGTCGAAAATGATTTGAGGGCAACTAACCCCCCTCTCACGCCCACGTTTTACCCAAACACATCCAATCAAAATTTTAAGATAGCCATTTTGTTCAACGTAGTTAAAGGTTTTAGAAATTAGGTCTTTTAGGATGATAACCCCCTCAGAGCCCTCGGTTGCAAGGGTTGTAAGTTAAGCCCTGGGGGCATATAAGGTTTTTATAGATAGTGGGTGTTGTAGAAACTTCAAAAAGGGCTCGTTAGATTGGAAACTAGAAGGGCTTTTACCCTTTTTAATAGTCGAAAGTGATTGGAGGATAACTAACACCCCTCGCACACCCACCGTTTCCCCAAACACAACCATTATGTTCTATTCTCAAATTTGGTGGTTATGAGGTTAGAAATAAGTTACTGAAGATTATAAATAAGTTTTTTTAAAAAGGGGAAGTACCTAGCGATTTTAGGATAACCCTGATAAAAGCCCTCTATAAGAAAGGTGATGAAAGTAAGTGTGGTAATTATAGAGGCATTAGCCTGGTTTCTTTAGGTAGCAAATTACTTAGTATGACGATACTTTAGACTTAGAGATGCAACAAATAAAGTTTTAAGAGAAGAACGGAGTGGTTTTAGAAAGGGTAGAGGATGTGTCAACCAAATTTCCTGTCTTAGATTAATTAAAAAAAAATTCAACTGAAAGCAACATTAAAACTTAAAATGAACAGAAATACGTATATGTAGGGGGTTGCCTCCTCCTCAAGACCTCACTCTTTACGCTAAAGTTTTTAGTACTTTCGAATAAAGCTTTTTGTTTTTTCAATTAAACGACCCTTGTGTTTCAGGATTCGTTCTTAGAGGATTGGGACAAAGTTCAAAGTTCTTAGTGTAAAGAGCGACGTGTTGGTGAGGAGGCAACCCCTTCATGCCTGTATAAGTAATAATTTCTGTTCGTTTTAAGTTTTAATGTTGCTCCTTGCTTTCAGTTGAAAAAAACTTATTTTTTAAAATTTAGTTTCTGATCGTTTTTTTGTGTGTTTTTGAGTGATCTCAGGAAATCTGGCCCCACTTCCACGGAGAAACACCTACCCCATGGATACATAAATTGACCAATGGGAGTTCTTCCAGAATGTCAAATTTCTATTATAAAAATCTTCTCTGTTATTTCTTAAGAAGTGTGAAGATTTCCTATAGTGGGACCATGTTTTCTTGATCTTATATATTTTTCGTTGAGGTCTCTTCCTTGTTTGCCATATCTCCTTTTACATGACCATCGTTGTGATTTCGAGATTTCATAGGGTGGTAATGCTACCTTTTCTTAAGATAATTTCTTACTTCACCAATCTAAAACTGAGTTTCTCTCCATTCTATTTGAATTCATCTCCTCCACAGTCATCTAATTTATTTTGAAGTCCCTACGCTTTAAATTGATTGCATTAGACTCATCCGAGTTGGTAAAAATCATGATAGTGACCTTTACAGATGATACAATCACAGTAAAACGATACTTCTATGTCAATAATGTCATCCATCATAATGTTGACTCTTGAAACTAGCTGTGTGATTGCTTCAGGTAACAGATCTATAAATAGATGAAGTGTTAAGCTTAAAGATGTTTATTGCTTAAATTTCACTATTATACATGACTTAGGATATTTTAAAAAATGCTCTCTTGGTTAGTTTTTGTTCAATATATCCTTGGCTAGATTCATACGACTTTATTAATTTCATAAGAATGTTTCAAAAAAGCTTATTTCAATTTTCAGAAAAAAAATGTTCCTTCGGGTTTCAAACGGTATCCTAGAGCTAAACATGATGTATAAATCAAAGATGAAAACGGAAAGTAAGCTAAAACATGTTAATTTCTTTATTACACATGCCTTAGGATATTTAAAAAAATGGTCTCTTGGATAGTTTTGTCCAATATCCTTGCTAGATTTATTCGACTTTATTAATTTCATTAGAATGTTTCAATAAAGCTTATTTCAATTTTCAGAAAAAAATGTTCCTTCGTGTTTCGAACGGTATCCTAGAGCTAAACATGATGTATAAATCCAAGATGAAAACGGAAAGTAAGCTAAAACATGTTTATTTCACTATTACACATGACTTAGGATATTTAAAAAATGCTCTCTTGGATAGTTTTTGTCCAATATCCTTGGCTATATTTATTCGACTTTATTAATTTCATTAGAATGTTTTAAAAAAAACTTATTTCAATTTAAAAAAACAAAATGTTCCTTCATGTTTCAAACGGTATCCTAGAGCTAAGCATGATGTATAATTTGTAGATGAATATGGAAAGTAAGCTAAAACATATTTATTGCTTAAGAATATATTCAAAAAACATTTATTCGATTTTACTAATTTCATTAGAATGTTTTAAAAAAAACTTATTTCAATTTTCAGAAAAAAAATTGTTCCTTCATGTTTCAAACGCTATCCTAGAGCTAAACATGATGTAAAAGTCATAGATGAAAATGGAAAGTAAGCTAAAACATGTTTATTGCTTAAAAAATATATTCAACAAACAAAAAAAATTCGGTAAAAATAAATATTTACATAGCAAAAAAGCTTAATCCTTTTGATAGAAGGAGCAGAAGTTTAGGTCTTTGGATATCTGATGCATTTTTCCATGTCAGGTATCTTTTCAGGTATTCATTGAGCGAAATATCTAACTTCATCTTATTCCTTCCTATAAAGTAAGCGAATGTTCACGTACGAAAAATGTGATAAATTTTGGAATAAATAATTTAATGTTCGCTCAGCGTCACAGGCACTTATACGCTTACGTTTCCTATACGTTGATTCGCAATTTGGATAATTTGTCCGTTTATGTCATTAGAAACTTTAAAATGTCAACATTCTAAATTGCCATATTTGATATTGTTAAGTAAAAAATTGTTAACAATGCTTCTTCTATCAAAAGGATTAAGCTTTTTTTAAAATACATTATTTTCAAGTATTTTTTGTTTGTTGAATATAATTTTTAAGCAATGAACATGTTTTAGCTTACTTTCCATTTTCATCTACGAGTTTTACATCTTGTTTAGTAGATTTTCGTCATAAGGCTATTGGGTAAATCTAGTTTCGGAGTCCCTTTCACTTGTAAATATATATTCATGGCCGGAATATAGGGGTGGTGACGCTGTTATGCTCGCTTTATACAATGTATCTTTAATATTCGAAAGGCTTTCACTACTATTGTCATCCTCAAAGACATAATTTCCAGAACTTTCAACTACGTTGAACAAAATGACTATCTCAAAATTTTAATTAGATGTGTTTGGGGAAATGGTGGGCGTGAGAAGGGGGTTAGTTGTCCTCCAATCACTTTTGACTATTAAAAAGGGCTCTAGCTCTTTCAATTTCCAATCGACTGATCCCTTTTTGAAGTTTCTACAAGATCACTATCTATAAGAACCTTATATGCCCCAGGTCATAACTTACAACTCTTGTCCTGAGGGCTTTGAGGGGGCTATCATCCTCAAATACCTAATTTCCAGAACTTTCAACTCCGTTGCACAAAATAGATATCTCAAAATGTTGATTACATGTGTTTGGGGAAATGGTGGGCGTGAGAGGGGTGGTTAGTTGTTCTCCAATCACTTTCAACTATTAAAAAGGGTACTAGCCCTTTAAATTGCCGATCGAATGAGCTCTTTTTGAAGTTTTTCGACAACGGTTTTTATAAAAACCATATATACCCCCAGGGTATAACTTACAACCCTTGCCTTGAGGGTTGTGCGGGGTTATCATCCTCAAAGAACTAATTTCCTGAACTGAGATAGACAAAATGTCTATTTCAAAATTTTGATTGGATGTGTTTGGGAAATGGTGGGCGTGGAAGGAGTGTTAGCTGCCCTTCAATCACTTTCGGCTATTAAAAAGGGCATAAGCTCTTCCGATTTCCAATCGAATGAGCCCTTTTTGAAGTTTCTACGACAACTCCTTCGGTACGAAGTGCCCTGGTCTAAAAGAAACCAGAAAACCAAAAAAAAAAATACATTGTGCCAACATCGTTCTTTACTTGCCCCCCCCCCATAAAATGGAACAAAATGGCTATTTAAAAATTTTGATTGAATGTTTTCGTAGAAATGGTGGGCGTGAGAGGGGGGTTAGTTGCCCTTCAATCACTTTCGACTATTAAAAAGGGCACTAGCCATTTCAATTTTCAAGCGAAAGAGCCCTTTTTGAAGTTTCTACGACAAAACTTTCTATAAAAGCCTTATATGCCCCAATGGCATAAATTGGAATCCTTGCCCTGAGAGTTGTGTAGAGGTGGGGGGGGGTGTCATCTCCAAAGACCTAATTTCCAGAACTTTAAACTACGCTGAACAAAATGGGTATCTCTAAATTTTGATTGAATGTGTTTGGGGAAATGGCGGGCGTGAGAAGGGGGAGTTAGTTGCCCTTCAAAAAAAAAGGGCACTAGCTTTTTCAATATCCAATTGAATGAGGCCTTTTTAAAGTTTATACAACAACGCTTTCCAAGAAAACCTTGTATGCCCCGAGGGCATAACTTACAGTCCTTACCCTAAGGGCTGGGGGGGGGGGTGTAATCCTCAGAGACATAATTTCCGAAACTTTTAACTACGTTGAAAAAATGGCTATCTCAAAATTTTGTTAAGATGTGTTTGGGGAAATGGTGCGCGTGAGAGGAGGGTTAGTTACCCTCCAATCACTTCTACTATTAAAAAGGCCCATAGCCCTTTCAATTTCCAGTCAAATGATCCCTTTTTGAAGTTTCTACGATAACCCTTTCTATAAGCACCTGCTATGCCCCAAGGGCTTAAATTACAACCTTTACGCTGTGGCGGGAGGTTGTCATCCTCAAAAACATAACTTCCAGAACTTTCAACTACGTTGAACAAAATGGTCATCTCAAAATTTCAATTGGATGTGTTTGGGGAAAAGGTGGGCGTGAGAGGGGGGTTAGTTGCCCTCCAATTACTTTCGACTTCTAAAAGGGGCACTAACCCTTTCAATTCCAATTGAATGAGACCTTTTTGAAGTTTCTATGACAATGCTATCTATAAAAACCTTATATGCACCAAGGACATAACTTACAACTCTTGCCCTGAGGGGTGTTAGGGGTTTGTCATCCTCAAAGACATAATATCCAGAACGCTCAACCAGGTTGAAGAAAATACCTATCTAAAAATTTGGATTGGATGTGTTTAGAGAAATGGTGGGCGTGAGAGGGGGTGGTTGCTCTCCAATCGCTTTCGACTATTAAAAAGGGCAGTAGCCCTTTTTATCATCCTCAAAGACCCATTTTCCAGAACTTTCAACTACATTGAACAAAATGTCTATCTCAAAATTTTGATTGAATGTGTTTGGGATGATATTGGGCACGTTAGGGGGTTTAGTTGCCCTCCAATCACTCTCGACCATTAAAAAGGGCACTAGCCCTTTGAGTTTCCAATCGAAGGAGCCCTTTTTGAAGTTTCTAAGACAACGCTTTTTATAAAAACCATATATGCCCCCAGAACATAACTTACAACCCTTGCCCTGAGGGCTATGGGGGGGGGGTGTCCCTCAAAGACATTATTTCCAGATCTTTCAACTACGTTGAACTAAATTGCTATCTCAAAATCTTGATTGGATGTGTTTGGGGGAATAGTGGGCGAAGAAGGAGTTTTAGTTCCCTTCCAATCACTTTTGGCTATTAAAAAGGGCACAAGCCCTTCCAATGTCCAATCGAATGAGCCCTTTTCGAAGATTCTTCGAGAACTTCTTCGATACGAAGTGCCCTGGTCTAAAAGAAAAAAAAAAAAAAATAATAGTAATACATTGTGCCAACATCGTTCTTTACTTAGGCAGCGCTATTACGCTGCCTATGGTATGTTGAAAAATATATTGTGAAATATTTTTTCCTTTTATTCCTATGGAATATTTCCTCAGATTCTAAGTTTAATAAAAAATTGTTTCCTGAAAATATTTTGTCAGTAGACTGAATATTTCTAGTAGGAAATATTATAGTTTGCTTGGAGATTTCCAAGTACTTTCGGTGTACTGCTTACTTGTTACGCAATATTTTACGCAATATCTTGTTTTCGCAATATTTTGGAGACGGAGCCCCTGCAATGCAAAGAGAAACATCTGAATTAAAGAAAAAAAAAACAAAAACATCACGGAAAAAAAAATCGGGAAAATTAAAAAAATCAGGCAATCAGGGAGTTGGATGGATGGTTATTTGAAAGCCCATACCTCCTAGGCTAAAATAATCCTGAGAATCATTCCTGGACAAACATTACTTGTTTTTTTTTTCAGTGGTATGGTTATAACTCAGTTTATCTTGTCCTTAGAAATTGATTAAACGCACATTTTGATTATGATATCATTGCAGCATTAAGGTGAGACATTCTTTAAGTAAGGTTAAGTACACTGAGAAGCAGCAAAATAATAGCAAATCTTAAGTTTTTTTCTCCTAAAGAAGACTGAAATCCACAATAATATTAATCATTTAATATTAAATATTATATTCATCATTTAAGGCATTAAAGAGAATGTCTTATTTGGCACTAATTTTTGTCGAATATAATCAATAAAATAAATTTTTAGCATATATAGAATTAATTTCAGCAATAATGGTTCCTAAGATCTAAATTTTTGTTCGTTTTAAGCTTAATTTTTATTTGATACAAAATTATGTTTGTTCTAAGTTTGAGTTATTATACGACTTTATTTCTGATTGTCTTAAGTTTTAATTTGGCTTTTTACTTTTCTTTACAAATCTCGTTTTTTGAAAACGATTCTTTAAATTATCCTTCAAGAAAGATGGTCACAGATATGTTTATATTTTTTTTTTTACCAAGGTGCTGAAAATGTCCTAGAATATCTGAATAGGGATCATTCGAACGCAAAATGAAAGTTCTAGTGTCCTCTTTTAGTAGCAAAAGAGATTATTCTATGATAAATTCGGTACGTTTTCAGCAGTTTGTCGGATAAAACAACAATTTCGGCTCAAAGAAGGCAAACATGTTTTCAAGTGAAAGTATGAGGTAGCAATTTCGATTTAGAATTATCTAAAAAACTGTATATTAAGCTTTTCAAACAGTTCGTGGTAACGAACTGTAAGTAAGGAGCGACCCTGCTCAATGGTAACCGAAACTCTAAAAAACGGGATTTGATACCAATAGATACATCAAAAGAATCAGATTTTAATTCTGATTTCAAATATATAAGTTTCATTAAGTTTAATCTTACCCAACAAAAGTTACGTGCCTGAGAAAATTTGCTGATTTTCGAAAAAAAGGGGAAAAGACCCCCTAAAAGTTATAGAACCTTAATGAAATTCACACCATTATATTCAGCGTATCAGAGAACCCTACTGTAGAGGTTTCAAGCTCCTATCTACAAAAATGTGGAATTTTCCATTTTTTGCCAGAAGAAAGATCACGGATGCGTGTTTATTTGTTTGTTTGTTTGTTTTTTTTTTTTTTTCCCAGGGGTGATCGTATCGACCCAGTGGTCCTAGAATATCGTGGGGAGGCTCATTGGAACGGAAATTAAAAGTTCTAGTGCCCTTTTTAAGTGACCAAAAAAATGGAGGGCAACTAGGCCCCCTCCCACGCTCATTTTTTCCCAAAGTCACCCGATCAAAATTTTGAGATAGCCATTTTGTTCAGCATGGTCGAAAATATGATAAAAATTTCTTTTAGGATGACTTGATCCCCCAAAGTCCCCAGGGGGAGGGCTGAAAGGTATGAACTTTACTCAATGTTAACATATAGTATTGGTTATTGGGAAGTATACAGACTTTTTCAGAGGAGATTTTTTCTGGTAGTTGGGGGAAGGAGAGGGTTGGGGGCTATATGGAAGGATCTTTCCATGAAGGAAGTTTTCATGGGGGAAGGGACATTGCTATGAAGGGGGCGCCGGATTTCCCAGCATTATTAAAGAAAAAGATCAGGAATTAAATAAAAAAAAAAACAAGTTTTTCAACTGATCAACTGATTGTGATTAAGAGGTCATTTTTAAAGAACTGGAAAAAAAAATTCGAACTATAGTTTAAAGAGCAGGGTATTGACTAGGGGGCGAACCCCCTAATATACGTGTTAAAAATTTATGAATATAGAAGTTCGTTACGTAAGTTAATTCTAAGTTACGTATATTTATTACTAATAAAAACGTTCGTAAATAAAATTAAACAAGTTTCGAGAAAGCCATTTAACCAAATATAATATGCAAATTTTGTTTTAATTATTCATGTACGGTGAGCCAAAATCAAAACCTGCATGAATTCAAAAACGTTCAAAAATTAAATAAAAAAAACAAGTTTTTTTAACTGAAAGTAAGGAACGACGTTAAAACTTAAAACGAACAGAAATTATTCCGTATATGAAGGGGGCTGTCCCCTCCTCAACGCCTCGCTCTTTACGCTAAAGTTTGACTTTCTCACAACTCTATTTTTTTAAACAATAAAAAACTTTAGCGTAAAGAGCGAGGCGTTGAGGAGGGGACAGCCCCCTTCATATACGGAATAATTTCTGTTCGTTTTAAGTTTTAACGTCGTTCCTTACTTTCAGTTAAAAAAACTTGTTTTTTTTTATTTAATCAGTATAATAGGCCGCAATGCCGCATGATGACACATTATTTTCTAAAGATGTACGTAAGAATATTGAAAATAAAGGATTAATTAGGACCATTGCTTTAAAGCTTCATTTAAATGAGTTAATTAATTTGAGGCTTCATAAAATTATATACAACTGTGTGTAATTCCACATTTGCTACCATAGGGGATGATTACTGGATCTTCCTTTTGCTTCTGAGTGGGGGTGTCAGAAGCCTCAAAAGTGCGTTTTTACCTGTTTTTTAAGCTTTGGCCCCCTAAATATATAAAACTAAATTAACTCCAAAATTGTATATTCTTATGCTTAACGGCACAAATACAGATGGGGAGACATCATGAGCGCCGCTAGGAAATTTTTCAGGAGGGACAGGGGTGAGTGCTACCATGAGCTTTATTTTTACTGAAATGTAAATAAAATATTTATCGTTTTCCCGAATTATATATATTATTTATTTTATCTTATTGCCCCTGGGGATTGACTACCTTAACCCCTGTTGGCGTTCATGGGAGCCATCGCTACAAAAAAGACTTGTTAGAAGCCCTCAACTTCAAAACTGAAAAAATGATGACCCTATAATTTGTTTTGATATTTCAGACCCTCCCCATCAAAATGAATATTCGGAGGGGGTGCCTTTTAGGGGTGATTATAATTCTTAAACTTCTTTTTTTTTGCAAATGTTAAACTTACATATAAAAAAAAGGGGGACTGAAGGAGGGGGTAGCAGCCTTTCTCAGATTTAATACAGCCTGAGATCAGAAGGATCGTAATAAAAAACTGTGAGGGGAAGGCGTTATTGCCAAAGCCCTAAAAAACGAAGTTTTGATTAAAACATATGCAACAAAGAATTCTTTTAGTTTAAGAGGCATTAGTCTTAAGAAAAAATCTCTAGGAGTGCCTCCTTGTGCTATCAGCTGCATCAGTGTTGCTAACTTGTGAAGTCAATCATTGAGAAATCTTTCACCTCGTGTAATTTTGCCCTTCAAATTTCAGAATCAAATACTGAAAAGATGGCAAGAGGCAAGTAGTCCTCACGCGATCAATAAAATTATTAAGTTTGCTAGTAGCTGTAAACAAAATTTAGAGTAAATTAAGAGTAAACAAAATTAAGAGTAAAAAAAAATTAAGAGTAAACAAAATTTACTCTGCAAAACTCGACCCGCGAAACTCAGCCAAGTAAACTCAACAAATAAGATTAAACCCATGTTAAATTTAACCAGCAGAACCGAATACAGCAAACTTCTATCCACGTACAATTTTAGGTGTGCAAGTTGTACCCTGGAAAATACCAACCCGGCAAAATCCAACCGACGAAAATTCATCCTAATGAAATCAACCCAGCTAAACTCAATCCAAGTAAAAATCCATGCCACCGAAACTCGACTTAACAAAAACCAGCTTAACGAAAATTAAACCCACTTAGAATATAATTGATCGAAACTCAATGCCGAATGCCTCAACCTAATACAAATTTAACTCCTATAAAACTCAACCCAGAAAAACTCAACCCCAAACAAAATCCTATCCGGCAAAACTCAACCTAGCAAAACTCAATTTTCGCAAAATTAATGGGACTGACAAAATTGAATCAGCAACAAATATAATACAGTAGAGGTAACGCCACTATGCACCAGATGATCAAACACTCGACCAACAAAGAGAAGCTTGCAAAACTTTATTTAGAACTCAATGCTCCTCAGCCCGAAACAAATAAAAACACGCAGTTTCACATTTAACTACGTTCGATTTGAAATTATGCTAACACATAAGGGAGGACAGGGGAGTCCTCCCCCCCAATATTTATCCAAAAACCACCAACTTTTCTGCAAAACCTGCAAGTCTTTAGCAAAAAAATATGTTCTACGTTCTGGCAATCTGACAACTCCATTCTTGGAACAAATAATCTTTCGACATTTGAGCCTTTGTGGTTCAAGAGCTAAAACCCAAAAGGCTTTTAACGAAATTAAAAATGACTTGAAACAGAAAGAACGCATTATTCAGGGCGTGCTTTTTATTTTCTTCCGAGTTAGCTTTGGAATATTGTTGGAAGAGGAGTTCCCCTATCAGCAAGGTTCTAAGAAATGCAACTATTTTATAAGCAAAATTTTAAGCAATTCAAGAGTGTTCACTAATCTCTTTGTGCCTGTGAGTCGGATATAACGAGGCAAAATAGTGTGTGGATCCACTGATGGTTAAAGAAAACGCCACTAAATGGTATAACCTAGCACTTCTTCGTAAACTGAAATGTTTTATACAATGTGTTTGAATAGTTTAACCCTTATTCTGATATACTGTCTCAGAATCCTCACTTGATTGTATCTGGCCCTATTTGGGATAAAGTTGGTAATTTGAGATACAAAATTAATCCACTTGTCCCTCTTAACACCCTCAGAAAGTTTCAGCTTGGTATTCAAAGCCAATCCAGAGATATTGGAGATAAGCTATTTGGACAACCTTACATCGTATAGTCTTTTAATGTACCTCGCTAGTTAGAAGTGAACGGATTCTAGTTCCGTAGGGTTTTATAGTGATACAACTTTCAGATAGATTGGAGTCATAACATTATGAGCAGTTCTTCCTCCCAGCAAGTGAGAGGTGAAGTTCCTTGTCTGTCTCGCTTCCATCTCCTATATTGCCTGTAAGTTTCAACTTCGTCCACTGAGTTGCGCTTGAGATACTGCAGATACATCATTTTGATAACCTGAATGCGAATAGTATCTTTTGATTCAGTTTCACCCTCTCCTACTAAGTCATAGCTCAACGTTCACTCCCCTACTCAATATTCCCTGAAAGCTTCTACTCGACACCCCAAGCCGTTCCTGAGAGAGTGCACATACGCCAGTTTTATAGCCAGCCAACACATTGTGTCTTTTAATTTACTTCGCTACTTAACTTGTATAGATTAGTCCCAAGGAGACTTCTAAGTACAAAACGTTTAATTAAACCAGATAAAAATTTTGTTTAGCCCTTTCCCTCCTCCTCCAATGCAAAATTTGAAGTTTCATAGAATCCATCCCTCCTTGTTTTCCTTAAGAGTGTCGCAAAGTTTCAGCTTCATCCCCGAGCCTTTCCCGAGATATTGCAGATATGGTATTTTAGTGACTGGATGCACATCGTGTCTTTAGATCTACATCTCCTCTGGTACTTGCTAATTATAAAGGACACAAATTAGAAGTGAAGTTTGGTCAGTCATAATGAAACATACCAAAATATGATGAAAATATAATACTTTAATAACAAAATTATGGAAACTACAACAAAGAATTGTGGAAAGCAGGCCGCCCCAAACGCAATACATTAAATACCTAACCACCTCTATTTATTAAATATTTGATTAAAATATACATGCATCATTGTTTATTTCAAGAAAGAATAAGCTAATTATAGCCGAACGCGAGAGAAAACTGGTTTACTCAGATCAGACAAAACAAACTTGTTGAGTGTGTTCTGGATAATTAATAAGTACCACTCCTCTCTCCCCAAAATCCAAATTTTGAACCTAAATGTCCTTCTCCCCCCAAAACTACCTAAATGTCCCAACTCGGTCCCCAAAGCCATGCCTGAGACATTGCAGACCGTTCGAAAACTCGGGTGAAGGTAGCGTCTTTCGGTTTACTGCGGCACATGGGTTGTTCCAAAAGTTTACCCTTTGGAAACCTTTTGAATTAGCCTAGCGAACAGTACCTATGAGCTTTTACCTCATCAAACATCCAAGGCCAAATATGGCCGTCTTTTGTACTAAAATTCGTCATGTAAAATGGGTGATCACATAATTAAGGGCCATTGCCTCTTCAGCTATGGAGTCTAGTCGACCTTAGAGGCACACTTATTATACCCTTCGAGGCTACTGAATAATATGTCATAATTTTGATCCAAAATCGTGGGGGCTACATTAGGCCGGACAGCAGTAATGGGTATGGGAGGAAGGTCGGTTGCCCTCCAATCACTTTTAGTACTAAAAAGGACCCTATAATTTTCAATTTCAGATAGCGTAGGCTAAACCCCCTTCCAAGCTTTCACAATCAAGGGGACCAGTTCATTAAAACTTGGTCAAGGAGGGGGGGGGGGGGGGTTTCGACATTTATATGAAGATACAAAAACTAACTTTTTTTTTTTCAAAATCCAATGAGTTGGGTGGGTATTTTTTCTTAGTTTAAACAAAAATACCGAAAATTGTATTTTCTAAATCTAGGAGGCAATTATCCCTCCCTGTTTCTCCCTGTATATTCTGTTTTTCTTTAAGTTTGATCCCGATCCCACTAACTCCCATTCCAAACAAAAATATTTGACCTTTTTGACCCAGAGAATAAACCCAGAAATTTCCGAGCTAATTCTCTTCCCAGTAACAAAATGAAACTTATCTATTTACTATTACCACAACACAGAAATCTTTTGCTTTTCGCGCATAAATCCAAAATATACAATAATGCAGTTACAGTATATATATTATATATTAATGCGACAAAGGCGAAACTAAAGACAATACATCACATTTCAACTATTGGCGATTGAGCTCTTAAATTGTCCAAAACTTCCCCAATATACAAAATTGTCTGGAATATGGTTCCACTGGTTATGTGTTTGCATTTGAGGGTTATACCATCCATATAGGCTTATTTATCGGATATCTTGACTATTTCGAATAAAATGGCTATCTCAAAACTTTGATGAGGTATAATGAGTGCTTAAGGGGGGGGGAGGTAGCAGTAGAAAGGCCCCTATTGATTGTGACGGGCACCCCTGCTGCCATCTACAATTTAGTCTGATGCTGACAGTTTCCGAGAACTTGATTGCGTAATCGATTGGGAATTTGGAACACCTGTGCTGTCAGTCATTAATCAAATTGTTTCCGGGCAAAGTTTATCAATGTCTGACAGGTGCTGTCAATCATTAATCAAATTGTTTCCAGGCGAAGTCTATTAATGTCTTTGATGTATTTCCAAGGAGAATTGTTTCTGGAAGTTTATTAATGTCTTTGGAGTTCTTCCAAGAGAATTGTTTCCGGGCGAATGTTTTTATCTTAGAGACGAAGAGAATTACGCGGGAAAGGGTTTCCCAGTAATTTGAAATGTGACAGCGCAGGGATGTCAAAAACAAAAGGAACACGCAGAAATTACGTTTAGGGATTATTTGGGCGAAACCGTTTTAGACATTTTAGGGAATTATTTCGGCGAAACAGTTAGAGACATTTTAAAAGATGATTTTAGAAAAGGTTTTAGAAGAGAATTTGAGGGTGAAACTCTGTGGTCGTTATAATACACAAGTTCCATTTGAACAGTGTCGTGAGGTCCTCTACCCCAACCCCAAAGGGCCCCGATCCTCCTACCCGACCCAAAGGGCTCCGATCCACATACCCCAATCCCGAAGGAAGCCCCCGGCCCCCAAAGGTTCCTCCGGGCTCCCAAAGGGTCCCTCGGGCCCCCCAAAGGGCCCCCAGCACCCCAAAGGCCCCTGAGCCCTTATTTTTTAATACTTTTTAAGGCTTTACTATATCTTTTCAGAACAATTTCCTTTCTTAATGTCCCTCCTAAACCTGTTTTACAAGTTGAATTACTTATCTTTTTCACCCACACACTATACTTTACAGCTTTTTGGATACCTCAACACCAAAAAATGCTTTTCAAAGACCGTTTCAGAGCAAGTTACTTTCTTAATGTCCCTCCTAAACCCATTTTCCAACTTGAAGTACTTATCTTTTTTCACCCACAACTATACTTTACAGCTTTTTGGTTACCTCAACACCAAGAAATACTTTTCTAAGACCATTTCAGAGCAAGTTACTTTCTTAATGTCCCTCCTAAACCCATTTTCCAACTTGAAGTACATATCTTTTTCACCCACAACTATACATTACAGCTTTTTGGTTACCTCAACACCAAGAAATACTTTTCAAAGACCATTTCAGAGCAAGTTACTTTCTTAATGTCCCTCCTAAACCTATTTTACAAGCTGAAGTACTTATCTTTTTCACCCACAACTATACTTTACAGCTTTTTGGATACCTCAACACACAAGAAATACTTTTCAAAGACCATTTCAGAGCAAGTTACTTTCTTAATGTCCCTCCTAAACCCATTTTCCAACTTGAAGTACTTATCTTTTTCACCCACAACTATACTTTACAGCTTTTTGGTTACCTCAACACCAAGAAATACTTTTCAAAGACCATTTCAGAGCAAGTTACTTTCTTAATGTCCCTCCTAAACCCATTTTCCAACTTGAAGTACATACCTTTTTCACCCACAACTATACTTTACAGCTTTTTGGTTACCTCAACACCAAGAAATACTTTTCAAAGACCATTTCAGAGCAAGTTACTTTCTTAATGTCCCTCCTAAACCCATTTTCCAACTTGAAGTACTTATCTTTTTCATCCACAACTATACTTTACAGCTTTTTGGTTACCTCAACACCAAGAAATACTTTTCAAAGACCATTTCAGAGCAAGGTACTTTCTTAATGTCCCTCCTAAACCCATTTTCCAACTTGAAGTACTTATCTTTTTCACCCACAACTATACTTTACAGCTTTTTTGGTTACCTCAACACCAAGAAATACTTTTCAAAGAACATTTCAGAGAAAGTTACTTTCTTAATGTCCCTCCTAAACCCATTTTTCAACTTGAAGTACTTATCTTTATCACCCACAACTATACTTTACAGCTTTTTGAATACCTCAACACCAAGAAATACTTTTCAAAGACCATTTCAGAGCAAGTTACTTTCTTAATGTCCCTCCTAAACCCATTTTCCAACTTGAAGTACTTATCTTTTTCACCCACAACTATACTTTACAGCGTTTTGGTTACCTCAACACCAAGAAATACTTTTCAAAGACCATTTCAGAGCAAGTTACTTTCTTAATGTCCCTCCTAAACCCATTTTCCAACTTGAAGTACATACCTTTTTCACCCGCAACTATACTTTACAGCTTTTTGGTTACCTCAACACCAAGAAATACTTTTCAAAGACCATTTCAGAGCAAGTTACTTTCTTAATGTCCCTCCTAAACCATTTTCCAACTTGAAGTACTTATCTTTTTCATCCACAACTATACTTTACAGCTTTTTGGTTACCTCAACACCAAGAAATACTTTTCAAAGACCATTTCAGAGCAAGGTACTTTCTTAATGTCCCTCCTAAACCCATTTTTCAACTTGAAGTACTTATCTTTTTCACCCACAACTATACTTTACAGCTTTTTGGTTACCTCAACACAAAGAAATACTTTTCAAAGAACATTTCAGAGCAAGTTACTTTCTTAATGTCCCTCCTAAAACCCATTTTCCAACTTGAAGTACTTATCTTTTTCACCCACAACTATACTTTACAGCTTTTTGGTTACCTTAACACCAAGAAATACTTTTCAAAGACCATTTCAGAGCAAGTTACTTTCTTAATGTCCCTCCTAAACCCATTTTTCAACTTCAAGTACTTATCTTTTTCACCCACAACTATACTTTACAGCTTTTTGATACCTCAACACCAAGAAATACTCTTCAAAGACCATTTCAGAGCAAGTTACTTTCTTAATGTCCCTCCTAAACCCATTTTCCAACTTGAAGTACTTATCTTTTTCACCACAAACTATACTTTACAGCTTTTTCGATACCTCAACACCAAGAAATACTTTTCAAAGACCATTTCAGAGCAAGTTACTTTCTTAATGTCCCTCCTAAACCCATTTTCCAACTTGAAGTACTTATCTTTTTCACTCCACAACTATACTTTACAGCTTTTTGGCTACCAACAACACCAAGAAATACTTTTCAAAGACCATTTCAGAGCAAGTTCCTTTCTTAATGTCCCTCCTAAACCCATTTTCCAACTTGAAGTACTTTTTTTTCACCCACAACTATACTTTACAGCTTTTTGGATACCTCGACACCAAGAAATACTTTTCAAAAGAAATTTCAGAGCAAGTTACTTTCTTAATGTCACTCCTAAACCCATTTTCCAACTTGAAGTACTTATCTTTTTCACCCACAACTATACTTTACAGCTTTTTTGGTTACCTCAACACCAAGAAATACTTTTCAAAGACCATTTCAGAGCAAGTTACTTTCTTAATGTCCCTCCTAAACCCATTTTCCAACTTGAAGTACATACCTTTTTTCACCCACAACTATACTTTACAGCTTTTTGGTTACCTCAACACCAAGAAATACTTTTCAAAGACCATTTCAGAGCAAGTTACTTTCTTAATGTCCCTCCTAAACCCATTTTCCCAACTTGAAGTACTTATCTTTTTCATCCACAACTATACTTTACAGCTTTTTGGTTACCTCAACACCAGAAATACTTTTCAAAGACCATTTCAGAGCAAGGTACTTTCTTAATGTCCCTCCTAAACCCATTTTCCAACTTGAAGTACTTATCTTTTTCACCACAGCTATACTTTACAGCTTTTTGGTTATCTCAACACCAAGAAATACTTTTCAAAGAACATTTCAGAGCAAGTTACTTTCTTAATGTCCCTCCTAAACCCATTTTCCAACTTGAAGTACTTATCTTTTTCACCCACAACTATACTTTACAGCTTTTTTGGTTACCTCAACACCAAGAAATACTTTTCAAAGACCATTTCAGAGCAAGTTACTTTCTTAATGTCCCTCCTAAACCCATTTTTCAACTTGAAGTACTTATCTTTTTCACCCACAACTATACTTTACAGCATTTTGGATACCTCAACACCAAGAAATACTCTTCAAAGACCATTTCAGAGCAAGTTCCTTTCTTAATGTCCCTCCTAAACCCATTTTCCAACTTGAAGTACTTATCTTTTTCACCCACAACTATACTTTACAGCTTTTTGGATACCTCGACACCAAAGAAATACTTTTCAAAAGAAATTTCAGAGCAAGTTACTTTCTTAATGTCACTCCTAAAACCCATTTTCCAACTTGAAGTACTTATCTTTTTCACCCACAACTATACTTCACAGCTTTTTGGTTACCTCAACACCAAGAAATACTTTTCAAAGACCATTTCAGAGCAAGTTACTTTCTTAATGTCCCTCCTAAACCCATTTTTCAACTTGAAGTACTTATCTTTTTCACCCACAACTATACTTTACAGCTTTTTGGATACCTCAACACCAAGAAATACTTTTCAAAGACCATTTCAGAGCAATTTACTTTTTTAATGTCCCTCCTAAACTAATTTTCCAACTTGAAGTACTTATCTTTTTCACCCACAACTATACTTTACAGCTTTTTGGTTACCTCAACACCAAGAAATACTTTTCAAAGACCATTTCAGAGCAAGTTACTTTCTTTTTGTCCCTCCTAAACCCATTTTCCAACTTGAAGTACTTATCTTTTTCACCCACAACTATACTTTACAGCTTTTTGGATACCTCAACACCAAGAAATGCTTTTCAAAGACCATTTAGGAGCAAGTTAATTTCTTAATGTCCCTCCTAAACCCATTTTTTCAACTTGAAGTACTTATCTTTTTCACCAACAACTATACTTTACAGCTTTTTGGTTACCTCAACACCAAAAAATACTTTTCAAAGAACATTTCAGAGCAAGTTACTTTCTTAATGTCCCTCCTAAACCCATTTTCCAACTTGAAGTACTTATCTTTTCACCCGCAACTATACTTTACAGCTTTTTTGGTTACCTCAACACCAAGAAATACTTTTCAAAGACCATTTCAGAGCAAGTTACTTTCTTAATGTCCCTCCTAAACCCATTTTTCAATTTGAAGTACTTATCTTTTTCACCCACAACTATACTTTACAGCTTTTTGGATACCTCAACACCAAGAAATACTCTTCAAAGACCATTTCAGAGCAAGTTACTTTCTTAATGTCCCTCCTAAACCCATTTTCCAACTTGAAGTACTTATCTTTTTCACCACAACTATACTTTACAGCTTTTTGGATACCTCAACACCAAGAAATACTTTTCAAAGACCATTTCAGAGCAAGTT
Organism: Artemia sinica; assembly: GCA_027921565.1. NCBI lineage: Eukaryota > Metazoa > Arthropoda > Branchiopoda > Anostraca > Artemiidae > Artemia > Artemia sinica. Next base: position 56,462,861 of record CM051258.1, on the reverse strand, counting down.
ACTCTCTTAATGTCCCTCCTAAACCCATTTTTCCAACTTGAAGTACTTATATTTTTCACCCTACAACTATACTTTACAGCTTTTTGGTTACCTCAACACCAAGAAATACTTTTCAAAGACCATTACAGAGCAATTTCCTTTCTTAATGTCCCTCCTAAACCCATTTTCCAACTTGAAGTACTTATATTTTTCACCCACAACTATAGTTTACAGCTTTTTGGATACCTCAACACCAAGAAATACTTTTCAAAGAAATTTCAGAGCAAGTTACTTTCTTAATGTCACTCCTAAACCCATTTTCCAACTTGAAGTACTTATCTTTTTCACCCACAACTATACTTTACAGCTTTTTGGTTACCTCAACACCAAGAAATACTTTTCAAAGACCATTTCAGAGCAAGTTACTTTCTTAATGTCCCTCCTAAACCCATTTTTCAACTTGAAGCACTTATCTTTTTCACCCACAACTATGCTTTACAGCTTTTTGGATACCTCAACACCAAGAAATACTTTTCAAAGACCATTTCAGAGCAAGTTACTTTCTTAATGTCCCTCCTAAACCCATTTTCCAACTTGAAGTACTTATCTTTTTCACCCACAACTATACTTTACAGCTTTTTGGATACCTCAACACAAGAAATACTTTTCAAAGACCATTTAGGAGCAAGTTACTTTCTTAATGTCCCTCCTAAACCCATTTTCCAACTTGAAGTACTTATCTTTTTCACCCACAACTATACTTTACAGCTTTTTGGTTACCTCAACACCAAGAAATACTTTTCAAGACCATTTCAGAGCAAGTTACTTTCTTAATGTCCCTCCTAAACCCATTTTTCAACTTGAAGCACTTATCTTTTTCACCCACAACTATACTTTAAAGCTTTTTGGATACCTCAACACCAAGAAATACTTTTCAAAGACCATTTCAGAGCAAGTTACTTTCTTAATGTCCCTCCTAAACCCATTTTCCAACTTGAAGTACTTATCTTTTTCACCCACAACTATACTTTACAGCTATTTGGATACCTCAACACCAAGAAATACTTTTCAAAGACCATTTCAGAGCAAGTTACTTTCTTTATGTCCCTCCTAAACCCATTTTCCAACTTGAAGTACTTATCTTTTTCACCCACAACTATACTTTACAGCTTTTTGGATACCTCAACACCAAGAAATACTTTTCAAAGACCCTTTAGGAGCAAGTTACTTTCTTAATGTCCCTCCTAAACCCATTTTTCAACTTGAAGTACTTATCTTTTTCACCAACAACTATACTTTACAGCTTTTTGGATACCTCAACACCAAAAAATACTTTTCAAAGACCATTTGAGAGCAAGGTACTTTCTTAATGTCCCTCCTAAACCCATTTTCCAACTTGAAGTACTTATCTTTTTCACCCACAACTATACTTTACAGCTTTTTGGTTACCTCAACACCAAGAAATACTTTTCAAAGACCATTTCAGAGCAAGTTACTTTCTTAATGTCCCTCCTAAACCCATTTTTCAACTTGAAGCACTTATCTTTTTCACCCACAACTATACTTTACAGCTTTTTGGATACCTCAACACCAAGAAATACTTTTCAAAGACCATTTCAGAGCAAGTTACTTTCTTAATGTCCCTCCTAAACCCATTTTCCAACTTGAAGTACTTATCTTTTTCACCCACAACTATACTTTACAGCTTTTTGGTTACCTCAACACCAAGAAATACTTTTCAAAGACCATTACAGAGCAATTTCCTTTCTTAATGTCCCTCCTAAACCCATTTTCCAACTTGAAGTACTTATATTTTTCACCCACAACTATACTTTACAGCTTTTTGGATACCTCAACACCAAGAAATACTTTTCAAAAGAAATTTCAGAGCAAGTTACTTTCTTAATGTCACTCCTAAACCCATTTTCCAACTTGAAGTACTTATCTTTTTCACCCAAACTATACTTTACAGCTTTTTGGTTACCTCAACACCAAGAAATACTTTTCAAAGACCATTTCAGAGCAAGTTACTTTCTTAATGTCCCTCCTAAACTCATTTTTCAACTTGAAGCACTTATCTTTTTCACCCACAACTATGCTTTACAGCTTTTTGGATACCTCATTTTTGGTTACCTCAACACCAAGAAATACTTTTCAAAGACCATTTCAGAGCAAGTTACTTTCTTAATGTCCCTCCTAAACCCATTTTTCAACTTGAAGCACTTATCTTTTTCACCCACAACTATGCTTTAAAGCTTTTTGGATACCTCAACAAAAAGAAATACTTTTCAAAGACCATTTCAGAGCAAGTTACTTTCTTAATGTCCCTTCTAAACCCATTTTCCAACTTGAAGTACTTATCTTTTTCACCACAAACTATACTTTACAGCTTTTTGGATACCTCAACACCAAGAAATACTTTTCAAAGACCATTTCAGAGCTAGTTACTTTCTTAATGTCCCTCCTAAACCCATTTTCCAACTTGAAGTACTTATCTTTTTCACCCACAACTATACTTTACAGCTTTTTGGTTACCTCAACACCAAGAAATACTTTTCAAAGACCATTTCAGAGCAAGTTACTTTCTTAATGTCCCTCCTAAACCCATTTTCAACTTGAAGTACTTATCTTTTTCACCCACAACTATACTTTACAGCTATTTGGATACCTCAACACCAAGAAATACTTTTCAAAGACCATTTAGGAGCAAGTTACTTTCTTAATGTTCAAGTTCAAGTTCAAGTTCCATTTATTTCCATAAATAACAATAACAAAAACAATATCCCAAAGGGCTCAATGGCCCGTTATTTGGGAAACGACACAGAATAAATGACTAATATTAAAACTTGGCATAAACAATACTAAACAGTGTTTAACATATAAATCTATAAGGAAAAGAAGTCAACTCACCGACAGTCCACACGAAACAGCGACCCTCCTATCACCCGACAAAAAATAAATAAATCAAAAATGAAAAATTCTCTACATCATCGAGGATCCAACGCCAACAAAAAAAAAAAAAAAACAATACAACAACTATAAACTAATTACTATTTATCTTTAATAAGAAACTTTTTTTTCATCTGTCTTTTTAAAGGAGCCAAGTGTTTGTGACTGACGAATCTCAGCAGGAACCAAGTTTCCAAGCACGTCCCACAGTCACGACCAGACCAAAGTCTGAACGAACCGAGGGAGTAGCCGGAATCATAACATCCTCCCTGTTTCGAACTGAGTAAAAATTTACTTCCCCTACTGGCTTAAGTAGTCCAGAAAAAACAAAATGGGAGATCTCCGTGGAAGAATTGATATGCCAACGAAGCTAGAGATTAACATAAATATCTCTAATCTTAAGGAGATTAACAGGAGAGTGTGTAGTCGACTGGAGAACTTTTACCGCTTTCTCATGAAGAATATGAACAGGAGCAAGTACAGAAGAAAATGTAGACATCCACACAGACGAACAGTAACATATATAAGGGAAAATGAGAGAGAAATATAAAAGACGGAGTATAGGAAAAGGAAATAAACGCTTTAGTTTACGGATGATTCCAAGTCCACGGGAAATTTTCACTCTTATTACTTGAACGTGCAACTTAAACGATAAATTTTCATCCAAAAGAACTCCCAGGAATCGCACATATCGACTTGAAGTACATATAAACCCATTTTTCAACTTGAAGTACTTATCTTTTTCACCAACAACTATACTTTACAGCTTTTTGGATACCTCAACACCAAGAAATACTTTTCAAAGACCATTTCAGAGCAAGTTACTTTCTTAATGTCCCTCCTAAACCCATTTTCCAACTTGAAGTACTTATCTTTTTCACCCACAACTATACTTTACAGCTTTTTGGTTACCTCAACACCAAGAAATACTTTTCAAAGACCATTTCAGAGCAAGTTACTTTCTTAATGTCCCTCCTAAACCCATTTTTCAACTTGAAGCACTTATCTTTTTCACCCACAACTATACTTTACAGCTTTTTGGATACCTCAACACCAAGAAATACTTTTCAAAGACCATTTCAGAGCAAGTTACTTTCTTAATGTCCCTCCTAAACCCATTTTCCAACTTGAAGTACTTATCTTTTTCACCCACAACTATACTTTACAGCTATTTGGATACCTCAACACCAAGAAATACTTTTCAAAGACCATTTCAGAGCAAGTTACTTTCTTTATGTCCCTCCTAAACCCATTTTCCAACTTGAAGTACTTATCTTTTTCACCCACAACTATACTTTACAGCTTTTTGGATACCTCAACACCAAGAAATACTTTTCAAAGACCATTTAGGAGCAAGTTACTTTCTTAATGTCCCTCTTAAACCCATTTTTCAACTTGAAGTACTTATCTTTTTCACCAACAACTATACTTTACAGCTTTTTGGATACCTCAACACCAAGAAATACTTTTCAAAGACCATTTCAGAGCAAGTTACTTTCTTAATGTCCCTCCTAAACCCATTTTCCAACTTGATGCACTTATCTTTTTCACCCACAACTATACTTTACAGCTTTTTGGTTACCTCAACACCAAGAAATACTTTTCAAAGACCATTTCAGAGCAAGTTACTTTCTTAATGTCCCTCCTAAACCCATTTTTCAACTTGAAGCACTTATCTTTTTCACCCACAACTATACTTTACAGCTTTTTGGATACCTCAACACCAAGAAATACTTTTCAAAGACCATTTCAGAGCAAGTTACTTTCTTAATGTCCCTCCTAAACCCATTTTCCAACTTGAAGCACTTATCTTTTTCACCCACAACTATACTTTACAGCTTTTTGGTTACCTCAACACCAAGAAATACTTTTCAAAGACCATTTCAGAGCAAGTTACTTTCTTAATGTCCCTCCTAAACCCATTTTCCAACTTGAAGTACTTATCTTTTTCACCCACAACTATACTTTACAGCTTTTTGGTTACCTCAACACCAAGAAATACTTTTCAAAGACCATTTCAGAGCAAGTTACTTTCTTAATGTCCCTCCTAAACCCATTTTCCAACTTGAAGTACTTATCTTTTTCACCCACAACTATACTTTACAGCTTTTTGGATACCTCAACACCAAGAAATACTTTTCAAAGACCATTTAGGAGCAAGTTACTTTCTTAATGTCCCTCCTAAACCCATTTTTCAACTTGAAGTACTTATCTTTTTCACCACACAACTATACTTTACAGCTTTTTGGATACCTCAACACCAAGAAATACTTTTTAAAGACCATTTCAGAGCAAGTTACTTTACTAATGTCCCTCCTAAACCCATTTTTCAACTTGAAGTACTTATCTTTTTCACCCACAACTATACTTTACAGCTTTTTGGTTACCTCAACACCAAGAAATACTTTTCAAAGACCATTTCAGAGCAAGTTACTTTCTTAATGTCCCTCCTAAACCCATTTTTAAACTTGAAGCACTTATCTTTTTCACCCACAACTATACTTTACAGCTTTTTGGATACCTCAACACCAAGAAATACTTTTCAAAAGACCATTTCAGAGCAAGTTACTTTCTTAATCTCCCTCCTAAATCCATTTTCCAACTTGAAGTACTTATCTTTTTCACCCACAACTATACTTTACAGCTTTTTGGATACCTCAACACCAAGAAATACTTTTCAAAGACCATTTCAGAGCAAGTTACTTTCTTAATGTCCCTCCTAAACCCATTTTCCAACTTGAAGTACTTATCTTTTTCACCCACAACTATACTTTACAGCTATTTGGATACCTCAACGCCAAGAAATACTTTTCAAAGACCATTTCAGAGCAAGTTACTTTCTTTATGCCCCTCCTAAACCCATTTTCCAACTTGAAGTACTTATCTTTTTCACCCCACAACTATACTTTACAGCTTTTTGGATACCTCAACACCAAGAAATACTTTTCAAAGACCATTTAGGAGCAAGTTACTTTCTTAATGTCCCTCCTAAACCCATTTTTTCAACTTGAAGTACTTATCTTTTTCACCAACAACTATACTTTACAGCTTTTTGGATACCTCAACACCAAGAAATACTTTTCAAAGACCATTTCAGAGCAAGTTACTTTCTTAATGTCCCTCCTAAACCCATTTTCCAACTTGAAGTACTTTTCTTTTTCACCCACAACTATACTTTACAGCTTTTTGGATACCTCAACACCAAGAAATACTTTTCAAAGACCATTTCAGAGCAAGTTACTTTCTTAATGTCCCTCCTAAACCCATTTTCCAACTTGAAGTACTTATCTTTTTCACCCACAACTATACTTTACAGCTGATACCTCAACACCAAGAAATACTTTTCAAAGACCATTTCAGAGCAAGTTACTTTCTTTATGTCCCTCCTAAACCCATTTTTCAACTTGAAGTACTTATCTTTTTCACCCACAACTATACTTTACAGCTTTTTGGATACCTCAACACCAAGAAATACTTTACAAAGACCATTTAGGAGCAAGTTACTTTCTTAATGTCCCATCTAAACCCATTTTTCAACTTGAAGTACTTATCTTTTTCACCAACAACTATACTTTACAGCTTTTTGGATACCTCAACACCAAGAAATACTTTTCAAAGACCATTTCAGAGCAAGTTACTTTCTTAATGTCCCTCCTAAACTCATTTTCCAACTTGAAGTACTTATCTTTTTCACGCACAACTATACTTTACAGCTTTTTGGTTACCTCAACACCAAGAAATACTTTTCAAAGACCATTTCAGAGCAAGTTACTTTCTTAATGTCCCTCCTAAACCCATTTTTCAACTTGAAGCACTTATCTTTTTCACCCACAACTATACTTTACAGCTTTTTGGATACCTCAACACCACCAAGAAATACTTTTCAAAGACCATTTCAGAGCAAGTTACTTTCTTAATGTCCCTCCTAAACCCATTTTCCAACTTGAAGTACTTATCTTTTTCACCCACAACTATACTTTACAGCTTTTTGGTTACCTCAACAACAAGAAATACTTTTAAAGACCATTGCAGAGCAAGTTACTTTCTTAATGTCCCTCCTAAACCCATTTTCCAACTTGAAGTACTTATCTTTTTCACCCACAACTATACTTTACAGCTTTTTGGATACCTCAACTCCAAGAAATACTTTTCAAAGACCATTTAGGAGCAAGTTACTTTCTTAATGTCCCTCCTAAACCCATTTTTCAACTTGAAGTACTTATCTTTTTCACCAACAACTATACTTTACAGCTTTGTGGATACCTCAACACCAAGAAATACTTTTCAAAGACCATTTCAGAGCAAGTTACTTTACTAATGTCCCTCCTAAACCCATTTTTCAACTTGAGTACTTATCTTTTTCACCCACAACTATACTTTACAGCTTTTTGGTTACCTCAACACCAAGAAATACTTTTCAAAGACCATTTCAGAGCAAGTTACTTTCTTAATGTCCCTCCTAAACCCATTTTTTAAACTTGAAGCACTTATCTTTTTCACCCACAAACTATACTTTACAGCTTTTTTTGGATACCTCAACACCAAGAAATACTTTTCAAAGACCATTTCAGAGCAAGTTACTTTCTTAATGTCCCTCCTAAATCCATTTTCCAACTTGAAGTACTTATCTTTTTCACCCACAACTATACTTTACAGCTTTTTGGATACCTCAACACCAAGAAATACTTTTCAAAGACCATTTCAGAGCAAGTTACTTTCTTAATGTCCCTCCTAAACCCATTTTCCAACTTGAAGTACTTATCTTTTTCACCCACAACTATACTTTACAGCTTTTTGGTTACCTCAACACCAAGAAATACTTTTCAAAGACCATTTCAGAGCAAGTTACTTTCTTAATGTCCCTCCTAAACCCATTTTTCAAACTTGAAGTACTTATCTTTTTCACCCACAACTATACTTTACAGCTATTTGGATACCTCAACACCAAGAAATACTTTTCAAAGACCATTTCAGAGCAAGTTACTTTCTTTATGTCCCTCCTAAGCCCATTTTCCAACTTGAAGTACTTATCTTTTTCACCCACAACTATACTTTACAGCTTTTTGGATACCTCAACACCAAGAAATACTTTTCAAAGACCATTTAGGAGCAAGTTACTTTCTTAATGTCCCTCCTAAACCATTTTTAAACTTGAAGTACTTATCTTTTTCACCAACAACTATACTTTACAGCTTTTTGGATACCTCAACACCAAGAAATACTTTTCAGAGACCATTTCAGAGCAAGTTACTTTCTTAATGTCCCTCCTAAACCCATTTTCCAACTTGAAGTACTTTTCTTTTTCACCCACAACTATACTTTACAGCTTTTTGGTTACCTCAACACCAAGAAATACTTTTCAAAGACCATTTCAGAGCAAGTTACTTTCTTAATGTCCCTCCTAAATCCATTTTCCACAACTTGAAGTACTTATCTTTTTCACAAACAACTATACTTTACAGCTTTTTGGATACCTCAACACCAAGAAATACTTTTCAAAGACCATTTCAGAGCAAGTTACTTTCTTAATGTCCCTCCTAAACCCATTTTCCAACTTGAAGTACTTATCTTTTTCACCCACAACTATACTTTACAGCTTTTTGGTTACCTCAACACCAAGAAATACTTTTCAAAGACCATTTCAGAGCAAGTTACTTTCTTAATGTCCCTCCTAAACCCATTTTCCAACTTGAAGTACTTATCTTTTTCACCCACAACTATACTTTACAGCTTTTTGGTTACCTCAACACCAAGAAATACTTTTCAAAGACCATTTGAGAGCAAGTTACTTTCTTAATGTCCCTCCTAAACCCATTTTCCAACTTGAAGTACTTATCTTTTTCACCCACAACTATACTTTACAGCTTTTTGGTTACCTCAACACCAAGAAATACTTTTCAAAGACCATTTCAGAGAAAGTTACTTTCTCAATGTCCCTCCTAAACCCATTTTCCAACTTGAAGTACATATCTTTTTCACCCACAACTATACTTTACAGCTTTTTAGTTACCTCAACACCAAGAAATACTTTTCAAAGACATTTCAGAGCAAGTTACTTTCTTAATGTCCCTCCTAAACCCATTTTCCAACTTGAAGTACTTATCTTTTTCATCCACAACTATACTTTACAGCTTTTTGGTTACCTCAACACCAAGAAATACTTTTCAAAGACCATTTCAGAGCAAGTTACTTTCTTAATGTCCCTCCTAAACCATTTTCCAACTTGAAGTACTTATCTTTTTCACCCACAACTATACTTTACAGCTTTTTGGTTACCGCAACACCAAGAAATACTTTTCAAAGACCATTTCAGAGCAAGTTACTTTCTTAATGTCCCTCCTAAACCCATTTTCCAACTTGAAGTACTTATCTTTTTCACCCACAACTATACTTTACAGATTTTTGGTACCTCAACACCAAGAAATACTTTTCAAAGACCATTTCAGAGCAAGTTACTTTCTTAATGTCCCTCCTAAACCCATTTTTCAACTTGAAGTACTTATCTTTTTCACCCGCAACTATACTTTACAGCTTTTTGGTTACCTCAACACCAAGAAATACTTTTCAAAGACCATTTCAGAGCAAGTTACTTTCTTAATGTCCCTCCTAAACCCATTTTTCAACTTGAAGTACTTATCTTTTTCACCCACAACTATACTTTACAGCATTTTGGATACCTCAACACCAAGAAATACTCTTCAAAGACCATTTCAGAGCAAGTTACTTTCTTAATGTCCCTCCTAAACCATTTTCCAACTTAAAGTACTTATCTTTTTCACCCACAACTATACTTTACAGCTTTTTGGTTACCTCAACACCAAGAAATACTTTTCAAAGAACATTTCAGAGCATGTTACTTTCTTAATGTCCCTCCTAAACCCATTTTCCAACTTGAAGTACTTATCTTTTTCACCCACAACTATACTTTACAGCTTTTTGGTTACCTCAACACCAAGAAATACTTTTCAAAGACCATTTCAGAGCAAGTTACTTTCTTAATGTCCCTCCTAAACCCATTTTCCAACTTGAAGTACTTATCTTTTTCACCCAACAACTATACTTTACAGCTTTTTGGATACCTCAACACCAAGAAATACTTTTCAAAGACCATTTCAGAGCAAGTTACTTTCTTAATGTCCCTCCTAAACCCATTTTCCGACTTGAAGTACTTATCTTTTTCACCCACAACTATACTTTACAGCTTTTTGGTTACCTCAACACCAAAAAATACTTTTCAAAGACCATTTCAGAGCAAGTTACTTTCTTAATGTCCCTCCTAAACCCATTTTTCAACTTGAAGCACTTATCTTTTTCACCCACAACTATACTTTACAGCTTTTTGGATACCTCAACACCAAGAAATACTTTTCAAAGACCATTTCAGAGCAAGTTACTTTCTTAATGTCCCTCCTAAACCCATTTTCCAACTTGAAGTACTTATCTTTTCCACCCACAACTATACTTTACAGCTTTTTGGTTACCTCAACACCAACAAATACTTTTCAAAGACCATTTCAGAGCAAGTTACTTTCTTAATGTCCCTCCTAAACCCATTCTTCAACTTGAAGTACTTATCTTTTTCACCAACAACTATACTTTACAGCTTTTTGGATACCTCAACACCAAGAAATACTTTTCAAAGACCATTTCAGAGCAAGTTACTTTCTTAATGTCCCTCCTAAACCCATTTTCCGACTTGAAGTACTTATCTTTTTCACCCACAACTATACTTTACAGCTTTTTGGTTACCTCAACACCAAGAAATACTTTTCAAAGACCATTTCAGAGCATGTTACTTTCTTAATGTCCCTCCTAAACCCATTTTTAAACTTGAAGCACTTATCTTTTTCACCCACAACTATACTTTACAGCTTTTTGGATACCTCAACACCAAGAAATACTTTTCAAAGACCATTTCAGAGCAAGTTACTTTCTTATTTCCCTCCTAAACCCATTTTCCAACTTGAAGTACTTATCTTTTTCACCCACAACTATACTTTACAGCTTTTTGGATACCTCAACACCAAGAAATACTTTTCAAAGACCATTTCAGAGCAAGTTACTTTCTTAATGTCCCTCCTAAACCCATTTTCCAACTTGAAGTACTTATCTTTTTCACCCACAACTATACTTTACAGCTTTTTGGTTACATCAACACCAAGAAATACTTTTCAAAGACCATTTCAGAGCAAGTTACTTTCTTAATGTCCCTCCTAAACCCATTTTCAACTTGAAGTACTTATCTTTTCACCCACAACTATACTTTACAGCTATTTGGGATACCTCAACACCAAGAAATACTTTTCAAAGACCATTTCAGAGCAAGTTACTTTCTTTATGTCCCTCCTAAACCCATTTTCCAACTTGAAGTACTTATCTTTTTCACCCACAACTATACTTTACAGCTTTTTGGATACCTCAACACCAAGAAATACTTTTCAAAGACCATTTAGGAGCAAGTTACTTTCTTAATGTCCCTCCTAAACCCATTTTTCAACTTGAAGTACTTATCTTTTTCACCAACAACTATACTTTACAGCTTTTTGGATACCTCAACACCAAGAAATACTTTTCAAAGACCATTTCAGAGCAAGTTACTTTCTTAATGTCCCTCCTAAACCCATTTTCCAACTTGAAGTACTTATCTTTTTTACCCACAACTATACTTTACAGCTTTTTGGTTACCTCAACACCAAGAAATACTTTTCAAAGACCATTTCAGAGCAAGTTACTTTCTTAATGTCCCTCCTAAACCCATTTTTTCAACTTGAAGTACTTAGCTTTTCACCCACAACTATACTTTACAGCTATTTTGATACCTCAACACCAAGAAATACTTTTCAAAGACCATTTCAGAGCAAGTTACTTTCTTTATGTCCCTCCTAAACCCATTTTCCAACTTGAAGTACTTATCTTTTTCACCCACAACTATACTTTACAGCTTTTTGGATACCTCAACACCAAGAAATACTTTTCAAAGACCATTTAGGAGCAAGTTACTTTCTTAATGTCCCTCCCTAAACCCATTTTTCAACTTGAAGTACTTATCTTTTTCACCAACAACTATACTTTACAGCTTTTTGGATACCTCAACACCAAGAAATACTTTTCAAAGACCATTTCAGAGCAAGTTACTTTCTTAATGCCCTCCTAAACCCATTTTTCAACTTGAAGTACTTATCTTTTTCACCCACAACTATACTTTACAGCTATTTGGATACCTCAACACCAAGAAATACTTTTCAAAGACCATTTCAGAGCAAGTTACTTTCTTTATGTCCCTCCTAAACCCCATTTTCCAACTTGAAGTACTTATCTTTTTCACCCACAACTATACTTTACAGCTTTTTGGATACCTCAACACCAAGAAATACTTTTCAAAGACCATTTCAGGAGCAAGTTACTTTCTTAATGTCCCTCCTAAACCCATTTTCAACTTGAAGTACTTATCTTTTTCACCAACAACTATACTTTACAGCTTTTTGGATACCTCAACACCAAGAAATACTTTTCAAAGACCATTTCAGAGCAAGTTACTTTCTTAATGTCCCTCCTAAACCCATTTTCCAACTTGAAGTACTTTTCTTTTTCACCCACAACTATACTTTACAGCTTTTTGGATACCTCAACACCAAGAAATACTTTTCAAAGACCATTTCAGAGCAAGTTACTTTCTTAATGTCCCTCCTAAACCCATTTTCGAACTTGAAGTACTTATCTTTTTCACCCGCAACTATACTTTACAGCTTTTTGGTTACCTCAACACCAAGAAATACTTTTCAAAGACCATTTCAGAGCAAGTTACTTTCTTAATGTCCCTCCTAAACCCATTTTTCAACTTGAAGTACTTATCTTTTTCACCCACAACTATACTTTACAGCATTTTGGATACCTCAACACCAAGAAATACTCTTCAAAGACCATTTCAGAGCAAGTTACTTTCTTAATGTCCCTCCTAAACCCATTTTCCAACTTAAAGTACTTATCTTTTTCACCCACAACTATACTTTACAGCTTTTTGGTTACCTCAACACCAAGAAATACTTTTCAAAGAACATTTCAGAGCATGTTACTTTCTTAATGTCCCTCCTAAACCCATTTTCCAACTTGAAGTACTTATCTTTTTCACCCACAACTATACTTTACAGCTTTTTGGTTACCTCAGCACCAAGAAATACTTTTCAAAGACCATTTCAGAGCAAGTTACTTTCTTAATGTCCCTCCTAAACCCATTTTCCAACTTGAAGTACTTATCTTTTTCACCAACAACTATACTTTACAGCTTTTTGGATACCTCAACACCAAGAAATACTTTTCAAAGACCATTTCAGAGCAAGTTACTTTCTTAATGTCCCTCCTAAACCTATTTTCCGACTTGAAGTACTTATCTTTTTCACCCACAACTATACTTTACAGCTTTTTGGTTACCTCAACACCAAAAAATACTTTTCAAAGACCATTTCAGAGCAAGTTACTTTCTTAATGTCCCTCTAAACCCATTTTTCAACTTGAAGCACTTATCTTTTTCACCCACAACTATACTTTACAGCTTTTTGGATACCTCAACACCAAGAAATACTTTTCAAAGACCATTTCAGAGCAAGTTACTTTCTTAATGTCCCTCCTAAACCCATTTTCCAACTTGAAGTACTTATCTTTTCCACCCACAACTATACTTTACAGCTTTTTGGTTACCTCAACACCAAGAAATACTTTTCAAAGACCATTTCAGAGCAAGTTACTTTCTTAATGTCCCTCCTAAACCCATTTTTCAACTTGAAGTACTTATCTTTTTCACCAACAACTATACTTACAGCTTTTTGGATACCTCAACACCAAGAAATACTTTTCAAAGACCATTTCAGAGCAAGTTACTTTCTTAATGTCCCTCCTAAACCCATTTTCCGACTTGAAGTACTTATCTTTTCACCCACAACTATACTTTACAGCTTTTTGGTTACCTCAACACCAAGAAATACTTTTCAAAGACCATTTCAGAGCATGTTACTTTCTTAATGTCCCTCCTAAACCCATTTTTAAACTTGAAGCACTTATCTTTTTCACCCACAACTATACTTTACAGCTTTTTGGATACCTCAACACCAAGAAATACTTTTCAAAGACCATTTCAGAGCAAGTTACTTTCTTAATGTCCCTCCTAAACCCATTTTTCCAACTTGAAGTACTTATCTTTTTCACCCACACTATACTTTACAGCTTTTTGGATACCTCAACACCAAGAAATACTTTTCAAAGACCATTTCAGAGCAAGTTACTTTCTTAATGTCCCTCCTAAACCCATTTTCCAACTTGAAGTACTTATCTTTTTCACCCACAACTATACTTTACAGCTTTTTGGTTACCTCAACACCAAGAAATACTTTTCAAAGACCATTTCAGAGCAAGTTACTTTCTTAATGTCCCTCCTAAACCCATTTTTCAACTTGAAGTACTTATCTTTTCACCCACAACTATACTTTACAGCTATTTGGATACCTCAACACCAAGAAATACTTTTCAAAGACCATTTCAGAGCAAGTTACTTTCTTTATGTCCCTCCTAAACCCATTTTCCAACTTGAAGTACTTATCTTTTTCACCCACAACTATACTTTACAGCTTTTTGGATACCTCAACACCAGAAATACTTTTCAAAGACCATTTAGGAGCAAGTTACTTTCTTAATGTCCCTCCTAAACCCATTTTTTTCAACTTGAAGTACTTATCTTTTTCACCAACAACTATACTTTACAGCTTTTTGGATACCTCAACACCAAGAAAAATACTTTTCAAAGACCATTTCAGAGCAAGTTACTTTCTTAATGTCCCTCCTAAACCCATTTTCCAACTTGAAGTACTTATTTTTTCACCCACAACTATACTTTACAGCTTTTTGGTTACCTCAACACCAAGAAATACTTTTCAAAGACCATTTCAGAGCAAGTTACTTTCTTAATGTCCCTCCTAAACCCATTTTTCAACTTGAAGTACTTATCTTTTCACCCACAACTATACTTTACAGCTATTTGGATACCTCAACACCAAGAAATACTTTTCAAAGACCATTTCAGAGCAAGTTACTTTCTTTATGTCCCTCCTAAACCCATTTTCCAACTTGAAGTACTTATCTTTTTCACCCACAACTATGCTTTAACAGCTTTTTGGATACCTCAACACCAAGAAATACTTTTCAAAGACCATTTAGGAGCAAGTTACTTTCTTAATGTCCCTCCTAAACCCATTTTTCAACTTGAAGTACTTATCTTTTTCACCAACAACTATACTTTACAGCTTTTTGGGATACCTCAACACCAAGAAATACTTTTCAAAGACCATTTCAGAGCAAGTTACTTTCTTAATGCCCCTCCTAAACCCATTTTTCAACTTGAAGTACTTATCTTTTCACCCACAACTATACTTTACAGCTATTTGGATACCTCAACACCAAGAAATACTTTTCAAAGACCATTTCAGAGCAAGTTACTTTCTTTATGTCCCTCCTAAACCCATTTTCCAACTTGAAGTACTTATCTTTTTTCACCCACAACTATACTTTACAGCTTTTTGGATACCTCAACACCAAGAAATACTTTTCAAAGACATTTAGGAGCAAGTTACTTTCTTAATGTCCCTCCTAAACCCATTTTTTCAACTTGAAGTACTTATCTTTTTCACCAACAACTATACTTTACAGCTTTTTGGATACCTCAACACCAAGAAATACTTTTCAAAGACCATTTCAGAGCAAGTTACTTTCTTAATGTCCCTCCTAAACCCATTTTCCAACTTGAAGTACTTTTTTTTTTTTCACACCCACAACTATACTTTACAGCTTTTTGGATACCTCAACACCAAGAAATACTTTTCAAAGACCATTTCAGAGCAAGTTACTTTCTTAATGTCCCTCCTAAACCCATTTTCCAACTTGAAGTACTTATCTTTTTCACCCACAACTATACTTTACAGCTTTTTGGTTACCTCAACACCAAGAAATACTTTTCAAAGACCATTTCAGAGCAAGTTACTTTCTTAATGTCCCTCCTAAACCCATTTTCCAACTTGAAGTACTTATCTTTTTCACCCACAACTATACTTTACAGCTTTTTGGTTACCTCAACACCAAGAAATACTTTTCAAAGACCATTTCAGAGCAAGTTACTTTCTTAATGTCCCTCCTAAACCCATTTTCCAACTGAAGTACTTATCTTTTTCACCCACAACTATACTTTACAGCTTTTTGGTTACCTCAACACCAAGAAATACTTTTCAAAGACCATTTCAGAGCAAGTTACTTTCTTAATCTCCCTCCTAAATCCATTTTCCAACTTGAAGTACTTATCTTTTTCACCCACAACTATACTTTACAGCTTTTTGGATACCTCAACACCAAGAAATACTTTTCAAAGACCATTTCAGAGCAAGTTACTTTCTTAATGTCCCTCCTAAACCCATTTTCCAACTTGAAGTACTTATCTTTTTCACCCACAACTATACTTTACAGCTTTTTGGTTACCTCAACACCAAGAAATACTTTTCAAAGACCATTTCAGAGCAAGTTACTTTCTTAATGTCCCTCCTAAACCCCATTTTTCAACTTGAAGTACTTATCTTTTTCACCCACAACTATACTTTACAGCTATTTGGATACCTCAACACCAAGAAATACTTTTCAAAGACCATTTCAGAGCAAGTTACTTTCTTTATGTCCCTCCTAAACCCATTTTCCAACTTGAAGTACTTATCTTTTTCACCCACAACTATACTTTACAGCTTTTTGGATACCTCAACACCAAGAAATACTTTTCAAAGACCATTTAGGAGCAAGTTACTTTCTTAATGTCCCTCCTAAACCCATTTTTCAACTTGAAGTACTTATCTTTTTCACCAACAACTATACTTTACAGCTTTTTGGATACCTCAACACCAAGAAATACATTTCAAAGACCATTTCAGAGCAAGTTACTTTCTTAATGTCCCTCCTAAACCCATTTTCCAACTTGAAGTACTTATCTTTTTCACGCACAACTATACTTTACAGCTTTTTGGTTACCTCAACACCAAGAAATACTTTTCAAAGACCATTTCAGAGCAAGTTACTTTCTTAATGTCCCTCCTAAACCCATTTTTCAACTTGAAGCACTTATCTTTTTCACCCACACTATACTTTACAGCTTTTTTGGATACCTCAACACCAAGAAATACTTTTCAAAGACCATTTCAGAGCAAGTTACTTTCTTAATGTCCCTCCTAAACCCATTTTCCAACTTGAAGTACTTATCTTTTTCACCCACAACTATACTTTACAGCTTTTTGGTTACCTCAACAACAAGAAATACTTTTAAAGACCATTGCAGAGCAAGTTACTTTCTTAATGTCCCTCCTAAACCCATTTTCCAACTTGAAGTACTTATCTTTTTCACCCACAACTATACTTTACAGCTTTTTGGATACCTCAACTCCAAGAAATACTTTTCAAAGACCATTTAGGAGCAAGTTACTTTCTTAATGTCCCTCCTAAACCCATTTTTCAACTTGAAGTACTTATCTTTTTCACCAACAACTATACTTTACAGCTTTGTGGATACCTCAACACCAAGAAATACTTTTCAAAGACCATTTCAGAGCAAGTTACTTTACTAATGTCCCTCCTAAACCCATTTTTCAACTTGAAGTACTTATCTTTTTCACCCACAACTATACTTTACAGCTTTTTGGTTACCTCAACACCAAGAAATACTTTTCAAAGACCATTTCAGAGCAAGTTACTTTCTTAATGTCCCTCCTAAACCCATTTTTAAACTTGAAGCACTTATCTTTTTCACCCACAACTATACTTTACAGCTTTTTGGATACCTCAACACCAAGAAATACTTTTCAAAGACCATTTCAGAGCAAGTTACTTTCTTAATGTCCCTCCTAAATCCATTTTCCAACTTGAAGTACTTATCTTTTTCACCCACAACTATACTTTACAGCTTTTTGGATACCTCAACACCAAGAAATACTTTTCAAAGACCATTTCAGAGCAAGTTACTTTCTTAATGTCCCTCCTAAACCCATTTTCCAACTTGAAGTACTTATCTTTTTCACCCACAACTATACTTTACAGCTTTCTGGTTACCTCAACACCAAGAAATACTTTTCAAAGACCATTTCAGAGCAAGTTACTTTCTTAATGTCCCTCCTAAACCCATTTTTCAACTTGAAGTACTTATCTTTTTCACCCACAACTATACTTTACAGCTATTTGGATACCTCAACACCAAGAAATACTTTTCAAAGACCATTTCAGAGCAAGTTACTTTCTTTATGTCCCTCCTAAGCCCATTTTCCAACTTGAAGTACTTATCTTTTTCACCCACAACTATACTTTACAGCTTTTTGGATACCTCAACACCAAGAAATACTTTTCAAAGACCATTTAGGAGCAAGTTACTTTCTTAATGTCCCTCCTAAACCCATTTTTAAACTTGAAGTACTTATCTTTTTCACCCAACAACTATACTTTACAGCTTTTTGGATACCTCAACACCAAGAAATACTTTTCAGAGACCATTTCAGAGCAAGTTACTTTCTTAATGTCCCTCCTAAACCCATTTTCCAACTTGAAGTACTTTTCTTTTTCACCCACAACTATACTTTACAGCTTTTTGGTTACCTCAACACCAAGAAATACTTTTCAAAGACCATTTCAGAGCAAGTTACTTTCTTAATGTCCCTCCTAAATCCATTTTCCAACTTGAAGTACTTATCTTTTTCACAAACAACTATACTTTACAGCTTTTTGGATACCTCAACACCAAGAAATACTTTTCAAAGACCATTTCAGAGCAAGTTACTTTCTTAATGTCCCTCCTAAACCCATTTTCCAACTTGAAGTACTTATCTTTTTCACCCACAACTATACTTTACAGCTTTTTGGTTACCTCAACACCAAGAAATACTTTTCAAAGACCATTTCAGAGCAAGTTACTTTCTTAATGTCCCTCCTAAACCCATTTTCCAACTTGAAGTACTTATCTTTTTCACCCACAACTATACTTTACAGCTTTTTGGTTACCTCAACACCAAGAAATACTTTTCAAAGACCATTTGAGAGCAAGTTACTTTCTTAATGTCCCTCCCTAAACCCATTTTCCAACTTGAAGTACTTATCTTTTTCACCCACAACTATACTTTACAGCTTTTTGGTTACCTCAACACCAAGAAATACTTTTCAAAGACCATTTCAGAGAAAGTTACTTTCTCAATGTCCCTCCTAAACCCATTTTCCAACTTGAAGTACTTATCTTTTTCACCCACAACTATACATTTACAGCTTTTTAGTTACCTCAACACCAAGAAATACTTTTCAAAGACCCATTTCAGAGCAAGTTACTTTCTTAATGTCCCTCCTAAACCCATTTTCCAACTTGAAGTACTTATCTTTTTCATCCACAACTATACTTTACAGCTTTTTGGTTACCTCAACACCAAGAAATACTTTTCAAAGACCATTTCAGAGCAAGTTACTTTCTTAATGTCCCTCCTAAACCCATTTTCCAACTTGAAGTACTTATCTTTTTCACCCACAACTATACTTTACAGCTTTTTGGTTACCGCAACACCAAGAAATACTTTTCAAAGACCATTTCAGAGCAAGTTACTTTCTTAATGTCCCTCCTAAACCCATTTTCCAACTTGAAGTACTTATCTTTTTCACCCACAACTATACTTTACAGATTTTTGGTTACCTCAACACCAAGAAATACTTTTCAAAGACCATTTCAGAGCAAGTTACTTTCTTAATGTCCCTCCTAAACCCATTTTCCAACTTGAAGTACTTATCTTTTTCACCCGCAACTATACTTTACAGCTTTTTGGTTACCTCAACACCAAGAAATACTTTTCAAAGACCATTTCAGAGCAAGTTACTTTCTTAATGTCCCTCCTAAACCCATTTTTCAACTTGAAGTACTTATCTTTTTCACCCACAACTATACTTTACAGCATTTTGGATACCTCAACACCAAGAAATACTCTTCAAAGACCATTTCAGAGCAAGTTACTTTCTTAATGTCCCTCCTAAACCATTTTCCAACTTAAAGTACTTATCTTTTTCACCCACAACTATACTTTACAGCTTTTTGGTTACCTCAACACCAAGAAATACTTTTCAAAGAACATTTCAGAGCATGTTACTTTCTTAATGTCCCTCCTAAACCCATTTTCCAACTTGAAGTACTTATCTTTTTCACCCACAACTATACTTTACAGATTTTTGGTTACCTCAACACAAAGAATACTTTTCAAAGACCATTTCAGAGCAAGTTACTTTCTTAATGTCCCTCCTAAACCCATTTTTTCAACTTGAAGTACTTATCTTTTTCACCCGCAACTATACTTTACAGCTTTTTGGTTACCTCAACACCAAGAAATACTTTTCAAAGACCATTTCAGAGCAAGTTACTTTCTTAATGTCCCTCCTAAACCCATTTTTCAACTTGAAGTACTTATCTTTTTCACCCACAACTATACTTTACAGCATTTTGGATACCTCAACACCAAGAAATACTCTTTCAAAGACCATTTCAGAGCAAGTTACTTTCTTAATGTCCCTCCTAAACCCATTTTCCAACTTAAAGTACTTATCTTTTTCACCCACAACTATACTTTACAGCTTTTTGGTTACCTCAACACCAAGAAATACTTTTCAAAGAACATTTCAGAGCATGTTACTTTCTTAATGTCCCTCCTAAACCCATTTTCCAACTTGAAGTACTTATCTTTTTCACCCACAACTATACTTTACAGCTTTTTGGTTACCTCAACACCAAGAAATACTTTTCAAAGACCATTTCAGAGCAAGTTACTTTCTTAATGTCCCTCCTAAACCCATTTTCCAACTTGAAGTACTTATCTTTTTCACCCACAACTATACTTTACAGCTTTTTGGATACCTCAACACCAAGAAATACTTTTCAAAGACCATTTCAGAGCAAGTTACTTTCTTAATGTCCCTCCTAAACCCATTTTCCAACTTGAAGTACTTATCTTTTTCACCCACAACTATACTTTACAGCTTTTTGGTTACCTCAGCACCAAGAAATACTTTTCAAAGACCATTTCAGAGCAAGTTACTTTCTTAATGTCCCTCCTAAACCCATTTTCCAACTTGAAGTACTTATCTTTTTCACCCACAACTATACTTTACAGCTTTTTGGATACCTCAACACCAAGAAATACTTAGGTTAGGCTAGATTAAATTAGGTTAGATTAGGTTAAGTTAGGTTATCCTACGTACGTTTCACTTAGGTTAGGTTAGGTGAAAGACAGGCAAAAAGTTAGGTGAATGGTTAGGTTAGGATAGACTAGATTAAGTTAGGTTAGGTTAAGTTACTTTCTTAATGTCCCTCCTAAACCCATTTTCCAACTTGAAATACTTATCTTTTTCACCCACAACTATACTTTACAGCTTTTTGGATACCTCAACACCAAGAAATACTTAGGTAGGCTAGATTAAATTAGGTTAGATTAGGTTAAGTTAGGTTATCCTACGTACGTTTCACTTAGGTTAGGTTTTAGGTGAAAGACAGGCAAAATTTAGGTGAATGGTTAGGTTGGGATAGACTAGTTAGGTTAAGTTAGGTTTAGGTTAAGTTAGGTTAGGCTAGGTTAGCCTACGTACGCGCGGGTACGTAGGCTAACCTAGCCTAACCTAACATAACCTAACCTAACTTAATCTAGTCTATCCTAACCTAACCATTCACCTAACTTTTTGCCTGTCTTTCACCTAACCTAACCTAAGTGAAACGTACGTAGGATAACCTAATTTAACCTAATCTAACCTAATTTAATCTAGCCTAACCTAAGTATTTCTTGGTGTTGAGGTATCCAAAAAGCTGTAAAGTATAGTTGTGGGTGAAAAAGATAAGTGCTTCAAGTTGGAAAATGGGTTTAGGAGGGACATTAAGAAAGTAACTTAACCTAACCTAACTTAATCTAGTCTATCCTAAACTAACCATTCACCTAACTTTTGGGCCTGTCTTTCACCTAACCTAAACTAAGTGAAACGTACGTAGGATAACCTAACTTAACCTAATCTAACTTAATTTAATCTAGCCTAAACTAAGTATTTCTTGGTGTTGAGGTATCCAAAAAGCTGTAAAGTATAGTTGTGGGTGAAAAAGATAAGTACTTCAAGTTGGAAAATGGGTTTGGGAGGGAGATTAAGAAAGTAACTTGCTCTGAAATGGTCTTTGAAAAGTATTTCTTGGTGTTGAGGTATCCAAAAAGCTGTAAAGTATAGTTGTGGGTGAAAAAGATAAGTACTTCAAGTTGAAAAATGGGTTTAGGAGGGACATTAAGAAAGTAACCTGCTCTGAAATGGCCTTTTGAAAAGTATTTCTTGGTGTTGAGGTAACCAAAAAGCTGTAAAGTATAGTTTTGGGTGAAAAAGATAAGTACTTCAAGTTGGAAAATGGGTTTAGGAGGGACAATAAGAAGTAACTTGCTCTGAAATGGTCTTTGAAAAGTATTTCTTGGTGTTGAGGTATCCAAAAAGCTGTAAAGTATAGTTGTGGGTGAAAAAGATAAGTACTTCAAGTTGGGAAATGGGTTTAGGAGGGACATTAAGAAAGTAACTTGTTCTGAAATGGTCTTTGAAAAGTATTTCTTGGTGTTGAGGTATCCAAAAAGCTGTAAAGTATAGTTGTGGGTGAAAAAGATAAGTACTTTCAAGTTGGAAAATGGGTTAAGAGGGACATTAAGAAAGTAACTTGCTCTGAAATGGTCTTTGAAAAGTATTTCTTGGTGTTGAGGTATCCAAAAAGCTGTAAAGTATAGTTGTGGGTGAAAAAGATAAGTACCTCAAGTTGGAAAATGGGTTTAGGAGGGACATTAAGAAAGTAACTTGCTCTGAAATGTCTTTTGAAAAGTATTTCTTGGTGTTGAGGTATCCAAAAAGCTGTAAAGTATAGTTTGTGGGTGAAAAAGATAAGTACTTCAAGTTGGAAAATGGGTTTAGGAGGGACATTAAGAAAGGAAACTTGCTCTGAAATGGTCTTTGAAAAGTATTTCTTGGTGTTGAGGTATCCAAAAAGCTGTAAAGTATAGTTTTGGGTGAAAAAGATAAGTACTTCAAGTTGGAAAATGGGTTTAGGAGGGACATTAAGAAAGTAACTTGCTCTGAAATGGTCTTTGAAAAGTATTTCTTGGTGTTGAGGTATCCAAAAAGCTGTAAAGTATATTTGTGGGTGAAAAAGATAAGTACTTCAAGTTGGAAAATAGGTTTAGAAGGGACATTAAGAAAGTAACTTCCTCTGAAATGGTCTTTGAAGAGTATTTCTTGGTGTTGAGGTATCCAAAAAGCTTTAAAGTATAGCTGTGGGTGAAAAAGATAAGTACTTCAAGTTGGAAAATGGGTTTAGGAGGGACATTAAGAAAGTAACTTGCTCTGAAATGGTCTTTGAAAAGTAGTTCTTGGTGTTGAGGTATCAAAAAAGCTGTAAAGTATAGTTGTAGGTGAAAAAGATAAGTACTTCAAGTTGAAAAATGGGTTTAGGAGGGACATTAAGAAAGTAACTTGCTCTGAAATGGTCTTTGAAAAGTATTTCTTGGTGTTGAGGTAACCAAAAAGCTGTAAAGTATAGTTGTGGGTGAAAAAGATAAGTACTTCAAGTTGGAAAATGGGTTTAGGAGGGACATTAAGAAAGTAACTTGCTCTGAAATGGTCTTTGAAAAGTATTTCTTGGTGTTGAGGTATCCAAAAAGCTGTAAAGTATAGTTGTGGGTGAAAAAGATAAGCACTTCAAGTTGAAAAATGGGTTTAGGAGGGACATTAATAAAGTAACTTGCTCTGAAATGGTCTTTGAAAAGTATTTCTTGGTGTTGAGGTAACCAAAAAGCTGTAAAGTATAGTTATGGGTGAAAAGGATATGTACTTCAAGTTGGAAAATGGGTTTAGGAGCTACATTAAGAAAGTAACTTGCTCTGAAATGGTCTTTGAAAAGTATTTCTTGGTGTTGAGGTAACCAAAAAGCTGTAAAGTATAGTTGTGGGTGAAAAAGATAAGTACTTCAAGTTGGAAAATGGGTTTAGGAGGGACATTAAGAAAGTAACTGGCTCTGAAATGGTCCTTGAAAAGTATTTCTTGGTGTTGAGGTAACCAAAAAGCTGTAAAGTATAGTTGTGGATGAAAAAGCTAAGTACTTCAAGTTGGAAAATGGGTTTAGGAGGGACATTAAGAAAGTAACTTGCTCTGAAATGGTCTTTGAAAAGTATTTCTTGGTGTTGAGGTATCCAAAAAGCTGTAAAATATAGTTGTGGGTGAAAAATTTAAGTACTTCAAGTTGGAAAATGGGTTTTAGGAGGGACATTAAGAAAGTAACTTGCTCTGAAATGGTCTTTGAAAAGTATTTCTTGGTGTTGAGGTAACCAAAAAGCTGTAAAGTATAGTTGTGGGTGAAAAAGATAAGTACTTCAAGTTGGAAAATGGGTTTAGGAGGGACATTAAGAAAGTAACTTGCTCTGAAATGGTCTTTGAAAAGTATTTCTTGGTGTTAAGGTAACCAAAAAGCTGTGAAGAATAGTTGTGGGTGAAAAAGATAAGTACTTCAAGTTGGAAAATGGGTTTAGGAGGGACATTAAGAAAGTAACTTGCTCTGAAATGGTCTTTGAAAAGTATTTCTTGGTGTTGAGGTAACCAAAAAGCTGTAAAGTATAGTTGTGGGTGAAAAAGATAAGTACTTCAAGTTGGAAAATGGTTTAGGAAGGACATTAAGAAAGTAACTTGCTCTGAAATGGTCTTTGGAAAGTATTTCTTGGTGTTGAGGTATCCAAAGAGCTGTAAAGTATAGTTGTGGGTGAAAAAGATAAGTACTTCAAGTTGGAAAATGGGTTTAGGAGGGACATTAAGAAAGTAGCTTGCTCTGAAATGATCTTTGAAAAGTATTTCTTGGTGTTGAGGTAACCAAAAAGCTGTAAAGTATATTTGTGGGTGAAAAAGATAAGTACTTCAAGTTGGAAAATGGGTTTAGGAGGGACATTAAGAAAGTAACTTGCTCTGAAATGGTCTTTGAAAAGTATTTCTTGGTGTTGAGGTATCCAAAAAGCTGTAAAGTATAGTTGTGGGTGAAAAAGATAAGTACTTCAAGTTGGAAAATGGGTTTAGGAGGGACATTAAGAAAGTAACTTGCTCTGAAATGGTCTTTGAAAAGTATTTCTTGGTGTTGAGGTATCCAAAAAGCTGTAAAAGTATAGTTGTGGGTGAAAAAGATAAGCACTTCAAGTTGAAAAATGGGTTTAGGAGGGACATTAAGAAAGTAAATTGCTCTGAAATGGTGTTTGAAAAGTATTTCTTGGTGTTGAGGTATCCAAAAAGCTGTAAAGTATAGTTGTAGGTGAAAAAGATAAGTACTTCAAGTTGGAAAATGGGTTTAGGAGGGACATAAAGAAAGTAACTTGCTCTGAAATGGTCTTTGAAAAGTATTTCTTGGTGTTGAGGTATCCAAAAAGCTGTAAAGTATTGTTGTGGGTGAAAAAGATAAGTACTTCAAGTTAAAAAATGGGTTTAGGAGGGACATTAAGAATGTAACTTGCTCTGAAATGGTCTTTGAAAAGTATTTCTTGGTGTTGAGGTAACCAAAAAGCTGTAAAGTATAGTTGTGGGTGAAAAAGATAAGTACTTCAAGTTGGAAAATGGGTTTAGGAGGGACATTAAGAAAGTAACTTGCTCTGAAATGGTCTTTGAAAAGTATTTCATGGTGTTGAGGTATCCAAAAAGCTGTAAAGTATAGTTGTGGGTGAAAAACATAAGTACTTCAAGTTGAAAAATGGGTTTAGGGACATTAAGAAATTAACTTGCTCTGAAATGGTCTTTGAAAAGTATTTCTTGGTGTTGAGGTAACCAAAGAGCTGTAAAGTATAGTTGTGGGGGAAAAAGATAAGTACTTCAAGTTGGAAATGGGTTTAGGAGGGACATTAAGAAAGTAACTTGCTCTGAAATGTCTTTTGAAAAGTATTTCTTGGTGTTGAGGTATCCAAAAAGCTGTAAAGTATAGTTGTGGGTGAAAAAGATAAGTACTTCAAGTTGGAAAATGGGTTTAGGAGGGACATTAAGAAAGAAACTTGCTCTGAAATGGTCTTTGAAAAGTATTTCTTGGTGTTGAGGTAACCAAAAAGCTGTAAAGTATAGTTGTGGGGTGAAAAAGATAAGTACTTCAAGTTGGAAAATGGGTTTAGGAGGGACATTAAGAAAGTAACTTGCTCTGAAATGGTCTTTGAAAAGTATTTCTTGGTGTTGAGGTATCCAAAAAGCTGTAAAGTATAGTTGTGGTGAAAAAGATAAGTACTTCAAGTTGAAAAATAGGTTTAGGAGGGACATTAAGAAAGTAACTTGCTCTGAAATGGTCTTTGAAGAGTATTTCTTGGTGTTGAGGTATCCAAAAAGCTGTAAAGTATAGTTGTGGGTGAAAAAGATAAGTACTTCAAGTTGAAAAATGGGTTTAGGAGGGACATTAAGAAAGTAACTTGCTCTGAAATGGTCTTTGAAAAGTATTTCTTGGTGTTGAGGTAACCAAAAAGCTGTAAAGTATAGTTGTGGGTGAAAAAGATAAGTACTTCAAGTTGAAAAATGTGTTTAGGAGGGACATTAAGAAAGTAACTTGCTCTGAAATGGTCTTTGAAAAGTATTTCTTGGTGTTGAGGTAACCAAAAAGCTGTAAAGTATAGTTGTGGGTGAAAAAGATAAGTACTTCAAGTTGGAAAATGGGTTTAGGAGGGACATTAAGAAAGTAACTTGCTCTGAAATGGTCTTTGAAAAGTATTTCTTGGTGTTGAGGTAACCAAAAAGCTGTAAAGTATAGTTGTGGGTGAAAAAGATAAGTACTTCAAGTTGGAAAATGGGTTTAGGAGGGACATTAAGAAAGTAACTTGCTCTGAAATGGTCTTTGAAAAGTATTTCTTGGTGTTGAGGTAACCAAAAAGCTGTAAAGTATAGTTGTGGATGAAAAAGATAAGTACTTCAAGTTGGAAAATGGGTTTAGGAGGACATAAAGAAAGTAACTTGCTCTGAAATGGTCTTTGAAAAGTATTTCTTGGTGTTGAGGTAACCAAAAAGCTGTAAAGTATAGATGTGGGTGAAAAAGATATGTACTTCAAGTTGGAAAATGGGTTTAGGAGGGACATTAAGAAAGTAACTTGCTCTGAAATGGTCTTTGAAAAGTATTTCTTGGTGTTGAGGTAACCAAAAAGCTGTAAAGTATAGTTCTGGGTGAAAAAAGATAAGTACTTCAAGTTGGAAAATGGGTTTAGGAGGGACATTAAGAAAGTAACTTGCTCTGAAATGGTCTTTGAAAAGTATTTCTTGGTGTTGAGGTATCCAAAAAGCTGTAAAGTATAGTTGTGGGTAAAAAGATAAGTACTTCAACTTGTAAAATAGGTTTAGGAGGGACATTAAGAAAGTAACTTGCTCTGAAATGGTCTTTGAAAAGTATTTCTTGGTGTTGAGGTAACCAAAAAGCTGTAATGTATAGTTGTGGGTGAAAAAGATATGTACTTCAAGTTGGAAAATGGGTTTAGGAGGGACATTAAGAAAGTAACTTGCTCTGAAATGGTCTTTGAAAAGTATTTCTTGGTGTTGAGGTAACCAAAAGCTGTAAAGTATAGTTGTGGGTGAAAAAGAAAAGTACTTCAAGTTGGAAAATGGGTTTAGGAGGGACATTAAGAAAGTAACTTGCTCTGAAATGGTCTTTGAAAAGTATTTCTTGGTGTTGAGGTATCCAAAAAGCTGTAAAGTATAGTTGTGGGTGAAAAAGATAAGTACTTCAACTTGTAAAATAGGTTTAGGAGGGACATTAAGAAAGGAAATTGTTCTGAAAAGATATAGTAAAGGCTTAAAAAAGTATTAAAAAATGAGGGCTCAGGGGCCTTTGGGGCGCCGGGGGGCCCTTTGGGGGGCTCGGGGGACCTTTTGGGAGCCCGGGGGAACCTTTGGGGGCCGGGGGCTTCCTTCAGGGTTGGGGTATGTGGATCGGAGCCCTTTGGGTCGGGGCAGGGGGATCGGGGCCCTCTGGGGTTGGGGTAGAGGACCTCACGACACTGTTCAAATGGAACTTGTGTATTATAACGACCACAGAGTTTCACCCTCATATTCTCTTCTAAAACCTTTTCTAAAATCATCTTTTTAAATGTCTCGAACTGTTTCGCCGAAATAATTCCCTAAAATGTCTAAAACGGTTTCGCCCAAATAATCCCTAAACGTAATTTCTGCGTGTTCCTTTTGTTTTTGACATCCCTGCGCTGTCACATTTCAAATTACTGGGAAACCCTTTCCCGCGTAATTCTCTTCGTCTCTAAGATCAAAACATTCGCCCGGAAACAATTCTCTTGGAAGAACTCCAAAGACATTAATAAACTTCCAGAAACAATTCTCCTTGGAAATACATCAAAGACATTAATAGACTTTGGAAATAAATGGAACTTGAACTTGAACTTGAACTTGAAGCCTGGAAACAATTTGATTAATGATTGACAGCACCTGTCAGACATTAATAAACTTTGCCCGGAAACAATTTGATTAATGACTGACAGCACAGGTGTTCCAAATCCCCAATCGATTACGCAATCAAGTTCTCGGAAACTGTCAGCATTAGACTAAATTGTAGATGGTAGCAGGGGTGCCCGTCACAATCAATAGGGGCCTTTCTACTGGTAGCAACAATTGCAAAGGAGACGGATGGTTGCCCTCCAATACATTTCGACTTTCATCGACTTTCAATTTCAATCAAATGAGGCCCTTCCACCATTTCTACGGTCACCCCTTCCATACGAAGTGGTCTAAGTAAATAATACATTGAAGGCAAATGGTTCTTTTCTTAGGAGATGCTAGAGTGCTGTCTCTTATATCCCAGCTGATAATCACGGTCTAGAATTCTCTGGCACGCTAAATTTGATGGTATAATCTTCATAAAAATTGCACTCCTTCGCTTGTTTCCATCCTCGTCTTTAGAATTAATGGTTTTACAGGTTTTATGCTCTTAATAAGAGGCGTTCGTAGGTCTGGGGGTGCCTGAGGCAAAATTGATTACAGCCCCCCCCCTCCCGGCTCAAGCACAAGCAAGAGTCCTAATCAAATTGAAAAATTGGATCAATGTGGGTAATTCCTCAGCCACGGTGAACCCCCCCCCCCCAAAAAAAAAACCAAGGCACCCGGATCAAGTGCCCCGATATCCCCTTCCTCCCTAGGAACGGCTCTGCTCTTAGCTTGGCATCTATTAAACACTTAGGATGTTTAAAAATGGGGTAAGTGGGATGGGTCATCTCATCACTCGCAGGAACTATACCCATCTTTGTTTTGTGAGGGGAAAATGGGTTTTATTTTGCTAATCTTTGACGGACCGATAGTGGGTGAAACCTATCATGGGTTTCTTCAAAGTCTACGCATTCAAAGGGAAATACTACGCACCACTAATCACTGCTGTACTTATTGTTGAATCTTCAGGGGAAGCTGGTAAACCCTCTAAAAATGTCTCTCTTGAATCTGATAGTATAATACCCTTGAAATTTATCCCTGAAGTACCCTTGTCTTTTTTGGCAGGGAATACTAAATACATTGAAGCGAGACCCCGTAACTTTAACTTGAATTTTTTTTAGCCGGAATTGTTAATACCCTTTTGTCGGAGCGTTAAAATGTTTTTCGTTTGGGGACTTTAAAGGCGCTGTCTTTATTCGTTTTAATGCAATGTTTGTAGGAAAATTAGATCTATAAACTTGTTGCGATAGGAATCTTTAAAAAAGGTCAAACAATTTCCAAGAAAAACGGTAAAAGGAGTAATTCCCTAATAAAGGTGTGTCGCTTGTTTTTTTGACAAAACAGTGCAGACATTGAAAATAATCTCAAAACTATGTTTTTGATCAAAAATACTGCGCAGAAAGAAGTTTAAATTCCTGTTTACCCTTTGCATATCGAAATCAATGGGTTCTGCACTAAGTAATTCTGTGTATACCAAAAGCAGGACTGAAAGCAAGAAAATAGAACTCGATGCAGAGCTGGTGAAAAAAAGACCGAGATAATGGCGCGACGTGCAATGTCCATTCCTGCTACATACCCTGTGCAGCCCCTTGATTAAAACGTTTCTGCAAATTGTAGGTTTGTATACGAGTCAGACATGGGTGTAACTAGTAAGTTTAGGAGCCCCTGAGGCTATGCAGTTCCTTGATTAGAAATGTTCTTACAGCTTGTAAGTTTGTATACGAGTCAGATATGAGTAAGATATAACTAGTTTTTAATAGGAGGGGGGCAAGAGGGATCATAAGCTTAGGAGGAGAGGAAATAAAGCTTGGTTGCCTAAAATCAGACTATGTTAAAATGTGTTTACACATATAGTTTGAATAGAAATCCTAATCAGCCTTTTTTTTATTGATCGGTAAAGTCTTTAAAAGCCTAAAAGTTTAATTTGTTTTATTTTCCAAAATTATGCCCTCAATAACAGTGGCGGCTTTGAGGGGGGCAAAGAGGGCACTTTCCCGGGCACAGAAATTTGAAGGGCGAAAAGTATCAAGTAAATAATAATTGTAGTAATAATACTTTATTTATAACCCAGTTTAATACAAAACAAGCGGAGTAAATTACACTAAAAAGGAAGAAAAATCAAATAGACAGAAACAATGATAACTTAAACCTTAATCACAGACAAAAACACACGGATAATATTATCGTTTGGGCCTAGGAACACAAAGGCATGTCTTGTTAATTTAGTACTAAGTAATTCAAACGATTGGATAATGTCGGTAGCACCATACTTCTCAAGAACACGTGTACTACTATATGAAGTGGGAAGGTACAGTAAAAATTTGCAAAGTCTAAAATAAGCAATACTGATCTGGTCCAAATCAGTCGTATTCAATAACCAATACATTCCACTTAAAAACAAAAAAGAATAGTCACAATATGTGGAATAGATTTTAGTTAAAGCTTGGCGTGAATATTTTCCACAGTTAGGTACAATTTTCGCATAACCAATCTTCAACTTTTCTCTAACATCTACCATCTCAGGGAGTTGGACGGATGGGTATTAGAAAGCCTATTCTTCCTGGGCTAAAATACTCCTCAGAATCATTCCTGGACAAAAAATTACTTGTTTTTTTCAGTGGTATGGTTATAACTAAGTTTTTCTTGTCCTTGGAAATTGATTAAACGCACATTTTTGATTATGATATCATTGCAGTGTAAAGGTGAGACATTCTTTAAGTAAGGCGATGAACACAAAAAAATGTGCGCTGTCAGTTTAATACAGATATGCTCATAATTATTCCTTAAAATCTTAATTAATTTTGATTTCCAAAGTTAAAAAACGAAAACATTTAAAAGAATTTTTCAGTAAAGTATATTCTGGGTTTTAGAAAACTTAGAGTTTAGAACCCTACACATAGACTCTGTTATTTATTTTTAATTTCTGTTTCTATTGCGTTCCATTTATTTATTGATACTGACTTCTGGTAGTTGTATGCTTGGTAGATTATTTTATTCTATTTTTGTTAATTTTTGCTTTAATGGAGTTCTTTACTTTTTTTGAAAAACTTATTTTGTGGAAAAAGCTTTTTTAATTAATTATACAAAAAAAAAAAAAAACAGAAGATCACAGGAAAATGAAAAAAATCAGAAAAATTCAATCATCGGAAAGATTTAAGAAATTCAGGCAATTAGGGAGTTGGATGGGTTGGTATTAGAAAGCTTTCTAGGCTAAAAATAATCTACTATTTTCCTACTTCCTAGGTTAAAATAATCCTGAGAATCGTTCCTAGACAAACATTACTTGTTTTTTCAAGGGTATGATTATAACTCAGTTTTTGTGTTCATGGAAATTGATTAAACACACATTTTTGATTATGATATCATTGCAGTATAAAGGTGAAACATTCTTTAAGTAAGGTGATGAACACTGAGAAGAAGCAAAATAATAGCAAATTTTAAGTTATTTTCTCCTAAAGAAGACTGAAATGCACAATAATGCGGGTATTCATCATTCAAGGCATTAAAGAGAATGTCTTATTTGCCACTGATTTTTATCAAATATAATCAATAAAATAAATTTTTGTATATATAGAATTAATTTCAGCAATAATAGTTCCTAAGATTAAAATTTTTGTTCTTTTTAAGCTTAATTTTTATTTGATACAAAATTATGTTTGTTCTAAGTTTGAGTTATTATACGACTTTATTTCTGCTCATCTTAAGTTTTAGTTTAGCTTTTTACTATTCTTTAAAAATTACGTTTTTGAAAACGTCTCTTCAAATTATTCTTCGAGAAAGATGGTCACTGATATGTGTATGTATATATATTTTTTTTACGAAGGGAGGTTGTGCTAAAAAATGTCCTAGAATATCTGAATAGGGATCATTCGAACGCAAAATGAAAGTTCTAGTGTCCTCTTTTAGTAGCAAAAGAGATTGTTCTATGATAAATTCGGCACGTTTTCAGCAGTTTGTCAGATAAGACAACAATTTTGGAGCAAAGAAGGCAAAAATGGTCTCGATTGAAAGTATGAGGTAGCAAATCGATTTAGAATTATCTAAAAAATTATATATTAAGCTTTTCAGTATAATAGGCCGCAATGCCGCATGATGACACATTATTTTCTAAAGATGTACGCAAGCTCATTGAAAATAAAGGATTAATTAGGACCATTGTTTTAAATCTTCATTTAAATGAGTTAATTAATTTGAGGCTTCATAAAATTATATACAGCTGTGTGTAATTCCACATCCACTACCATAGGGGAAGATTACTGGATCTTCCTTTTGGTTGTAAGTAGGGGTGTCAGAAGCCTCAAAAAGTGCGTTTTTACCTGTTTTTTAAGCACTGGCTCCCCTTTGGACAAACATAGAAGGAGATAGGGCTAGAATTTAATTTATAATATCCCTTAATCCAAAAAAAATATTTTTGCATCAATCCTGTAATATGGGTGCCATGGAGTGATAGATTCTGGATTACAATGTATACTACTACTACTACTAACAACTCATCGCAGCACCAAGCCGCCTGAGGCCAACACAGCTACGCAGGCTCCTCCTCCACCCCAATCTATTCAAAGCCTCCCTTTTTACACCCGCCCACGAAGTTCCCATTTCCTTTAAATCTTTCTTTATGACGTCCTCCCAACCCAGACGGGGACGACCTGCTTTCCGTTTAGCCCTAGATGGTTGGCCGAAAAGAACAATCTTCGGCAATCTGTCATCCTTCATCCGAACAACATGCCCTAACCACCTCAACCTTTCTTTCATTATAGACCTAGAAAGTGGTATTGAACCACATTTTTCGTATAGCCTATTGTTTGAAATACAGTCAGTCAGCCGGGTACCCAGAACAATCCTTAAGCAATTTCTCTGGAAAACATCTAGCAAATCTTCATCCGCTTTTCGGAGCGTCCATGCTTCAGAGCCATATTTGACCACTGTCATCACTGTAGCTTCTAAGATTCTAATCTTGGTTTGCAGACTTATCTTCCTATTCTTCCAGACTTTTTTTAACTGTGAAAAAACACCCTGAGCCTTGGCTATTCTATTTTTAACATCTTCACTGCTCCCACCATCTTTACTAATAATACTACCAAGGTAAGTGAAACTGCCCACCTGATCAATCTTTTCATTACCCAACGTCACCTTTTCATCTTCACTTATTCCTAGCCTTAGTGACTTGGTCTTCCTAACATTAATTTTCAAACCAATACTAGCACCCTGAACTCGCAAAACCTCTAAAACTTCATTCATTTTGCTCACACTTTCATCTAGGATGCTTAAATCATCAGCATAATCCAAGTCCAGGAGACTTTTTCCTCCCCATTTGATTCCGTGGTCTCCCATTGCCTTTCCTGTGCTCCTTAAAACAAAGTCCATCAAAATAATCCATATAAAGGGGGATAGAACACAACCCTGCTTAACTCCTGATTTAATACAAAACCAGCTGCTAACCTCATTTCCTACCTTAACCGCAGCAGTGTTATTCTTGTACATAGCACTAATCACTTTAATGTATTTGTCTGGTATACCATACAAGGATAAAACCTTTACTAAAGCTCCTCTATCAACAGAATCGAACGCTTGCTCATAATCTATAAAAACTAAGGACCAAAGGTGTTTGAAAACTTAGGCACTTCTCAATATTAACCTAAGAGTGAAAATTTGGTCAACACATCCTCTACCTTTTCTAAAACCGCACTGCTCTTCTCTTAAAACTTTGTCTACGGCATCTCTCAGTCTAAAAAGTATCATATTACTAAGCAATTTGCTACCTACAGAGACCAGACTAATGCCTCGATAATTACCACACTCACTTTTATCACCTTTCTTATAAAGTGGCTTAATTAAGGTTTTCCTAAAATCATTAGGTACTTCCCCTTTTTCAAAAATCATATTCATAATCTCCAATAACTTATTTCTAACCTCAGAGCCACCATATTTAAGAAACTCATTTACTACCCTATCAGCACCTGGAGCCTTATTATTCTTTAATCCTTTTAGTACTGTTTCTAATTCCTCCTCACAAAACAAATCTTCCTTCACATCCAAGGTATCACAAACTTTTTCATTTTCCTCTATATTTTTTCCTGCAACTCTATCTCGGTTATGCTAATCTTAAATATATAAAGCTAAATTAATTCTAAAATTGTATATTCTTATGCTTAACGGCAGAAATACAGATGGGGAGATGGGGAGCGCTGCTAGGTGATTTCCCAAGAGGGGCAAAGGGAAGTGCTACCATGAGCTTTATTTTTACTGAAATGTAAATAAAATATTTATTGTTTTCCAAATTATTTACATTATTTAATTTATCTTATTGCCCCAGGGGCATTGACCACCTTACCCCCTGTTGGCGTCCATGGGATTCATCCCTACAAAAAAAAAGACTTGTTTAGAAGCATTCACCTTCAAAACTGTAAAAATGACGACCCTATAATTTATTTTTATATTTCAGACCCTTCCCATCAAAATGAATATTCGGAGAGGTGTGTTTAAACTTTAGTTTTGAAACCTTTTTTTAATAAATGTTAAACTTACATATACAAAAGGGGGACTGAAGGAGGGGGTAGTAGCCTTTCTCAGATTTAATAGAGCCTGAGATCAGAGGCATCGTATTAAAAAACTGTGAGGGGAAGGCGTTATTGCCTATAGAAACCAAAACCTTAAAAAATGAAGTTTTGATTAGAAACATATTAAAACATATGCACCAAAGAAATTCTTTGTTTTTACTGATTGCAAATCTGTAAGATATATTTTTTTATGAACTACTAATCAACAGCTATTGGCACATGAAAATATGCATAATTTGGAAATAGGAAAAACAATTAAAGAAAAAACAAGTTTTTTCAACTGAAAGTAAGGAGCCACATTAAAACTTCAAATGAAAAGACATTATTGCGCATATGATGGGTATCGCCCCTTTTGTCAATACCTCGCTCTTTACGCTATATATAATATCATTCATGTCTTATCGTGAATTATTGGTTTTATTTTGGATCATCTTTAAAGCTGATTTTTGCATTACTTTAGTTTAAGAGGATTTAGTCTTAAGAAAAATCTCTAGGAGTGCCTCCTTGTGTTATCAGCTGTATCAGTGTTGCTAACTTGTGAAGTCAATCATTGAGAAATCTTTCACCTCGCGTAATTTTGCCCTTCAAATTTCAGAATCAAATACTGAAAAGATGGCAAGAGTCAAGTAGTCCTCACGCGATCAACATTTTACTCGCGTCTGGAACTGGAGCTATAGTCTGGAACCTGTAGGAGGCATCCGTAACCTAAAATAACACTGTTAAAAAAGGGAAAAAAAGTCCGGTAGTACCAAAAAGTTGCGATATTATTTTCTTGTTGTCCCCTGTCTGAGATCTCTATATTCTCATGTATGTTTCATATTTTAACAAAGACTCTTCTGGTTTCCTAACGGCACGTACTAAGGATCGCGTAGGGCTTCGAACCCTTGCTCCCCAGAAATCTTGATATTTCTAAACCGTTTCTACATTTTTCGTGTAACTGGCACACCTAGCATTTTTTTCTGAGTTATGCACGTCTACCTCCCCCCCCATCTTTTCAGTATTTGACACAAATAGTACTGTTTAGTTTATCTTCATACCTCCTCTAGTTGACCTGAAATGGAAAACTTGACACCATTCGCAAAAAAATCTGTTAACTTTCTTTGATAGCTTGGATACATTTACGCTATTTTGATTTGGCTAAATTTTAAGAGCAGAAGTAGCCCCGAAAGTTTGAACATAATACCCTCAGTCATTCTTGGTATACTGCTGAGATGCCTTATTGGGAATTAGCATTATCACAGTGCATTTTGAATTAATCTTAAGGCAACATTTAGTTTTTAAACATAACGGGCGAACGGGAGGGTGGGAGTGGAAAGGGTTTTGCCCTCCAATCACTTTCGACTATAAAAAGGGCATCAGCCCTTTCTATTTTCAATCGAATGAGCCCCTTTCGAAGTTCCCACGACAACTACTTCGATACGAAGTGCCCTGGTCTAAACAACAGCAACAACAACAAATATCACTAATCACTTTCGACTATTAAAAAGGGTACTAACCCTTTGAATTTCAAATCGAATGAGCCCTTTTTCAAGTTTCCATGACAAAGATTGCAATAAAAACCTTATATGCCCCAGGGCATAACTTATAACTTTTGCCCTGAGGGCTGTGGGGGAGTATCCTCCTCAAAAACATATTTTCTATCTGGAAATCAATTACGCTGAACAAAATGGCTATCTCAAAATTTTGATTGGATGTGTTTGGGGAATGATGGGCTTGGGGGTGGCTAGTTGCCCTCCAATCACTTTCGAATATTAAAAAGGACACTAGCCCTTTGAATTTCCAATCGAATGAGCCTTTTTGAAGTTTCTACGACAACGCCTTCTATAAAAACCTTATATGGCCCCAGGGCATAAATTAAAACCCTTGCCCTGAGGGTTGTGGGGGAGTGTCCTCCTCAAAACATATTTTCTATCTGGAAATCAACTACGCCGAACAAAATGGCTATCTCGAAATTTCGATTGGATGTGTTTGGGGGAATGATGGGCGTGAGTGGGGGGCTAGTTTGCCCTCCAATCACTTCGACTATTAAAAAGGGCACTAGCCACTCCAATTTCCAATCGAATGAACCCTTTTCGAAGTTCCTAAGACAACTCCTTCGATACGAAGTGCCAGGGTATGGAGAAAAAAAAGCACATTGTGCCCACATCGTTCTTTACTTAGGCAGCGCTAGCGCGCTGCCTATGATAATACACAATATATGTGAATTTTATAAATATAAACTACGGGCTCTAAAGGAGGCTTAGTGGACCATACATTTTTTTGGACCAAAAATATTTTTTTAAATATACATAAATTAAATTGGCTTAAAAAAGAACTTGTTTTGTTTAATTTTCATTAAAAACAATTTTCGATATTTTCGATAATTGTTTTTAATGAAAATTAACCAGAGGATTAGTGGCTAATGGCAATACCTCTATAAAAAAAAACGCGCCTTGACCTCTACCTCCTGGGTAGTGTGGAAAAGAGTTCGTGTAAAAAATGATTTTCTTTGAAATTTTTTTTAGTTTGAAGATACATTGCCAAAAAAAAAGGAGGCTGAAAAAGACAACAAGGAGGTTGTCTAAAAAAGAGAAGCGAATCGGAAGAGCTGGAACCAATCAGGAATAAGCATGGGCACTGTTCTGTTTTTTCTGAAGAAACAGGAAAAAAATAAACAGGGCTTTAATGAAACAGAACAGAAACAGAACAGGTCAACAAAAAAAAAGAAGACCTATTTCTGTTTCTGTTCTGTTTTTGGTAAAAACAGAAAACAGCTGTTTTCGTTCAAAAAACAGCTGTTTAAACAGCTGATTTCGAACACCTAAGGCTTAAGAAGAAAAAATTTGTAAATGATAAGTTTTGGTTTATTATCAGTACTATTGCAGCATTTTCCGCCGAAAAGAACAGTTTTTCAATAAAGGGGTGAAAAACTGTGTGCACACAACATCGCCATCCTTTTTTATGGTTATTTTCTTCCATTTTCCCGTTCCTTTTTTCCAAAAATGCGCTTTTATGTTTATTCAGAATCATCTCGAATTTCCCGGAAATGCATACTAATTATTTGATACATTTTGAAATAAAATAATTTTCGTCGTCAAATTGTGCAGTCAGCTGAAAGTCATTAGTGTTTAAGCAGAGCCCATAGTTGCTTTGGCGGGGGACAGTCTCCCCCTCCAGACCATGCTTTTCCCTTCCCCCATCCTGATGTTTGGAAACCATCTGAAAAAATGTATGAAAGAAGAAAAATGCACGGGAAAATGACACTTCTTACCACCAAGTCAAAAATTTTCGTTGCCTCGCAGCTTAAAACATCTTTTTAAGATTAATTATTTCCTAGCCAATCTGTGGGAGAGACAAATCAAAAGGAAAATTCATGGTTTAAGGGTACTTTGTATATTTTTTACGGCACTTTGCGCTAGAAAATAATGTTCTAGGCCCTCCACCGAATTCATTCTTTAGTAAATATGTAAAATGAAATTTCTCAAATTCTGAATTTCAATGAAACTTAGACCCTTTGCTACACAATACTTTCTTTAAGCATTCTCTTCTCTTAATAGGTTTTCAAAGGGATGCAATATATAAACATTTGCACTTTTTGATAACTTGTTTCGAAAATTTATTTCGCTTTGCGGCAGAAAATACTTTCTCCAACCCATACACTTGCTTCATTATAGAAAGTGTTACTACATCAAACTTTTGTTTTAAGAATACGAGTGGGCATGCTTTTGATTATTTAGGCACGTTTTCATGGTCCATTCCCAAAGGAAAAGGGGTAGTGACAACCTCGACTATCAATGTTTGAGCAAGTGTAGCGTGTCTTCGGATCGGATAGCCTGTGTTGCAACCTCATTTTTGACAGACTCCCAGCTCCCCACTCTTTTTCTCCATTACTTTCACCACCCTCTTCTTTAGACACTGCATCAGTTTATTCAGATTCTTCAACAAGCGTATCTTCATTTCCGGAGTTTTCAGATCAAGGAACAGAAAGACCGTTTGAATCATTTTCAACAGTTGGATCGACATCTTCGACTTCATCAAAGGATTCCAAGCAATCTTCTTCAGGGATGTCATTGGCTAAGCTTCGAGTGGACAAAAATCCAAGAACACGTGCAACAGATGAATGAAAATAATGTTAAAAACATGAAGTTTAGGAAAGGGCTCATATCCTACAGGCTTCGGTGACATTGTTCCCAGAATCAGTCACAACGTGGAACATCTTATCTGTCATTGAAAACTTCCTGATTGCAACTTGGATTGCTGAAAGGATGTTAGTAGTTGTATGAGAATGCTTATGCCTCTTGAAATGTGAAAGATAGTGGTGCAACCTCTGCTTATTTTTCATCTTCCGGGGGTAATAGGCAGTGATACATATAAAGCCAGATCCTTTTGCAGACCAGCAGTGAAAAGTCAAGCTAGTCTGAGTGGCAGATCTTAAAGCAGCCTTCTGAACTTCTTTTTTTCTGACAGGAAAACTTATGTGACGATGGACGGTTCCCCCAAATGGTGCTTTCAAGCCCCCTGTTGTCGTTTGTTAAATAAGCTGTTTCATATCTGGCTTATCAAACGTAGACAGTGTCAATTTGTCCTTAAACAGGGTTTTGCAGCAGAACATCCGCATACCAACTTGTTTTGATCGATTGTAAAAAAAAACCATCGTATCTCTGGTCTTCTTATTCCAGATTTCACTAATCCATTGCCCTATGTGTCACTTACTTTACTATCTGGAGCTCTCTCAAGGGAAGCAGCCTGACTTGATATATTTTTTTTAGTTGGTTTGGGTTTGTTATTTTCTGCACCAGCCGCGTATACTTTATCTTTGTGCATATCAATTGTGTGCTTCCTTTTAAGATAATATATAAATGCCATGGCAGAGACTCCCTTAGCGTTTAGAGAAGCTCTTCAGAAGTTGCACTTCATACTTCCTTTGCTTGCTTTTTTCTGCAGGGTACCCAGAGAGATGTCTTGGAACATCCAAGTCGTCATCAGAAAATGACATCATGCTTGTCTTAAAACAAAGGTTGATTTTAGAATTTTTCACAAAACTAGAAGCACCTTCCAGTAGCCTACCATTTTGAAAATTGCACCTTCAACCAAATATCTGACCTCTTCCACCTCAGTAGCGTAATTGGGGGGAAAGAGGCCAATTTCCCCCTGAGCGGTTTCGTTTGCGCAGTAAGCCAAGAAAACCTGTCGGCAAATAAAAACAAAATGACAGCTCCTAACTA
Organism: Artemia sinica; assembly: GCA_027921565.1. Classification (NCBI taxonomy): domain Eukaryota; kingdom Metazoa; phylum Arthropoda; class Branchiopoda; order Anostraca; family Artemiidae; genus Artemia; species Artemia sinica. The sequence continues at coordinate 56,422,663 of CM051258.1, read as the reverse complement.
CGGTTCCCTAAAAACTTAGACAATTTACAGCACAGTATTATAATATACAGTATTATAAGATTATTTTTGAAGTATATTGTGTATTAACCATGGCCCAGTAAGGCTTTTAGTGTTAATAAATCATATATCATATTAATTTTTACGGAAATTTACTTGTCTATAATAGGTATTTAAGAGACAGATAGAAGAAATAATATACTGCTTAGTGGCATTTTTTTTTTAATTTATTGTGCTGTATGGCAAAAATGACCGCGTTCACCGGAAGATGTGTTATTCTACAGAATGAGAAAAGTGTATCAGCATTTTATAAGACTTTTGCCTGCTAGGCCAGAATCAGCTAATTAGGCCACTGTTTCAACTCTAGGCTTTTCCCTGAAAGGGTTTCCATTGATTATATTTAGAGATGGTAGAAAAAGTATATTTGGCATCTTGAAAAAGTATATGTTGCTATGTTGATGCAATAAAACGTGCCAGCAAAAACTTACATTTCTACTGGACAAGACTTTAATACATTTACATTCCTCTCTGACTAAACATTAAAGAAAATTTGCAATTAATAATCGTTATTTATCATGTATAGGCTAGTATGGTAATCATAGCAAGTCACTGTTATCTAGCAGCATAAATTCCATAAAAACCGTTGAACTAAAGTTTTCCCGGTTAAAGGTGCAGATCACTTCCCATGTAATGTAGGATACAGAGGCCCTACCAATTAGTGATTTGTTTGAATTCTGCTTCACCTAGACAGTATCTATGCAGCTTTGCTGCTCAATTGACTGAATAATATACACTAAAAAAATAAGTTGTTTTAGTGGAACAAAACTGCACCTTTACCGTTCTCCCATTTACACACCTACCTACTCTCATCTGACTCCTTAGCCCTAATTTTGCCTTGCTTAAACAATCTAGCAGCACATTTGATATGTTAGACACTTTGAGTGCCATCATTTTACTTACTTCTACTTTATTGACGATCCAATTCCAAAAACTGTATAAGGCGAAACCACGCTTCTTCAGAATTTCAAATTACGAGTTAAAACACTATTTTGTAAGTTCGAAATTTCTTAATATCTCATTCTCGAATCAGTAAAGTAAAATCAAGAACAGAAGAAAAACAGTTAGAAAAAAAAAAACAGAAACAGGACAAAATAGTTATTATAAAAACAGAAACAGAACAGAACAGGTAAATAAAAAACAGGTCATCTGTTTCTGTTCTGTTTCTGTTTTTTTGTAAGAACAGAACAGAAACAGGTACTTTAAAAACAGAACAGAAACAGAAAACAGAAACAGTGCCCATGCTTAATCAGGAATCAAGTTGCACTATACTTCGTCTTTTTAAAGACATAGGAAGAAACCGAAGACGACGGTGACGGCAACGTTCTTCTGTTCCAAAGACACAATCGCGATGAAATTTCCTACGTCGCAGCAATTGCCAGCAAGTTATTGTCTATTCCTGCAACTAGTGTGACCGCAGAAAGACTATTTTTGGTGGTAGGCCTGACACTGACTATGATAGTGACAAGAAAAGAAATGCCCTCAGTCCACACAGAGTGGATAAGTTGATCTCCATTCACGATAACTATAGCCACATCCCACAGTTCTAATATACTTCTGAAACTTGCCTTAAAGAGTACTTTTGTATACAGTAATTTTCGAGGAATAAAAATAATACAAATTTTGATTATTAATTCTGATAGAAAACATAGCTCTTAGATATTTCAACTATTCTGCAAGGATTCTGAAATGCCCCCAGAGCATAACTTACAACCCTTGCCCTGAGGGCTGTGGGGGGAGAGGTTGTCATCCTTAAAGACTTAATTTCCAAAACTTTCAACTACGTTTAATAAAATGGCTATCTAAAAATTTTTGGTTGGATGTGTTTGGGGAAAAGGTGGGCGTGAGAGGGGGTTTAGTTGCCCTCAAATAACTTTCGACTGTTAAAAAGGGTACTAGCCCTTTGAATTTCAAATCGAATGAGCCCTTTTTCAAGTTTCTACGACAAAGATTTCAATAAAAACCTTATATGCCCCCAGGGCATAACTTATAATCCTTGCCCTAAGGGTTGTGGGGGAGTGTCCTCCTCAAAATATATTTTCAATCTGGAAATCAACTACGCTTAACAAACTGGCTGTCTCAAAATTTTTATTGGATGTGTTTGCGAGAACGATGAGTGTGGGGGGGGGGGGGCTGGCTAGTTGCACTCCAATCACTTTCGACAATTAAAAAGGGCACTAGCCCTTTGAATTTCCAATCGAATGAGCTTTTTTTTGAAGTTTCTATGACAACACCTTCTATAAAAACCTTATATGTCCCCAGGGCATAACTTAAAACCCTTGCCCTGAGGGTTGTGGAGGAGTGTCCTCCTCAAAAACATACTTTCTATCTGGAAATCAACTACACTGAACAAAACAACTATCTCACAATTTTGATTGGATGTGTTTGGGGGAATGATGGGCGTGGGGGGGGGGGGCTAGTTGCCCTCCAATCACTTTCGACTATTAAAAAGAGCACTAGCCACTCCAATCTCCAATCGATTGAGCCCTTTTTGAAGTTTCTACGACAACTCCTTCGATACGAAGTGCCCGGGTATGGAGAAAAAACCGTAAAAAAAAACACATTGTGCCCACATCGTTCTTTACTTAGGCAGCGTTAGCGCGCTGCCTATGATATACTGTCTCAGAATCCTCGCTTGATTGTATTTGGCCCTATTTGGGATAAAGTTGCTAATTTGAGATACAAAATTGATCCACTTGTCCCTCTTAACAAGTTCAGGTTTTTAACAACCTCAGAAAGTTTCAACTTGATATCCAAAGCCAATCCAGAGATATTGGAGATAAGCTATTTGGACAACCTTACACCGCATAGTCTTTTAATGTACCTCGCTAACTAGAAGTGAACGGATTCTAGTTCCCGTAGGGTTTATAGTGATACAACTTTCAGATAGATTGGAGTCATAACATTATGAGCCGTTCTTCCTCCCAGCAAGCAAGAGGTGAAGTTCCTTGTCCGTCCCGCTTCTATCTCCTATAGTGCCTGTAAGTTTCAACTTCATCCACTGAGTTGCGCTTGAGATACTGCAGATACATCATTTTGATAACCTGAATGCGAATAGTATCTTTGATTCAGTTTTACCCTCTCCTCCGAAGTCATAGCTCAACGTTCACTCCCCTGCTCAATATTCCCTGAAAGCTTCTACTCGACACCCCAAGCCGTTCCTGAGAGAGTGCGCATACGCCAGTTTTATAGCCCGGCAACACATTATGTCTTTTAATTTACTTCGCTACTTAACTTGCATAGATTAGTCCCAAGGAGACTTCTAAGTACAAAACGTTTAATTAGACTATATAAAAATATTGTTTAGCCCTTTCCTCCTCCTGCAATGCAAAATTTGAAGTTTCATAGAATCCATCCCTCCTTGTTTTTCCTTAACAGTATCGCAAAGTTTCAACTTCATCCCCGAGCCTTTCCCGAGATTATTGTTTTTAAAAAATAAAGTTGTGAGACAGAGTCAAACTTTAGCGTAAAGAGCGAGGCGTTGAGGATGGGACAGTCCCTTTTATATACGGAATAATTTCTGTTCATTTAAGTTTTAATGTCGCTCCTTACTTTCAGTTTAAAAAACTTGTTTTTTATTTAATTTTTTTGAACGTTTTTGAATAAATGCAGGTTTTGATCTTGGGCTCACCGTACATGAATAATTAAAACAGAATTTTCATATTAATTTACTTTTATTTAGTTAAATGGCTTTCTCGAAACTTGTTTAATTTTATTTACGAACGTTTTTATTAGTAACGAATTAACTTACGTAACGAACTTCTATATTCATATATTTTTAATATGTTTATTAGGGGATTCGCCCCCTAGTCAATACCTTGCTCTTTAAGTGAAAGTTCGAATTTTGTTCCAATTCTTTAAAAATGACCGCTTAATCACAAAGGCCGTTAATTAGAATAAATAGCTCTTATGAAAGTACTAAAAAATCTTCGGCTTAAAGAGCGAGGCATTGAGTACGGGGTGAACCCAATAATATATGTAATATTTTCTGTTCGTTTAAAGTTTTTGGTGTTGCTGCTGTTTGCAGTTGAAGTACTTGTTTTTTTTATATTAAATTTCTGATCTTTTTTTAAATCATGCTGGGAAGTCCGGCGTCCCCTTCATAGCAATGTCCCTTCCCCCATGAAAACTTCCTTCATGGAAAGATCCTCCCACATAACCCCCGACCCACCCACCCTCCCACCCCCCACTACCAGGAAAAATCTCCCCTGAAAACGTCTGTATACTTCCAAATAACCAATACTATATGTTAAGATTGGGTAAAGTTCATAACTTTCAGCCCTCCCCCCGGGAACTTCGGGGGATTAAGTCATCCTAAAAGACATACTTATGATATTTTCGAACATGCTGAACAAAATGGCTATCTCAAAATTTTGATCAGGTGACTTTGGGAAAAAAATGAGCGTGGGAGGGGGCCTAGTTGCCCTCCATTTTTTTTGGTCACTTAAAAAGGGCACTAGAACTTTTAATTTCCATTCCAATGAGCCGTCCCACGATATTCTAGGACAACTGGGTCGATACGATCACCCCTGGGAAAAAAAAAAACAAAAAAAAAAACAAACAAACAAATAAACACGCACCCGTGATCTTTCTTCTGGCAAAAATGTGTAAAATTCCACATTTTTGTAGATGGGAGCTTGAAACTTCTACAGTAGGGTTCTCTGATACGCGGAATATGATGGTGTGATTTTCATCAAGGTTCTATAGCTTTTAGGGGGTCTTTTCCCCTTTTTTTGAAAATCAGCCGAATTTTCTCAGGCGCCTAATTTTTGATGGGTAGGTCGAACTGATTGACTGATTGTTTTTACTGATTGTAAATCTGTAAGATATATTATTTTTATAAACTACTAATCAACAGCTATTGGCACATGAAAATATGCATAATTTGGAAATGGGAAAACAATTAAACAAAAAACAAGTTTTTTTCAACTGAAAGTAAGGAGCCACATTAAAACTTCAAATGAAAAGACATTATTGCGCATATGATGGGTGTCGCTCCTTTTGTCAATACCTCGCTCTTTACGCTATATATATAATATCATTCATGTCTTATCGTGAATTATTGGTTTTATTTTGGATCATCTTTAAAGCTGATTTTTTGCATTACTTTAGCTTAAGAGGCTTTAGTCTTAAGAAAAATCTCTAGGAGTGCCTCCTTGTGTTATCAGCTGCATCAGAGTTGCTAAATTGTGAAGTCAATCATTGAGAAATCTTTCACCTCGCGTAATTTTTGCCCTTCAAATTTCAGAATCAAATACTGAAAAGATGGCAAGTGTCAAGTAGTCCTCACGCGATCAACATTTTACTCGCGTCTGGAACTGGAGCTATAGTCTGGAACCTGTAGGAGCCATCTGTAACCTAAAATAACCCTGTTAAAAAAAAGGGAAAAAAAGTCCGGTAGTACCAAAAACTAGCCCCCTCCCCCCGCCCATCATTTCCCAAAACACATCCAATCAAAATTTTGGGATAGCCATTTTGTTCAGCGTAGTTGATTTCCACATAGAAAATATGTTTTTGACTAGGACACTCCCCCACGACCCTCAGGGCAAGCGCTTTAAGTTATGCCATGGGGCCATATAAGGTTTTTATAAAAGGCGTTGTCGTAGAAACTTCAAAAAAGGCTCATTCGATTGGAAATTCAAAGGTCTAGTGTCCTTTTTAATAGTCGAAAGTGATTGGAGGGCAACTAGCCACCCCCAAGCCCATCATTCCCCCAAAAACACATCCAATCAAAATTTTGAGATAGCCATTTTGTTCAGCGTAATTGATTTCCAGATTGAAAATATGTTTTTGAGGAGGATACTCCCCCACAGCCCTCAGGGCAAAAGTTATAAGTTATACCCTGGGGCATATAAGGTTTTTATTGAAATCTTTGTCATGGAATCTTGAAAAAGGGCTTATTCGATTTGAAATTCAAAGGGTTAGTACCCTTTTTAATAGTCGAAAGTGATTAGTGACATTTGTTGCTGTTGTTGTTGTTTTAGACCAGGGCACTTCGTATCGAAGTAGTTGTCGTGGGAACTTCGAAAGGGGCTCATTCGATTGAAAATAGAAAGGACTGATGCCCTTTTTAATAGTCGAAAGTGATTGGAGGGCAACCCTTTCCACTCCCACCCTCCCGTTCGCCCATTATGTTTAAAAACTAAATGTTGCCTTAAGATTGATTCAAAATGCACTGTGATAATGCTAATTCCCAATAAGGCATCTGAGCAGTATTCCAAAGAACGACTGAGGGTATTATGTTCAAACTTTCGGGGCTACTTCTGGTCTTAAAATTTAGCCAAATCAAAATAGCGTAAATGTATCCAAGCTATCAAAGAAAGTTAACAGATTTTTTTGCGAATGGTATCAAGTTTTCCATTTCAGGTCAACTAGAGGAGGTATGAAGATAAATTAAACAGTACTATTTGTGTCAAATACTGAAAAGACGGGGGGGGGGAGGTAGACGTGCATAACTCAGAAAAAAAATGCTAGGTGTGCCAGTAACACGAAAAAATGTAGAAACGGCTTAGAAATATCAAGATTTCTGGGGAGCAAGGGTTCGACGCCCTACGCGATCCTTAGTACGTGCCGTTAGAAAACCAGAAGAGTCTTTGTTAAAATATGAAACATACATGAGAATATAGAGATCTCAGACAGGGGACAACAAGAAAATAATATCACAACTTTTTGGTACTACCGGACTTTTTTTCCCTTTTTTTTAACAGGGTTATTTTAGGTTACGGATGCCTCCTACAGGTTCCAGACTATAGCTCCAGTTCCAGACGCGAGTAAAATGTTGATCGCGTGAGGACTACTTGACTCTTGCCATCTTTTCAGTATTTGATTCTGAAATTTGAAGGGCAAAATTACGCGAGGTGAAAGATTTCTCAATGATTGACTTCACAAGTTAGCAACACTGATACAGCTGATAACACAAGGAGGCACTCCTAGAGATTTTTTCTTAAGACTAAAGCCTCTTAAACTAAAGTAATGCAAAAATCAGCTTTAAAGATGATCCAAAATAAAACAATAATTCACGATAAGACATGAATGATGTATGTATAGCGTAAAGAGCGAGGTATTGACAAAAGGGGCGATGCCCATCATATGCGCAATAATGTCTTTCATTTGAAGTTTTAATGTGGCCCTTACTTTCAGTTGAAAAAACTTGTTTTTTTTGTTTAATTGTTTTCCTATTTCCAAATTATGCATATTTTCATGTGCCAATAGCTGTTGATTAGTAGTTTATGATGAAACTTATATATTTGAAATCAGCATTAAAAATCTGATTCTTTTTTGATGTATCTATTTGTATCAAAATACCGTTTTCTAGAGTTTCGGTTACCATTGAGCCGGGTTGCTCCTTATTTACAGTTCGTTACCACGAACTGTTTGATATTGTAGATATGGTATTTCAGTGACTGGATGCACATCGTGTCTTTAGATCTACATCTCCTCTGGTACTTGCTAATTATACAGGACACAAACAAGAAGTGAAGTTTGGTGAGTCATAATGAAATATACCAAAATATGATGAAAATATAATACTTTAATAACAAAATTATGGAAACTACAACAAAGAATTGTGGAAAGCAGGCCGCCCAGAACGCAATACATTAAATACCTAACCACCTCTATTTATCAAATATTTAATTAAAATATACATGCATTATTGTCTATTTCAAGAAAGAATGAGCTAATTATAGCCGAACGCGAGAGAAAAAAACTGGTTTACTCATATTAGACAAAACAAACTTGTTGAGTGTGTTCTGGATAATTAACAAGTACCACTCCTCTCTCCCCAAAAGTCCAAAATTTGAACCCAAATGTCCTTCTCCCCCCAAACTACCTAAATGTCCCAACTTGGTCCCCCAAGCCATGCCTGAGACAATGCAGGCGATTCGTAAACTCGGGTGAACGTAGCGTCTTTCGGTTTACTGTGACACATGGGTTGTTCCAAAAGTTTACCCTTTGGGAAACCTTTTGAATTAGCCTAGCAAACAGTACCTATGAGCTTTTACCTCATCAAACATCCAATGCCAAATATGACCGTCTTTTGTATTAAAATTCGTCATGTAAAATGGGTGATCACATAATTAAGGGCCATTGCCTCTTCAGCTGTGGAGTCAAGTCAACCTTAGAGGCACACTTATTATACCTTTCGAGGCTACTGAATAATATATCATAATTTTGATCCAAAATCATGGGGGCTACATTAGGCTGGACAGCAGAAATGGGTATGGGAGGAAGGTCGATTGCCCTCCAATCACTTTTAGTACTAAAAAGGGCCCTATAATTTTCAATTTCAGATAGCGTAGGCTAACCCTCCTTCCAAGCTTTCACAATCAAGGGGACCAATTCATTAAAATTTGGTCAAGGAGGGGGGGGGGTTCGAAATTTATATGAAGATACAAAAACTAACTTTTTTTTTTTTTCAAAAAATCCAAGCGTTGGGTTGGTATTTTTTCTTAGTTTAAACGAAATACCGAAAATTGCATTTTCTAAATCTAGGAGGCATTTATCCTTCCCTGTTTCTCCTTGTTTATTCTGTTTTCCTTAAGTTTGATCCCGATCCCACTAACTCCCCTTCCAAACAAAATATTTGACCTTTTTGACCCGGAGAATAAACCCAGAAGTTTCCGAGCTAATTCTCCTCCCAGTAACAAAATGAACAATCTTCATAAAAATTGCACTCCTTTACTTGTTTCCACCCTCGTCTTTAGAATTAATGGTTTTACAGGTTTTATGCTCTTAATAAGAGCCGTTCCTTGGTCTGGTGGTGCCTGAGACAAAATTGATTACAGCCCCCCCTCCCGGCTCAAGCACAAGCAAAAGTCCTGATCAAATTGAAAAATTAGACCAATGTGGGCAATTTACCAGCCACGGTGACCCCCCTTCCCAAAGCCAAGGCACCCGGATCAACTGCCCCGATGTCCCCTTCCTCCCTAGGAACGGCTCTGCTCTTAGCTTGGCATCTATTAAACAATTAGGATGTTTAAAAATGGGGTAAGTGGGATGGGTCACCTCATCACCCGCAGGAACTATACCCATCTTTGTTTTGTGAGGCTGAAATGGGTTTTATTCAGCTAATCTTTGACGGACCGATAGTGGGTGAAACCTATCATGGGTTTCTTCAAAATCTACTCATTCAAAGGGAAATACTACGCACCACTAATCGCTGACGTACTTATTATTGAATCTTCAGCGGAAGCTGGTAAACCTCTCTAAAAATACCCTTTTGTCGGAGCGTTAAATTGTTTTTTGTTTGGGACTTTAAAGGCGCTGTCTTTATTCGTTTTAATGCAATGTTTGTAGGAAAATTAGATCTATAAACTTGTTGCGATAGGAATCTTTAAAAAAGGTCAAACAATTTCTAAGAAAACGGTAAAAGGAGTAATTCCCAAATAAAGGTGTGTCGCTTATTTTTTTTTTTTTTTTTTTTTTTTTTGACAAAACAGTGCAGACATTGAAGTTAATTTCAAAACTATGTTTTTGATCGAAAATACTGCGCAGAATGAAGTTTAAATTTCCTGTTTACCCTTTGCATATCGAAATCAATGGGTTCTGCACTAAGTAATTCTGTGTATACCAAAAGCAGGACTGAAAGCACGGAAATAGAACTCAGTGCAGAGCTGGCGAAAAAAAGACCGAGACAATGGCGCGATTTGCGATGTCCATTCCTGCTACATAGCCTGTGCAGCCCCTGGATTAAAACGTTTCTGCAAATTGTAGGTTTGTATACGAGTCAGACATGGGTGTAACTAGGAAGTTTAGGAGCCCCTTAGGCTATGCAGTCCCTTGATTAGAAATGTTTGTGCAGCTTGTAAGTTTGTATACGAGTCAGATATGAGTCAGATATAACTAGTTTTTAATAGGAGGGGGGCAAGAGGGATCATAAGCTTAGGAGGAGAGGAAATAAAGCTTGGTTGCCTAAAATCAGACTATGTTAAAATTTGTTTACACATATAGTTTGAATAGAAATCCTAATCAGCCTTTGTTTTATTGATCGGTAAAGTCTTTAAAAGCCTAAAAGTTTAATTTGTTTTATTTTCCAAAATTATGCCCTCAATAACAGTGGCGGTTTTTGAGGGGGGCAAAGAGGGCACTTTCCCGGGCACAGAAATTTGAAGGGCGAAAAGTATCAAGTAAATAATAATTGTAGTAATAATACTTTATTTATAACCCAGTTTAATACAAAACAAGCGGAGTAAATTACACTAAAAAGGAAGAAAAATCAAATAGACAGAAACAATGATAACTTAAACCTTAATCACAGACAAAAACACACGGATAATATTATCCTTTGGGCCTAGGAACACAAAGGCATGTCTAGTTAATTTAGTACTAAGTAATTCAAACGATTGGATAATGTCGGTAGCACCATACTTCTCAAGAACACGTGTACTACTATTTGAAGTGGGAAGGTACAGTAAAAATTTGCAAAGTCTAAAATAAGCAATACTGATCTGGTCCAAATCAGTCGTATTCAATAACCAATACATTCCACTTAAAAACAAAAAAGGAATAGTCACAATATGTGGAATAGATTTTAGTTAAAGCTTGGCGTGAATATTTTCCACAGTTAGGTACAATTTTCGCATAACCAATCTTCAACTTTTCTCTAACATCTACCATCTCAGGGAGTTGGACGGATGGGTATTAGAAAGCCTATTCTTCCTGGGCTAAAATACTCCTCAGAATCATTCCTGGACAAAAATTACTTGTTTTTTTTTCAGTGGTATGGTTATAACTAAGTTTTTCTTGTCCTTGGAAATTGATTAAACGCACATTTTTGATTATGATATCATTGCATGTAAAGGTGAGACATTCTTTAAGTAAGGCGATGAACACAAAAAAATGTGCGCTGTCAGTTTAATACAGATATGCTCATAATTATTCCTTAAAATCTTAATTAATTTTTGATTTCCAAAGTTAATAACGAAAACATTTAAAAGAATTTTTCAGTAAAGTATATTCTGGGTTTTTAGAAAACTTAGAGTTTAGAACCCTACACATAGACTCTGTTATTTATTTTAATTTCTGTTTCTATTGCGTTCCATTTATTTATTGATACTGACTTGTGGTAGTTGTATGCTTGGTAGATTATTTTATTCTATTTTTGTTAATTTTTGCTTTAATGAAGTTCTTTACTTTTTTTGAAAAACTTATTTTGTGTGAAAAAGCTTTTTTAATTAATTATACAAAAAAAGTAAAAACAGAAGATCACAGGAAAATGAAAAAAATCAGAAAAATTCAATCATCGGAAAGATTTAAGAAATTCAGGCAATTAGGGAGTTGGATGGGTTGGTATTAGAAAGCTTTCTAGGCTAAAATAATCTACTATTTTCCTACTTCCTAGGTTAAAATAATCCTGAGAATCGTTCCTAGACAAACATTACTTGTTTTTTCAAGGGTATGATTATAACTCAGTTTATCGTGTTCATGGAAATTGATTAAACACACATTTTTGATTATGATATCATTGCAGTATAAAGGTGAAACATTCTTTAAGTAAGGTGATGAACACTGAGAAGAAGCAAAATAATAGCAAATTTTAAGTTATTTTCTCCTAAAGAAGACTGAAATGCACAATAATGCGGGTATTCATCATTCAAGGCATTAAAGAGAATGTCTTATTTGCCACTGATTTTTATCGAATATAATTAATAAAATAAATTTTTAGTATATACAGAATTAAATTCAGCAATAATAGTTCCTAAGATTAAAATTTTTGTTCTTTTTAATCTTAATTTTTATTTGATACAAAACTATGTTTGTTCTAAGTTTGAGTTATTATACGACTTTATTTCTGCTCATCTTAAGTTTTAGTTTAGCTTTTTACTATTCTTTAAAAATTACGTTTTTGAAAACGTCTCTTCAAATTATTCTTCGAGAAAGATGGTCACAGATATGTGTACATATATTTTTTTTTTTTTACGAAGGGAGATTGTGCTAAAAAAATGTCCTAGAATATCTGAATAGGGATCATTCGAACGCAAAATGAAAGTTCTAGTGTCCTCTTTTAGTAGCAAAATAAATTATTCTCTGATAAATTCGGTACGTTTTCAGCAGTTTGTCGGATAAAACAACAATTTTGGCGCAAAGAAGGCAAAAATGTTCTCGAGTGAAAGTATGAGGTAGCAAATCGATTTAGAATTATCTAAAAACTGTATATTAAGCTTTTCAGTATAATAACCCAAAATGCCGCATGATGACACATTATTTTCTAAAGATGTACGTAAGCTCATTGAAAATAAAGGATTAATTAGGACCATTGTTTTTTAAATCTTCATTTAAATGAGTTAATTAATTTGAGGCTTCATAAAATTATATACAGCTGTGTGTAATTCCACATCCACTACCATAGGGGAAGATTACTGGATCTTCCTTTTGGTTGTGAGTGGGGGTGTCAGAAGCCTCAAAAAGTGCATTTTTACCTGTTTTTTAAGCTCTGGCTCACCTTCGGACAAACATAGAAGGAGATAGGGCTAGAAATTTAATTTATAATATCCCTTAATCCAAAACAATATTTTTGCATCAATCCTGTAATATGGGTGCCATGGAGTGATAGATTCTGGATTACAATGTATGCAGCAAAAAAAATATTATTTATGCTAATCTTAAATATATAAAGCTAAATTAATTCTAAAATTGTATATTCTTATGCTTAACGGCAGAAATACAGATGGGGAGATGGGGAGCGCTGCTAGGTGATTTCCCAAGAGGGGCAGAGGTAAGTGCTACCATGAGCTTTATTTTTACTGAAATGTAAATAAAATATTTATCGTTTTCCGAATTATTTACATTATTTAATTTTATCTTATTGCCCCAGGGGGCATTGACCACCTTACCCCCTGTTGGCGTCCATGAGATTCATCCCTACGAAAAAAAAGACTTGTTAGAAGCATTCACCTTCAAAACTGTAAAAATGACGACCCTATAATTTATTTTTATATTTCAGACCCTCCCCATCAAATTGAATATTCGGAGGGGTGTGTTTAAATTTTATTTTTGAAACCTTTTTTTAGTAAATGTTAAACTTACATATACAAAAGGGGGACTGAAGGAGGGGGTAGTAGCCTTTCTCAGATTTAATAGAGCCTGAGATCAGAGGCATCGTATTAAAAAACTGTGAGGGGAAGGCGTTATTGCCTATAGAAACCAAAACCTTAAAAAACGAAGTTTTGATTAAAAACATATTAAAACATATGCACCAAAGAATTTCTTTGTTTTTACTGATTGTAAATCTGTAAGATATATTATATTTTTATAAACTACTAATCAACAGCTATTGGCACATGAAAATATGCATAATTTGGAAATAGGAAAACAATTAAACAAAAAACAAGTTTTTTCAACTGAAAGTAAGGAGCCACATTAAAACTTCAAATGAAAAGACATTATTGCGCATATGATGGGCATCGCCCTTTTTGTCAATACCTCGCTCTTTACGCTATATATAATATCATTCATGTCTTATCGTGAATTATTGGTTTTATTTTGGATCATCTTTAAAGCTGATTTTTGCATTACTTTTAGTTTAAGAGGCTTTAGTCTTAAGAAAAATCTCTAGGAGTGCCTCCTTGTGTTATCAGCTGTATCAGTGTTACTAACTTGTGAAGTCAATCATTGAGAAATCTTTCACCTCGCGTAATTTTGCCCTTCAAATTTCAGAATCAAATACTGAAAAGATGGCAAGAGTCAAGTAGTCCTCACGCGATCAACATTTTACTCGCGTCTGGAACTGGAGCTATAGTCTGGAACCTGTAGGAGGCATCCGAAACCTAAAATAACCCTGTTAAAAAAAAGGGAAAAAAAGTTCGGTAGTACCAAAAAGTTGCGATATTATTTTCTTGTTGTCCCCTGTCTGAGATCTCATGTTTCATATTTAACAAAGACTCTTCTGGTTTCCTAACGGCACGTACTAAGGATCGCGTATAAGCATGGGGCACTGTTCTGTTTTTCTGAAGAAACAGAAAAAAAATAAACAGGGCTTGAATAAAACAGAACAGGTCAATAAAAAACAGAATACCTGTTTCTGTTTCGGATCTGTTTTTTGGTAAAAAACAGAAAACAGCTGTTTTTGATCAAAAAACAACTGTTTTAAACAGCTGTTTTTGATAAAAAACTGCACTTGCCATGGGTAGTGCTTTTCTGTGGCGGTAACACTTTTGAGAAACTTAGTACTCTTGGAGCATTTTTTCCACAAAAAAGAGCAGTTTTTCTAATATAGGGGCGAAAAATTGTCTGCGCACATAAATATTGCTTTCATTTTTTTCTTTATGGTTATTTTTCTTCCATTTTCCTATTCCAAAAATATACTTTTATGCTTATAATAAATGCTAGTTATTCGAGACATTTGGAAAAAAAAATTTCAGCATGAAATTACGCAGTCAGCTCAAAGTCATTAGTATTTAAGCAGAGCATATAGTTGATTTGAGAGGGGAAAATTTTCCCCTCCAGACCATGCTTCCCCCCCCCCACTCTATCCTGATGTGTGGAAGTCATCTTCAACAAAAGTAAGAAAGAAGAAAAATGCGCGGAAAAATGACAATTCTTACTGTCAATTAAAAATTTTTTTGTTACCTTGCAGCTTAAAGCAGCCTTTTAAGATTAATTATTTCCAAGCCAATTTGTGTGAAAATTTTTCCAATAATACCCCTCAAATAAACCCCTATGCCTTCCCAAGGCCAGAACAAAAATTTAAACTTTACTGAAAAAATATAAATGTTTTTACTTTTATAACTTTAATAAATCAAATAATATTACATTTTGATTACTAAATATCAGTATATGTATATTAAACTGACAATGCACATTCATTTGTATTTTTTCAGTAAAATGAAAATTTTGTTCTGGCCTTGGGAAGGCATAGGGGCTTTGCGCCCAACTTATGTTAATTTCTGCTCGTTTTGAGTTTGACTCGGTTATTTATTGTAATTTCTGTTCGTTTTGGTGTTTCATTTATTTATCGATGCTGATTTGTGGTAGTTTCACGCTTGGTAGATTCTTTGATTTTATTTTTGCTCATTTTTTATTTAATGGAGTTCTTTACTTTTTTTGAAAATCTTATTTGGTGGAAAAAGTTTTTTAATTAATTTCTGTTCGTTTTACGAGATTCGTTTAATTCGTTTAATTTAAATTCTTAATTCGTTTAATTTCTGCTCGTATATTGACATAGTCTTTTCAGGGAAAAAGAAAATAATACTTTAAATCTTTTCGTTTTTTAAGACTCTAAGTTTGGCCTGCTATTTGTATACTGGAGAAAAATTTTCAGCAATTTTTAACAACCTACACACTTTTAAAAATCTGGACACAAATAGTACTATTTGATTTCATACCTCCACTAGTTGACCTGAAATGGAAAACTTGATATCATTTGCAAAAAAAAATCTGTTTACTTTCTTTGATAGCTTGGATACACTTACGCTATTTTGATTTGGTTAAATTTTAAGAGCAGAAGTAGCCCCGAAAGTTTGAATATAATACCCTCAGTCGTTCTTGGGATACTGCTGAGATGCCTAATTGGGAATTGGCATTATCACAGTGCATTTTGATTTTATCTAAAGGCAACATTTAGTTTTTAAACATAATGGGCAAATGGGAGGGTGGGCGGGGAGGGTGGAAGTGGAAGGAGGATTAGTTGCCCTCCAATCACTTTCGACTATTAAAAAGGGCATCAGCCCTTTCTATTTTCAATCGAATGAGCCCTTTTCGAAGTTCCCACGACAATTCCTTCGATACGAAGTGCCCTGGTCTAAACAACAACAACAACAAAAAATAATACATTATACCCACATCGATCTTTACTATAAAAATGTCAAGCCTTCCAATCACTTTCGACTATTAAAAAAGGCACTAGGCCTTCGATTTCCAATCGAATGAGCCTTTTTGGAAACGACAAAGCTTACTATAAACACCTTATATGCCCACAGGGCATAAATTTCAACCCTTACCCTAAGGTCTGTTAGGGTGGTTGTCATCCTCTAACACCGAATTTCCAGAACTTTCGACTACGTTAAACAAAATGGCTATCTCAAATTTTGATTGGATGTGTTTTTTGTGGGGAAATGTTGGGCGAGAGAGAGGTGGTAGTCACTCTCCAATCCTTTCAACTATTAAAAATGGCACTAGCCCTTTCAATTTCCAATCAAATGAGCCCTTTTGAAGTTACTAACGACAACGCTTTCAATAAAAACCTTATATGCCCCCAGGGAATAACTTTCAACCCTTGCCCTGAGTGCTGGGGGGAGGGGTGTCATTCTCAAAGACCTAATTTCCAGAACTTTCTACTACGTTGAACAAAATGGCTATCTGAAAATGTTGATTGGATGTGTTAGTAGAAAGGGGGGTCCGACTCGTGACAGAACACCAAATATGGGCATAGAGTCCCTAGGGAGAACACGTGGTTAATGGGATCAATGACCTAAATTTCCAAGGTCAATGTTGTTGTTGTTGTAAGTGCACGCTCTCAGCGAATGTCAAGGTGTCCAGGAATTTGGAACACCTGTGCTGTCGACCTCAATTCCCCTTTCTTGAATCAATAATTCCCCTTAGAAACAACAAAATAATTCCCCTTTCTTGACAGATCAATCAACCAATGACATCATCTGTCTGACCTTGAAAAATTTTCGCCTAGAAACGATTCTCCAGGAATAGATCCAAGTCATTAATGTCTTTGCCTCGGAAACAATTCTACTGGTCGAACTCCAAAAGATATTAATAAACATTGCCATGGAAACAATTCTCCAAGAAACATCTTAGCGATGAATAGATTAACACGGGAATCAGGTTTCTTAGTAATTTCAAATGTGACAGAGCAGAGATGCCAAAACAATGGGAACACGCTGAAATTACGATTAGGGGTTATTTGGGCGAAACCGTTTTAGACATTTTAGGGAATTATTTCGGCGAGAACAGTTAGAGACATTTTAAAAGATGATTTTAAAAGATGATTTTAGAAGAGGATTTGAGGGTGAAACTCTGTGGTCGTTATAATACACAAGTTCCATTTGAACAGTGTTGTGAGGTCCCCTACCACAACCCCAAAGGGTTCCGATCCACCCACCCTAACCTCGAAGGAAGCCCCTGGTCCTCATAGGTCCCCCAAGCTCCCAAAAGGGCCCCCGGCACCCCAAAGGCTCCTGAGCCCCCATTTTAATACTTTTTTAAGTCTTTATTATATCTTTTCAGAACAAATTATTATTTTAGGGAATTATTTCGGCGAAACAGTTAGAGACATTTTAAAAGATGATTTTTGAAGAGATTTTAGAAGAGGATTTGAGGGTGAAAACTCTGTGGTCGTCATAATATACAAGTTCCATTTGAACAGTGTCGTGAGGTCCTCTACCCCAAACCCCAAAAGGGTTTCGATCCCCCTACCCCAACCCGAAGGAAGCCCCCCGGTCCTCAAAGGTCCCCCAAGCTCCCAAAGGACCACCCGGCCCTCAAGGCCCCCCCCAGACCCTCAAAGGCCATCCCCGGGCCCCGTCTTTCGTTGATGTGTGTTGTCTGAAACCTATGATTTGGGGTGTATGGGTTGCTATTTTTGACTTTTCTGAGTTGGATTTCTTAGTCTTTCATAGGTATGTGTTGTCTAAAACCTATGATCTGGGATGGGTGGTTTGCTATTTTTGACTTTTCTGAGCTGGATTTCTTAGCCTTTCATAGGTGTGTGTTGTCAGAAAATTATGATTTGGGATGTGTAGTTTGCTATTTGGACTTTTCAGAGCTAGGATTCTTAGTCTCTCATAGGTATTTGTTGTCTGAAACTTCTAGTTTGGGATGAGCAGTTTGATATTTCAGACTTTTATGACCTAGGGTTTCCTAGTATTTCGTAGGTGAATGTTGTCAGAAAATTATGATTTGGGATATGTAAATTACTATTTCGGGCTTTTCTGAGCTAGATTTCTTAGTCCCTCATAGGTGTTTGTTGTCTGAAACCTATAGTTTGGGATGAGTAGTTTGCTATTTTTGACTTTTCTGAACTAGGTTTCTTAGCCTTTCATAGGTGTGTTGTTGTTAGAAACTTATCATTTGGGATATGTAAATTACTATTTTTTGACTTTTCTGAGCTAGATTTCTTAGCCTTTCATAGGTGTTTGTTGTCTGAAACCTATAGTTTGGGATGAGTAGTTTGCTTTTGGACTTTTCAGAGCTGGATTTCTTTAGCCTTTCGTAGGTACGTGTTGACTGAAACTTATGATTTGGGATATGTAAATTACTATTTTCGGGCTTTTCTAAGCTAGATTTCTTAGTCTTTCGTTGGTGTGTGTTGACTGAAACCTATGATTTGGGGTATAAGGTTCTTAGTCCTTCGTTGGTGTGTATTTTCTGAAACCTATGATTTGGGATTTGAAGTTTGCTTTTTGGACTTTTCAGAGCTAGGATTCATAGTCCCTCATAGATGTTTGTTGTCTGAAACCTATAATTTGGGATGAGTAGTTTGCTATTTCAGGCTTTTCTGAGCTAAGGTTTCTTAGTATTTCGTAGGTGTGTGTTGTCTGAAACTTATGATTTGAGGTGTGTAATTTGCTATTTTAGGCTTTTCTGAGCTAAGGTTTCATAGTATTTCGTAGGTGAATGTTGTCTGAAACTTATGATTTGGGATATGTAAATTACTATTTCGGGGCTTTTCTAAGCTAGATTTCTTAGTCTTTCGTTGGTGTGTGTTGTCTGAAACCAATGATTTGGGATGGGTGGGTTGCTATTTTTGACTTTTCTGAGCTGGATTTCTTAGCCTTTCATAGGTGTGTGTTGTCTGAAACCTATGATTTGGGATGGTTAATTTGCTATTTTTGACTTTTGTGAGCTAGGTTTCTTAGCCTTTCATAGGTGTGTGCTGTCAGAAAATTATGATTTGGGATTTGTAGTTTGCTTTATAGACTTTTCAGAGCTAGGATTCTTAGTCCCTCATAGATGTTTGTTGTCTGAAACCTATAGTTTGGGATGAATAGTTTGCTATTTCAGGCTTTTCTGAGCTAAGGTTTCTTAGTATTTCATAGGTGTGTGTTGTCTGAAACTTATGATTTGAGGTATGTAATTTGCTATTTCCGACTTTTCATAACCAGATTTCTTAGTCTTTCGTAGGTGTGTGGTGTCTGAAACCTATGATTTGGGATGCGCGGGTTGCTATTTTTTGACTTTTCTGAGCTGGATTTCTTAGCCTTTCGTAGGTGTGTGTTGACTGAAACCTATGATTTGGGAATGAGTGGTTTGCTATTTTTTGACCTTTCTGAGCTAGATTTCTTAGCATTTCATAGGTGTGTGCTTTCAGAAAATTATGATTTGGGAGGTGTAGTTTGCTTTTTGGTCTTTTCAGAGCTAGGATTCTTAGTCCCTCATAGGTGTTTGTTGTCTGAAACTTCTAGTTTGGGATGAGTAGTTGGCTATTTCAGGCTTTTCTGAGCTAAGGTTTTTTAGTATTTCGTAGGTGAATGTTGTCTGAAACTTATGATTTGGGATATGTAAATTACTATTTCGGGCTTTTCTGAGTTGGATTTCTTAGTCTTTCATAGGTATGTGTTGTCTGAAACCTATGATTTGGGATGGGTGGTTTGCTATTTTTGACTTTTCTGAGCTGGATTTCTTACCCTTTCATAGGTGTGTGTTGTCAGAAAATTATGATTTGGGATGTATAGTTTGATAGTTGGACTTTTCAGAGCTAGGATTCTTAGTCTCTCATAGACGTTTGTTGTCTGAAACCTATAGTTTGGGATGAATAGTTTGCTATTTCAGGCTTTTATGAGCTAGGTTTCCAAGTATTTCGTAGGTGTGTGTTGTCTGAAACTTAATTACTATTTCGGGCTTTTCTGAGCTAGATTTCTTAGTCTTTCGTTGATGTGTGTTTTCTGAAAACCTATGATTTGGGATGGGTGGATTGCTATTTTTGACTTTCCTGAGCTGGATTTCTTAGCCGTTCATAGGTGAGTGTTGTCTGAAACTTATGATTTGGGATGGTTAATTTGCTATTTCCGCCTTTTATTAGCTAGGTTTCTTAGCCTTTCATAGGTGTGTTTTGTCAGAAACTTATGATTTGGGATGTGTAGTTTGCTGTTTGGACTTTTCAGAGCTGTGATTCTCAGTCAATCATAGGTGTTTGTTGTCTGAAACCTATAGATTAGGATGAGTAGTTTGCTATTTCAGGCTTTTATGAGCTAGGTTTCTTAGCCTTTCGTAGGTGTGTGTTGACTGAAACTTATGATTTGGGATATGTAAATTACTATTTCAGGCTTTTCTAAGCTAGATTTCTTAGTCTGTCGTAGGTGTGTGGTGTCTGAAACCTATGATTTGGGATGCGCGGGTTGCTATTTTTTGACTTTTCTGAGCTGGATTTCTTAGCCTTTCGTAGGTGTGTGTTGACTGAAACCTATGATTTGGGAATGAGTGGTTTGCTATTTTTTTACCTTTCTGAGCTAGATGTCTTAGCATTTCATAGGTGTGTGCTTTCAGAAATTATGATTTGGGAGGTGTAGTTTGCTTTTTGGTCTTTTCAGAGCTAGGATTCTTAGTCCCTCATAGGTGTTTGTTGTCTGAAACTTGTAGTTTGGGATGAGTAGTTGGCTATTTCAGGCTTTTCTGAGCTAAGGTTTTTTAGTATTTCGTAGGTGAATGTTGTGTCTGAAACTTATGATTTGGGATATGTAAATTACTATTTCGGGCTTTTCTGAGTTGGATTTCTTAGTCTTTCATAGGTATGTTTTGTCTGAAACCTATGATTTGGGATGGGTGGTTTGCTATTTTTGACTTTTCTGAGCTGGATTTCTTACCCTTTCATAGGTGTGTGTTGTCAGAAAATTATGATTTGGGATATATAGTTTGATAGTTGGACTTTTCAGAGCTAGGATTCTTAGTCTCTCTACTAGACGTTTGTTGTCTGAAACCTATAGTTTGGGATGAATAGTTTGCTATTTCAGGCTTTTATGAGCTAGGTTTCCAAGTATTTCGTAGGTGTGTGTTGTCTGAGACTTAATTACTATTTCGGGCTTTTCTGAGCTAGATTTCTTAGTCTTTGGTTGATTTGTGTTTGTCTGAAACCTATGATTTGGGATGGGTGGATTGCTATTTTTTGACTTTTCTGAGCTGGATTTCTTAGCCGTTCATAGGTGAGTGTTGTCTGAAACTTATGATTTGGGATGGTTAATTTGCTATTTCCGGCTTTTATTAGCTAGGTTTCTTAGCCTTTCATAGGTGTGTGTTGTCAGAAAATTATGATTTGGGATGTGTAGTTTGCTATTTGGACTTTTCAGAGCTATGATTCTCAGTCCATCATAGGTGTTTGTTGTCTGAAACCTATAGTTTGGGATGAGTAGTTTGCTATTTCAGGCTTTTATGAGCTAGGTTTCTTAGCCTTTCGTAGGTGTGTGTTGACTGAAACTTATGATTTGGGATATGTAAATTACTATTTCAGGCTTTTCTAAGCTAGATTTCTTAGTCTTTCGTTGGTGTGTGTTGTCTGAAACCTATGATTTGGGATGTGTGGGTTGCTATTTTTGACTTTTCTGAGCTGGATTTCTTAGCCTTTCATAGGTGTGTGTTGACTGAAACCTATGATTTGGGATGAGTGGTTTGCTATTTTTGACTTTTCTGAGCTAGATTTCTTAGCCTTTCATAGGTGTGTGTTGTCAGAAAATTATGATTTGGGATGTGTAGTTTGCTTTTTGGACTTTTCAGAGCTATGATTCTTAGTCTCTCATAGGCGTTTGTTGTCTGAAACTTCTAGTTTGGGATGAATAGTTTGCTATTTCAGGCTTTTCTAAGCTAAGGGTTCCTAGTATTTCGTATATGAATGTTGTCTGAAACTTATGATTTGGGATATGTAAATTACTATTTCGGGCTTTTCTAAGCTAGATTTCTTAGTCTTTCGTTGGTGTGTTGTCTGAAACTTATGATTTGGGATGGGTGGATTGCTATTTTTGACTTTTCTGAGCTGGATTTCTTAGC
Source organism: Artemia sinica (assembly GCA_027921565.1). Taxonomy (NCBI): domain Eukaryota; kingdom Metazoa; phylum Arthropoda; class Branchiopoda; order Anostraca; family Artemiidae; genus Artemia; species Artemia sinica. The sequence goes on along the minus strand of CM051258.1, from coordinate 56,400,685 downwards.
CTTTCATAGGTGTATGTGTTGTCTGAAACCTATGATTTGGGATGGTTAATTTGCTATTTTTGACATTTCTGAGCTAGGTTTCTTAGCCATTCATAGGTGTGTGCTGTCAGAAAATTATGATTTGGGGATTTGTAGTTTGCTTTTTGGACTTTTCAGAGCTAGGATTCTTAGTCCCTCATAGGTGTTTGTTGTCTGAAACCTATAGTTTGGGATGAGTAGTTTGCTATTTCAGGCTTTTCTGAGCTAAGGTTTCTTATTATTTCGTAGGTGTGTGTTGTCTGAAACTTATGATTTGAGGTGTGTAATTTGCTATTTCCGACTTTTCATAGCCAGATTTCTTAGTCGTTCGTAGGTGTGTGTTGTTTGAAACCTATGATTTGGGTTGTGTGGGTTGCTATTTTTGACTTTTCTGAGCTGGATTTCTTAGCCTTTCGTAGGGGTGTGTTGACTGACACTATGATTTGGGATGAGTGGTTTGCTATTTTTGACTTTTCTGAGCTAGATTTCTTAGCCTTTCATAGGTGTGTGCTTTCAGAAAATTATGATTTGGGAGGTGTAGTTTGCTTTTTGGACTTTTCAGAGCTAGGATTCTTAGTCCATCATAGGTGTTTTGTTGTCTGAAACTTCTAGTTTAGGATGAGTAGTTGACTATTTCAGGCTTTTCTGAGCTAAGGTTTCTTAGTATTTCGTAGGTGAATGTTGTCTGAAACTTATGATTTGGGATATGTAAATTACTATTTTTCGGGCTTTTCTGAGTTGGATTTCTTAGTCTTTCATAGGTATGTGTTGTCTGAAACCTATGATTTGGGATGGGTGGTTTGCTATTTTTGACTTTTCTGAGCTGGATTTCTTACCCTTTCATAGGTGTGTGTTGTCAGAAAATTATGATTTGGGATGTATAGTTTGATAGTTGGACTTTTCAGAGCTAGGATTCTTAGTCTCTCATAGACGTTTGTTGTCTGAAACCTATAGTTTGGGATGAATAGTTTGCTATTTCAGGCTTTTATGAGCTAGGTTTCCAAGTATTTCGTAGGTGTGTGTTGTCTGAAACTTAATTACTATTTCGGGCTTTTCTGAGCTAGATTTCTTAGTCTTTTGTTGATGTGTGTTGTCTGAAACCTATGATTTGGGATGGGTGGATTGCTATTTTTGACTTTCCTGAGCTGGATTTCTTAGCCGTTCATAGGTGAGTGTTGTCTGAAACTTATGATTTGGGATGGTTAATTTACTATTTCTGGCTTTTATTAGCTAGGTTTATTAGCCTTTCATAGGTGTGTGTTGTCAGAAAATTATGATTTGGGATGTGTAGTTTGCTATTTGGACTTTTCAGAGCTATGATTCTCAGTCCATCATAGGTGTTTGTTGTCTGAAACCTATAGTTTAGGATGAGTAGTTTGCTATTTCAGGCTTTTATGAGCTAGGTTTTTTTAGCCTTTCGTAGGTGTGTGTTTGACTGAAACTTATGATTTGGGATATGTAAATTACTATTTCAGGCTTTTCTAAGCTAGATATCTTAGTCTTTCGTTGGTGTGTGTTGTCTGAAACCTATGATTTGGGATGTGTGGGTTGCTATTTTTTGACTTTTCTGAGCTGGATTTCTTAGCCTTTCATAGGTGTGTGTTGACTGAAACCTATGATTTGGGATGAGTGGTTTGCTATTTTTGACTTTTCTGAGCTAGATTTCTTAGCCTTTCATAGGTGTGTGTTGTCAGAAAATTATGATTTGGGATGTGTAGTTTGCTTTTGGACTTTTCAGAGCTATGATTCTTAGTCTCTCATAGGCGTTTGTTGTCTGAAACTTCTAGTTTGGGATGAATAGTTTGCTATTTCAGGCTTTTCTGAGCTAAGGTTTCCTAGTATTTCGTAGGTGAATGTTGTCTGAAACTTATGATTTGGGATATGTAAATGACTATTTCGGGCTTTTATAAGCTAGTTTTCTTAGTCTTTCGTTGGTGTGTGTTGTCTGAAACTTATGATTTGGGATGGGTGGATTGCTAATTTTGACTTTTCTGAGCTGGATTTCTTAGCCTTTCATAGGTGTATGTGTTGTCTGAAACCTATGGTTTGGGATGGTTAATTTGCTATTTTTGACTTTTCTGAGCTAGGTTTCTTAGCCATGCATAGGTGTGTGCTGTCAGAAAATTATGATATGGGATTTGTAGTTTGCTTTTTGGACTTTTCAGAGCTAGGATTCTTAGTCCCTCATAGGTGTTTGTTGTCTGAAACCTATAGTTTGGGATGAGTAGTTTGCTATTTCAGGCTTTTCTGAGCTAAGGTTTCTTAGTATTTCGTAGGTGTGTGTTGTCTGAAACTTATGATTTGAGGTGTGTAATTTGCTATTTCCGACTTTTCATAGCCAGATTTTTTAGTCGTTCGTAGGTGTGTGTTGTTTGAAACCTATGATTTGGGTTGTGTGGGTTGCTATTTTTTTGACTTTTCTGAGCTGGATTTCTTAGCCTTTCCTAGGGGTGTATTGACTGAAACCTATGATTTGGGATGAGTGGTTTGCTATTTTTGACTTTTCTGAGCTAGATTTCTTAGCCTTTCATAGGTGTGTGCTTTCAGAAAATTATGATTTGGGAGGTGTAGTTTGCTTTTTGGACTTTTCAGAGCTAGGATTCTTAGTCCATCATAGATGTTTGTTGTCTGAAACTTCTAGTTTAGGATGAGTAGTTGGCTATTTCAGGCTTTTCTGAGCTAAGGTTTCTTAGTTTTTCGTAGGTGATTGTTGTCTGAAACTTATGATTTGGGATATGTAAATTACTATTTCAGGCTTTTCTAAGCTAGATTTCTTGTCTTTCGTTGGTGTGTGTTGTCTGAAACCTATGATTTGGGATGTGTGTGGGTTGCTATTTTTTGACTTTTCTGAGCTGGATTTCTTAGACTTTCATAGGTGTGTGTTGACTGAAACCTATGATTTGGGATGAGTGGTTTGCTATTTTTGACTTTTCTGAGCTAGATTTCTTAGCCTTTCATAGGTGTGTGCTGTCAGAAAATTATGATTTGGGATTTGTAGTTTGCTTTTTGGAATTTTTAGAGCTAGGATTCTTAGTCCCTTATAGGTGTTTGTTGTCTGAAACCTACAGTTTGGGATGAGTAGTTGGCTATTTCAGGCTTTTCTGAGCTAAGGTTTCTTAGTATTTCGTAGGTGTGTGTTGTATGAAACTTATGATTTGAGGTGTGTAATTTGCTGTTTCCGACATGATCAATTCTATTTCCCCAAAATAATATAAAAAGTTTCCACTCAGTTCAGATTTTTCTCAAAGAGATGAAAAAATTTTAAAATACTGTTCCAAATTTTTCAAAGAAGATAGAAAAGTTCAAGTTCTCTTCTGAATTTTACCAAAGAACACAATTCAATTCTAATTTCTCCAGAGAAAATAAAAAGCTTCCACTTCAGTTTTAAGTTCACCAAGACATAAAAAATTTAAAGTTTAGTTCAAATTTTTCCGAAGAAGATAGGAAAAGTTATACTATGTTTTGTGATTATTTTCCATGAAGATAAAAAGTTTTCACTTTAATTCTAAATTTTCTTAAATGCAGTTCCGACTTTTCTCAAAGAGATGAAAAAATTTAAAATACTGTTCCAAATTTTTCATAGAAGATAGAAAAGTTCAAGTTCTCTTTTGAATTTTACCAAAGAACACAATTCAATTCTAATTTTACTAGAGAAAATAAGAATCTTCCACTTCAGTTTCAAGTTCACCAAGACATAAAAAAAATATAAAATTCACTTCTAAATTTTTCCATAGAAGATAGGAAAAGTTTATACTATGATTGTGATTATTTTCCATGAAGATAAAAAGTTTCACTTTAATTCTAAATTTTCTTAAATTCAATTCCGACCTTTCTCAAAGAGATGAAAAAATTTAAAGTTCTGTTCCAAATATTTTTCCCCGGAAGAAGAAAAGTTCAACTTCGATTCTGAATTTTCTCAATGAAAATGAAATAATTTATTGATCAAATCTATTTTCCCAAAATATATATAAAAATTTCCACTTCAGTTCAGATTTTTTTCTCAAAGAGATGAAGAAATTTAAAGTTCTGTTCGAAATTTTTCATAGAAGATAGGAAAAGTTATACTTTGATCGTGAATATTCAAGTTCTATTCTGAATTTTACCAAAGAACACAATTCAATTCTAATTTCCCCAATAAAAAATTTAAAGTTCAGTTCTAAATTTTTCCGTAGAAGATAGGAAAAGTTATATTATGATTGTGATTATTTTCCAGGAAGATAAAAAGTTTCACTTTAATTATAAATTTTCTTAAATTCAGTTCCGACTTTTCTCAAAGAGATGAAAAAATTTAAAGTTCTGTTCCAAATTTTTCATAAAAGATAGGAAAAGTTATACTTTGATTGTGAATATTCTTCATGAAGATATGGAGTTCCACTTTAATTCTGGCTCCACTTTAATTCTGAGTTTTCTCGAAGAACTGCAAAATGTACAAGTTCTCTTCTGAATTTTCTTAGAGAGGAGAAAAAAAGGTTAGCTCAATTCTGAAATTTACCGACGAAAATGAAAAAGCTTCCATTTCAGTTCATAATTTCTCAAAGACATAAAAATTTAAAGTTCAATTCTAAATTTTTCCATAGAAGATAGGAATGGCTATACTATGATTGTGATTATTTACAATGAAGATAAAAAGTTTCACTCTATTTCTAATTTTTCTTAAATTCAGTTCATTCATCTAACCACCAAAAACAATAGGTTAGATTAGGTTAGGTATAAATAAATATTAATAAATAATTAGAAACATTTCTCCATGTTTAAGTTAGGCTAGGTTAGGTTAACTTATCATGAGCGCTCATGATAAGCTAACCTAACCTAACTTAAACATGGTAAAAAGATTAAATTAGGTTAATTGAATTGTGTTCTTTGGTAAAATTCAAAAGAGAACTTGAACTTTTCTATCTTCTATGAAAAATTTGGAACAGTATTTTAAATTTTTTCATCTCTTTGAGAAAAGTCGGAACTGAATTTAAGAAAATTTAGAATTAAAGTGAAACTTTTTATCTTCATGGAAAGTAATCACAAAACATAGTATAACTTTTCCTATCTTCTACGGAAAATTTGAACTAAACTTTAAATTTTTTATGTCTTGGTGAACTTAAAACTGAAGTGGAAGCTTTTTATTTTCTCTGGAGAAATGAGAATTGAATTGTGTTCTTTGGTAAAATTCAGAAGAGAACTTGAACTTTTCTATCTTCTTTGAAAAATTTGGAACAGTATTTAAATTTTTTTCATCTCTTTGAGAAAAATCTGAACTGAAGTGGAAACTTTTTATATTATTTAAAAAGATTAAATTAGGTTAGGTTAGGCTAGATTAAGTTAGGTAAGTTAGGTAAGTTAGGTAAGTTAGGTAAGTTAAGTTAGTTAGGTATTTGTAAGCTCATTATTGTTGACACTTTATTAATAAGCTTACATTAATAAGAAAAATAATGTTTTTTTTTGATGGTAAAAAACATGGTAAAAAGATTAAATTAGGTTAGGTTAGGCTAGATTAAGTTACGTCAGGTTAAGTTAGGTTAGGTTAGCCTACGTACGCGCGCGTACGTAGGCTAAGATAACCTAACCTAACTTACCTGACCTAACTTAATCTAGCCTAACCTAACCTAATTTAATCTTTTTACCATGTTTAAGTTAGGTTAGGTTAGCTTATCATGAGCGCTCATGATAAGTTAACCTAACCTAGCCTAACTTAAACATGGAGAAATGTTTCTAATCATTTATTAATATTTATTTATACCTAACCTAATCTAACCTATTGTTTTTGGTGGTTAGATGAATGAACTGAATTTAAGAAAAATTAGAAATAGAGTGAAACTTTTTATCTTCATTGTAAATAATCACAATCATAGTATAGCCATTCCTATCTTCTATGGAAAAATTTAGAATTGAACTTTAAATTTTATGTCTTTGAGAAATTATGAACTGAAATGGAAGCATTTTCATTTTCGTTGGTAAATTTCAGAATTGAGCTAACTTTTTTTTCTCCTCTCTAAGAAAATTCAGAAGAGAACTTGTACATTTTGCAGTTCTTCGAGAAAACTCAGAATTAAAGTGGAGCCATAATTAAAGTGAAACTTTTTATCTTCATGGAAAATAATCACAATCATAATATAACTTTTTCTATCTTCTACGAAAAAATTTAGAACTGAACTTTAAATTTTTTGTTGGGGAAATTAGAGTTGAATTGTGTTCTTTGGTGAAATTCAGAATAGAACTTGAATATTCACGATCAAAGTATAACTTTTCCTATCTTCTATGAAAAATTCGAACAGAACTTTAAATTTCTTCATCTCTTTGAGAAAAAAAAATCTGAACTGAAGTGGAAATTTTTATATTATTTTGGGAAAATAGATTTGATCAATAACTTATTTCATTTTATTGAGAAAATTCAGAATCGAAGTGAACTTTTCTTCTTCCGGGGAAAATATTTGGAACAGAACTTTAAATTTTTTCATCTCTTTGAGAAAGGTCGGAATTGAATTTAAGAAAATTTAGAATTAAAGTGAAACTTTTTATCTTCATGGAAAATAATCACAATCATAGTATAACTTTTCCTATCTTCTATGGAAAAATTTAGAAGTGAATTTTATATTTTTTATGTCTTGGTGAACTTGAAACTGAGTGGAAGATTCTTATTTTCTCTAGTAAAATTAGAATTGAAATTGTGTTCTTTGGTAAAATTCAAAAGAGAACTTGAAACTTTTCTATCTTCTATGAAAAATTTGGAACAGTATTTTAAATTTTTTCATCTCTTTGAGAAAAGTCGGAACTGAATTTAAGAAAATTTAGAATTAAAGTGAAACTTTTTATCTTCATGGAAAATAATCACAAAAACATAGTATAACTTTTCCTATCTTCTTCGGAAAAATTTGAACTAAACTTTAAATTTTTTATGTCTTGGTGAACTTAAAACTGAAGTGGAAGCTTTTTATTTTCTCTGGAGAAATTAGAATTGAATTGTGTTCTTTGGTAAAATTCAGAAGAGAACTTGAACTTTTCTATCTTCTTTGAAAAATTTGGAACAGTATTTAAAATTTTTTCATCTCTTTGAGAAAAATCTGAACTGAAGTGGAAACTTTTTATATTATTTTGGGGAAATAGAATTGATCATGTCGGAAATAGCAAATTACACACCTCAAATCATAAGTTTCAGACAACACACACCTACGAAATACTAAGAAACCTTAGCTCAGAAAAGCCTGAAATAGCCAACTACTCATCCCAAACTGTAGGTTTCAGACAACAAACACCTATGAGGGACTAAGAATCCTAGCTCTGAAAAGTCCAAAAAGCAAACTACAAATCCCAAATCATAATTTTCTGACAGCACACACCTATGAAAGGCTAAGAAATCTAGCTCAGAAAAGTCAAAAATAGCAAACCACTCATCCCAAATCATAGGTTTCAGTCAACACACACCTATGAAAGGCTAAGAAATCCAGCTCAGAAAAGTCAAAAATAGCAACCCACACATCCCAAATCATAGGTTTCAGACAACACACACCAACGAAAGACAAGAAATCTCGCTTAGAAAAGCCTGAAATAGTAATTTACATATCCCAAATCATAAGTTTCAGACAACATTCACCTACGAAATACTAAGAAACCTTAGCTCAGAAAAGCCTGAAATAGCCAAATACTCATCTTAAACTAGAAGTTTCAGACAACAAACACCTATGATGGGACTAAGAATCCTAGCTCTGAACAGTCCAAAAAGCAAACTACACCTCCCAAATCATAATTTTCTGAAAGCACACACCTATGAAAGGCTAAGAAATCTAGCTCAGAAAAGTCAAAAATAGCAAACCACTCATCCCAAATCATAGGTTTCAGTCAACACACCCCTACGAAAGGCTAAGAAATCCAGCTCAGAAAAACCAAAAAATAGCAACCCACACAACCCAAATCATAGGTTTCAAACAACACACACCTAGGAACGACTAAGAAATCTGGCTATGAGAAGTTGGAAATAGAAAATTACACACCTCAAATCATAAGTTTCAGACAACACACACCTACGAAATACTAAGAAACCTTAGCTCAGAAAAGCCTGAAATAGCAAACTACTCATCCCAAACTATAGGTTTCAGACAACAAACACCTATGAGGGACTAAGAATCCTAGCTCTGAAAAGTCCAAAAAGCAAACTAAAAATCCCAAATCATAATTTTTCTGACAGCACACACCTATGAATGGCTAAGAAACCTAGCTCAGAAAAGTCAAAAATAGCAAATTAACCATCCCAAATCATAGGTTTCAGACAACACATATACCTATGAAAGGCTAAGAAATCCAGCTCAGAAAAGTCAAAAATAGCAATCCACCCATCCAAATCATAAGTTTCAGACAACACACACCAACGAAAGACTAAGAAATCTAGCTTAGAAAAGCCCGAAATAGTAATTTTACATATCCCAAATCATAAGTTTTAGACAACATTCACCTACAAAATACTAGGAAACCTTAGCTCAGAAAAGCCTGAAATAGCAAACTATTCATCCCAAACTAGAAGTTTCAGACAACAAACGCCTATGAGAGACTAAGAATCATAGCTCTGAAAAGTCCAAAAAGCAAACTACACATCCCAAATCATAATTTTCTGACAACACACCTATGAAAGGCTAAGAAATCTAGCTCAGAAAAGTCAAAAATAGCAAACCACTCATCCCAAATCATAGGTTTCAGTCAACACATACCTATGAAAGGCTAAGAAATCCAGCTCAGAAAAGTCAAAAAATAGCAACCCACACATCCCAAATCATAGAGATCAGACAACACACACCAACGAAAGACTAAGAAATCTAGCTTAGAAAAGCCTGAAATAATAATTTACATATCCCAAATCATAAGTTTCAGTCAACACACACCTACGAAAGGCTAAGAAAACCTAGCTCATAAAAGCCTGAAATAGCAAACTACTCATCCCAAACTATAGGTTTCAGACAACAAACACCTATGATGGACTGAGAATCATAGCTCTGAAAAGTCCAAATAGCAAACTACACATCCCAAATCATAATTTTCTGACAACACACACCTATGAAAGGCTAAGAAACCTAGCTAATAAAAGCCGGAAATAGCAAATTAACCATCCCAAATCATAAGTTTAAGACAACACTCACCTATGAACGGCTAAGAAATCCAGGCTATGAACGGCCAACAATTATTGTTGACACTTTATTAATAAGCTTACATTAATAAGAAAAATAATGTCTTTTTTGATGGTAAAAACATGGTAAAAAGATTAAATTAGGTTAGGTTAGGCTAGATTAAGTTACGTCAGGTTAAGTTAGGTTAGGTTAGCCTACGTACGCGCGCGTACGTAGGCTAAGATAACCTAACCTTACTTAACCTGACCTAACTTAATCTAGCCTAACCTAACCTAATTTAATCTTTTTACCATGTTTAAGTTAGGTTAGGTTAGCTTATCATGAGCGCTCATGATAAGTTAACCTAACCTAGCCTAACTTAAACATGGAGAAATGTTTCTAATCATTTATTAATATTTATTTATACCTAACCTAATCTAACCTATTGTTTTTGGTGGTTAGATGAATGAACTGAATTTAAGAAAAATTAGAAATAGAGTGAAACTTTTTATCTTCATTGTAAATAATCACAATCATAGTATAGCCATTCCTATCTTCTATGGAAAAATTTAGAATTGAACTTTAAATTTTTATGTCTTTGAGAAATTATGAACTGAAATGGAAGCTTTTTCATTTTCGTTGGTAAATTTCAGAATTGAGCTAACTTTTTTTTCTCCTCTCTAAGAAAATTCAGAAGAGAACTTGTACATTTTGCAGTTCTTCGAGAAAACTCAGAATTAAAGTGGAGCCAGAATTAAAGTGGAACTCCATATCTTCATGAAGAATATTCACAATCAAAGTATAACTTTTCCTATCTTCTATGAAAAATTTGGAACAGAACTTTAAATTTTTTTCATCTCTTTGAGAAAAGTCGGAACTGAATTTAAGAAAATTTATAATTAAAGTGAAACTTTTTATCTTCATGGAAAATAATCACAATCATAATATAACTTTTCCTATCTTCTATGGAAAAATTTAGAACTGAACTTTAAATTTTTTATTGGGGAAATTAGAGTTGAATTGTGTTCTTTGGTGAAAATTCAGAATAGAACTTGAATATTCACGATCAAAGTATAACTTTTCCTATCTTCTATGAAAAATTTCGAACAGAACTTTAAATTTCTTCATCTCTTTGAAAAAATCTGAACTGAAGTGGAAATTTTATATATTATTTTGGGAAAATAGATTTGATCAATAAATTATTTCATTTTCATTGAGAAAAAATTCAGAATCGAAGTTGAACTTTTCTTCTTCCGGGGAAAATATTGGAACAGAACTTTAAATTTTTTCATCTCTTTGAGAAAGGTCGGAATTGAACTTAAGAAAATTTAGAATTAAAGTGAAACTTTTTATCTTCATGGAAAATAATCACAATCATAGTATAACTTTTCCTATCTTCTATGGAAAAATTTAGAAGTGAATTTTATATTTTTTATGTCTTGGTGAACTTGAAACTGAAGTGGAAGATTCTTATTTTCTCTAGTAAAATTAGAATTGAATTGTGTTCTTTGGTAAAATTCAAAAGAGAACTTGAACTTTTCTATCTTCTATGAAAAATTTGGAACAGTATTTTAAATTTTTTTCATCTCTTTGAGAAAAGTCGGAACTGAATTTAAGAAAATTTAGAATTAAAGTGAAACTTTTTATCTTCATGGAAAATAATCACAAAACATAGTATAACTTTTCCTATCTTCTTCGGAAAAATTTGAACTAAACTTTAAATTTTTTTGTCTTGGTGAACTTAAAACTGAAGTGGAAGCTTTTTATTTTCTCTGGAGAAATTAGAATTGAATTGTGTTCTTTGATAAAATTCAGAAGAGAACTTGAACTTTTCTATCTTCTTTGAAAAATTTGGAACAGTATTTAAAATTTTTTTTCATCTCTTTGAGAAAAATCTGAACTGAAGTGGAAACTTTTTATATTATTTTGGGGAAATATAATTGATCATGTCGGAAATAGCAAATTACACACCTCAAATCATAAGTTTCAGACAACACACACCTACGAAATACTAAGAAACCTTAGCTCAGAAAAGCCTGAAATAGCCAACTACTCATCCCAAACTGTAGGTTTCAGACAACAAACACCTATGAGGGACTAAGAATCCTAGCTCTGAAAAGTCCAAAAAGCAAACTACAAAATCCCAAATCATAATTTTCTGACAGCACACACCCTATGAAAGGCTAAGAAATCTAGCTCAGAAAAGTCAAAAATAGCAAACCACTCATCCCAAATCATAGGTTTCAGTCAACACACACCTATGAAAGGCTAAGAATCCAGCTCAGAAAAGTCAAAAATAGCAACCCACACATCCCAAATCATAGGTTTCAGACAACACACACCAACGAAAGACAAGAAATCTAGCTTAGAAAAGCCTGAAATAGTAATTTACATATCCCAAATCATAAGTTTCAGACAACATTCACCTACGAAATACTAAGAAACCTTAGCTCAGAAAAGCCTGAAATAGCCAAATACTCATCTTAAACTAGAAGTTTCAGACAACAAACACCAATGATGGACTAAGAACCCTAGCTCTGAAAAGTCCAAAAGCAAACTACACCTCCCAAATCATAATTTTCTGAAAGCACACACCTATGAAAGGCTAAGAAATCTAGCTCAGAAAAGTCAAAAATAGCAAACCGCTCATCCCAAATCATAGGTTTCAGTCAATACACCCCTACGAAAGGCTAAGAAATCCAGCTCAGAAAAAAAAAAATAGCAACCCACACAACCCAAATCATAGGTTTCAAACAACACACACCTAGGAACGACTAAGAAATCTGGCTATGAGAAGTTGGAAATAGCAAATTACAGACCTCAAATCATAAGTTTTCAGACAACACACACCTACGCAACGAAATACTAAGAAAACCTTAGCTCAGAAAAGCCTGAAATAGCAAACTACTCATCCCAAACTATAGGTTTCAGACAACAAACACCTATGAGGGACTAAGAATCCTAGCTCTGAAAAGTCCAAAAAGCAAACTAAAAATCCCAAATCATAATTTTCTGACAGCACACACCTATGAATGGCTAAGAAACCTAGCTCAGAAAAGTCAAAAATAGCAAATTAACCATCCCAAATCATAGGTTTCAGACAACACATACACCTATGAAAGGCTAAGAAATCCAGCTCAGAAAAGTCATAAATAGCAATCCACCCATCCAAATCATAAGTTTCAGACAACACACACCAACGAAAGACTAAGAAATCTAGCTTAGAAAAGCCCGAAATAGTAATTTACATATCCCAAATCATAAGTTTTAGACAACATTCACCTACAAAATACTAGGAAACCTTAGCTCAGAAAAGCCTGAAATAGCAAACTATTCATCCCAAACTATAAGTTTCAGACAACAAAAACGCCTATGAGAGACTAAGAATCATAGCTCTGAAAAGTCCAAAAAGCAAACTACACATCCCAAATCATAATTTTCTGACAACACACACCTATGAAAGGCTAAGAAATCTAGCTCAGAAAAGTCAAAAATAGCAAACCACTCATCCCAAATCATAGGTTTCAGTCAACACACACCTATGAAAGGCTAAGAAATCCAGCTCAGAAAAGTCAAAAAATAGCAACCCACACATCCCAAATCATAGAGATCAGACAACACACACCAACGAAAGACTAAGAAATCTAGCTTAGAAAAAAGCCTGAAATAATAATTTACATATCCCAAATCATAAGTTTCAGTCAACACGCACCTACGAAAGGCTAAAAAACCTAGCTCATAAAAGCCTGAAATAGCAAACTACTCATCCCAAACTATAGGTTTCAGACAACAAACACCTATGATGGACTGAGAATCATAGCTCTGAAAAGTCCAAATAGCAAACTACACATCCCAAATCATAATTTTCTGACAACACACACCTATGAAAGGCTAAGAAACCTAGCTAATAAAAGCCGGAAATAGCAAATTAACCATCCCAAATCATAAGTTTCAGACAACACTCACCTATGAACGGCTAAGAAATCCAGCTCAGAAAAGTCAAAATAGCAATCCATCCATCCCAAATCATAGGTTTCAGACAACACACATCAACTAAAGACTAAGAAATCTAGCTCAGAAAAGCCCGAAATAGTAATTAAGTTTCAGACAACACACACCTACGAAATACTCGGAAACCTAGCTCATAAAAGCCTGAAATAGCAAACTATTCATCCCAAACTATAGGTTTCAGACAACAAACGTCTATGAGAGACTAAGAATCCTACTTCTGAAAAGTCCAACTATCAAACTATACATCCCAAATCATAATTTTCTGACAACACACACCTATAAAAAGGGTAAGAAATCCAGCTCAGAAAAGTCAAAAATAGCAAACCACCCATCCCAAATCAAAGGTTTCAGACAACAAATACCTATGAAAGACTAAGAAATCCAACTCAGAAAAGCCCGAAATAGTAATTTACATATCCCAAATCATAAGTTTCAGACAACATTCACCTAAGAAATACTAAAAAACTTAGCTCAGAAAAGCCTGAAATAGCCAACTACTCATCCCAAACTAGAAGTTTCAGACAACAAACTCCTATGAGGGACTAAGAATCCTAGCTCTGATTAGTCCAAAAAGCAAACTACACCTCCCAAATCATAATTTTCTGAAAGCACGCACCTATGAAATGCTAAGAAATCTAGCTCAGAAAGGTCAAAAAATAGCAATCCACTCATTCCCAAATCATAGGTTTCAGTCAACACACACCTACGAAAGGCTAAGAAATCCAGCTCAGAAAAGTCAAAAAATAAAAAACCCGCGCATCCACAATCATAGGTTTCAGACACCACACACCTACGAAAGACTAAGAAATCTGGTTATGAAAAGTCGGAAATAGCAAATCACATACCTCAAATCATAAGTTTTAGACAACACACACCTATGAAATACTAAGAAACCTTAGCTCAGAAAAGCCTGAAATAGCAAACTATTCATCCCAAACTATAGGTTTCAGACAACAAACATCTATGAGGGGACTAAGAATCCTAGCTCTGAAAAGTCTAAAAGCAAACTACAAATCCCAAATCATAATTTTCTGACAGCACACACCTATGAAAGGCTAAGAAACCTAGCTCAGAAAAGTCAAAAATAGCAAATTAACCATCCCAAATCATAGGTTTCAGACAACACACACCATGAAAGGCTAAGAAATCCAGCTCAGAAAAGTCAAAAATAGCAACCCACCCATCCCAAATCATTGGTTTCAGACAACACACACCAACGAAAGACTAAGAAATCTAGCTTAGAAAAGCCCGAAATAGTAATTTACATATCCCAAATCATAAGTTTCAGACAACATTCACCTACGAAATACTATGAAACCTTAGCTCAGAAAAGCCTGAAATAGCAAATTACACACCTCAAATCATAAGTTTCAGACAACACACACCTACGAAATACTAAGAAACCTTAGCTCAGAAAAGCCTGAAATAGCAAACTACTCATACATCCCAAACTATAGGTTTCAGACAACAAACATCTATGAGGGACTATGAATCCTAGCTCTGAAAAGTCCAAAAAGCAAACTTCAAATCCCAAATCATAGGTTTCAAACAACACACACCAACGAAAGACTAAGAACCTTACACCCCAAATCATTGGTTTCAGTGAACACACACCAACGAAAGACTAAGAAATCTAGCTTAGAAAAGCCCCGAAATAGTAATTTACATATCCCAAATCATAAGTTTCAGACAACATTCACCTACGAAATACTATGAAACCTTAGCTCAGAAAAGCCTGAAATAGCAAATTAACACACCTCAAATCATAAGTTTCAGACAACACACACCTACGAAATACTAAGAAACCTTAGCTCAGAAAAGCCTGAAATAGCAAACTACTCATCCCAAACTATAGGTTTCAGACAACAAACACCTATGAGGGACTAAGAATCCTAGCTCTGAAAAGTCCAAAAAGCAAACTACAAATCTCAAATCCCCCCACCCCCGGGCCGCGAGCCCCCCCCCCCAAGGTTTTTGGAAAAATTTATTGGACTTTACTCAAACCAAGACTTTCCCTATGGCTAACACATTCGGCTCGGTCGGAAGTTAAATATGGTCCCAGGGGGAGGGTAGTCACACCGTCTTGACAAACATAGACCTTGTCGGAAATGGTACTCATAGCAATTTTTTTCTATATTTACAGTTAAGTTCCTGTAGTTGAGTGAACGAATTTCCAGCAATTTGGCTCGTGGAATTGTATTTTGAACAATACAATTCCTATAGATGTTCATGTCGAAATTCTTATCCACATAGCGCGTGGGTACTCCTTTGCAACGTTTCTTGATTTCCTCATCGTGTGTCTGTATGAAGTACACCTTCGGACTTACAAACATACCACGGGAAATCATGTTGCTTCCCGTTTCTGATTTAAAAAATAAAAGCTGATTTGGCGCCCGACTTTTCACTAGCTCTGGATAAAGCCCACTCCAATTGGTGTAGTCCATCCGCGAGCTGATGATTTCACCGTGCGCCAAATCATCAAGTAGATTTGGGGTTTTTACTTTTAGCAGTAGAGAATCTGTGTCCCCGTAGCAGACCTCTACTTGCCCCTTCTCCAGCCACTGTACCCTAGCCACATTGTAGTAGAATTCCAACATGAGCTTTTTAGAGATCTCCAAGATCGCACTGCCTGCAGCAATATTTTTATTCAGGACAATGCTTCTTTTTTTTCTATTCAATAGTACCATGTCCGGGCCAATGATTGTGAAGGAAGTGTAATTTGGATCGGCAATAATTCGAGCACATTGTTTGGGATCGGTCACGAGGTCACAACGATTCCTATTGCAAAACACTCTCGCACATTTTACCAAAAGCCGAATTCAAAATGAGCTTATAAATTTCTTTTTCGGCTTTCGTTTGCGCTTCAGAACGTTTCTTGACAAAAGTGTCAACAAACGTTTTCAGATAGGGTTTTTGACTAAACTGGAGGGCTCTATGAACCTTTGTGTCGTGACGTTGAAACCGTTGTTGCACATCCATTTTAAAAGCCACATGATGTACAACAATATTTTTTTTGGCAAAGAAGGTCAGCAATAAGTTTTTGTTTTGAAGGTGACCAATGCAATCCGTCCACCTCGACTAAACGCCTATTGCGGGGGCTTATAGAGTGCCTAGTCACAGGTCTATTGATGCATGGAAAAACAAAATCCTTTACTGAATCGTGAAGCGCAACTGGTATATCCCCATCAACTTCAAAAACCATCCAACCGGTCCATTCTCCTCAACACTGTCAATGTTGGAAATGAGGAGCTTAAGGGTCATTGAGCCATTTATAGTCATCGCAGGTTAGCGCATAATGGGACATAGCCGAGGGGTAGAGAGAATTCATACCATGGAAAACTTCATCCGATTTTGTCCCCGTCTTCTCTCCAGTTGGATCAGTTTCCAAGAGGCGGGTGTGCCTTGTTTGCCTCTTTTTGAATTCTTGATCAGCATGCCTAAGACTCTAGGTAGGCATGCCTTTCCAAAAACTAACCTGACAAATATGTGTCCAATAAGAGAGTCATGCATACTCCTGCCATTTACCCGTGCCCCAGCCATTTAAACATTTGCCTCTCAATTATTTTGGACTATCTGTCTTGACTTTTCTCTGTCCTACAGTTACCCAACCCAGTCTTGACGCAACCTATACAACCTATTGTAAAATACTTGATAACTTCAATTCAAAATCAATTCAATTCAAAATCCCCGTGAAAAACGTATCCACCCCTCATTGACCTCTCGATGAACAGGTGCTGATCGACGTCGGTGATTAGCCCAATTTTTCACCGCTAATTTTTAGGATGAGGTCCATCACAAGATGAGGAGATGAAAAAATAATACCCTAAATCAAGAATAAATTCCCCATAGATTTTGTCCGTATTTTTACACATAATGTCTAACAAAGTTAACACATCACTCGACAAACACAGCTTGCAGTAGTCAAACCCATTTTTAACACCCTCCCTCTGTCCACACTTTTTTTTAGCAAAACTGTCTTCATCGGGGGTGCACCTACGATCGTGTAGACTGTCGTAAAACGATTCGATCGATGGAATAGTTTCCTCGGCAAATTTCGACATGGAACAATAATAATCATAAGGATAAATGCTCTTGACCGTTAACAAATCATATAAATCATTTGGAAATTGTTGCTTGAGAAGGGAGAAAGCGTTGCAGCCGTCATCGTTTTTCTGCACTTGAATTAATTCGCTCAATGATTTGGGGAAAAAACTGTAGGAATCTAAAAAGCGAATTTTATTCGTGTACTCAACGTCGTCTTCAACAAATCTCCACATAAATTCCAAAAACAAGCAACTTTTCCAATGATTTAGGAATGATTTTGTAGGAAAAGCTGTCTATCACCCAAACATCATCCACTGTTCCGTTTCTTTGAAGATGTGCCATTGCTGGTAGCACATACTTCAGATCGTAGTTAGAATTATATATAAAAACCGGAAGAAAGAGTTGCTGTTTAATTTTTAAATTACATGAATTGTGAGCCCACCCCCGAAAGTTACTTTTCCCCGTTGAATTGGGGCCAATAAGATTATTATGATCCTGGACCGCGTCTTTTGGGGCAAGAGCACTCCTACAAACCCAACAACTTGTCCCATTTTCTAGTGCCCGTTGCTCCTTATCTGATAATGACATTGGGTAGTTGGTGTGACGCAATCGTGAAATTGCACCATTCGCTGTTTTTATTAAAGACACCAATAACTTCTCCATGCTACCCTCCTCATCCATAGCCAAAAAAACTCTTCCAGCTGCATTTTATTATTGGAATCGCGACGGGCATGCGCATAGGAACACGCAACTAGTTTGTGTTCCTTGACTATATTTGGCCTTGATGGGTCCGATACCTCCACCAGTCTTGATTCACAATCTAAAGATACTTTATCAACCTGTAGCAGGGAATTTTGGAAGTTTTTAAATTGTAAAGTATCTTTGCCTTCTGCCGGCATTTCTATTCTTCGATTGCCATGAATTTTGCAATATCTCATGTGATCCAAGAATGTTCGTTCAGATCTAAATGAGGAAAGGCACATGGGGCAATAGTGACATTCTCCTTTGTCCTTGCTTTGGGATAAGAGTCGACTTATTGCCGTAACGGCGAAAAAATGACCATAGGAATTTACATCTTTGGGGGGTTCATAAATAACCCAAACCCAATTTTTAACATTATCACCAACGGTGTCCTAACTGAGCATAAAACTCCTTTTTTATTCGGTTTCTTTCCCCCTTTTACAAATTCTGTATCATACTGGAGAACAACCACCCCAACCCAAGATTTTCGTTTGCTTTTTCAAATATGGTTATTTCTTTTAAGGACACCGGATACTTCCCCTCTAAACAATCAAAATTTACCTTAGGGAAATTTTCACCACCGTTACGTGCAAGTCTGTCGAGATTTTTTATTGTTGACTTATATTCAATGTTTTATGGGCTGCTGCTAAAAATGCATATTTAAAGGCAGTGCAGCCCCGTGTCAAAATAGAAACTCTGAACTCCTTTGGTAGCTGACAAATCTGGGTGGCATTTTATTTGTAGATTACCCACTCCCCTTAAAATAAAGTTTTTTTTAAATCTACTGAGATTCAGATCCATGTGTTCAATGTCTAAATGGTGGACCCGCTTTCCCTCTCGTTAAATGTGTCCAAAGTCGATATTAATTTATTAACCCAATTGAAAAAGTTACCCTCAAATTCATTTAGACCAGGGTAAAAAGTTTGATTGCCAGTTGAAAAATGTAAATAAAAAATGTCCCCAGATGTCCCCTTTTGTAAATAAACTTTTTGATTTACCGATGCTTTAATCCCCCCCTGACCCTCCCATTTCTGAATCTAAATCTTAATAAGTGCTCGAATTCGGTCGACGTAGGTATGAAGAACATTTACAGGGTCTGTTAAAACGACACTCCCGTCAACCGGGTTTTCCTCGGGGGGATTAAAATCTACCCTATGTGTTTGCAGGTGACCTAGAGCAGATTCCAACAAATAAATTCACGTAGTTCCGGGGACGCGACAATATTTTCATGTCCTGCACCTATTTGCACAGGATCCAATTCACTAATTATAAAGTCATCGTCAAAAATGTCCCCGGAAACATTAGGTCCAACAACTTGCATAAGGCTGTTCTTTTCTCAGTTGTAAATTGAAAATCCAGGGGGATACTAAATGACGTACCTTCATTAACATCATCCGGCGAGAGGGACAATTACCCATGATACTTTAAAGTCCTGGGCCAGGGAAGGCAGTTGTTTTCGTAGCTTCCCCATGAAACTAGAAAATGAATGGATTAAGTTTTTTTCTTTGAGGAAAGTTTTATCACAATTATAGCACACTATTTATTTTTTTTTCTTAGTCGGATTTATCAAACATTTTTTTTTCTTTGAGGAAAGTTTATCACAATTAAAGCACTATTTTTTTTTCTTAGTCGGATTTATCAAAAAAAAAATTTTCTTAATTGGATTCAAATTTATCAAACAAATGTATAATAAATTACAAATTTTTTGCTTATAGCATTATTTACAAAACAAATACATAATAAATTACAAATTTTGTTAATAACACACACGCACACACACACACGTACACGCACACACACATGCGCACACACTCACACATACACACACACACACACACACACACACATACACACACACACACACACACACACACAACACACACACACACACACACACACACACACACACACACACACACACACACACACACACACACACACACACACACACACACACACACACACACACACACACACACACACACACACACACACAGACACACACACGTATGCGCACACACTCACACACACACACACACACATATGCGCACACACGTTCACACACACGCGCACACGCACACACACATGCGCACACAATCACACACACACACACACACATGTATGCGCACACACGTTCACACACATGAGTACACACGCGCACACACGTTCACACACACGCGCACACGCACAAACACATGCGCACACACTCACACACACACACACGTATGCGCACACATGTTCACACATACACACATGCGCACATACGCGCACACACATTGCAACGTTTGACTAATAGCAATAAAATATGGTAAAAAAAAATCAACTCAATAATTGTCTGAATAGCTCATTAAAAAAAATTGACTCTTTTTTTTCCTACAAATCTAGTCATCCATAAAAAATAGCGATCAGATTCCTTTTCCTACAAATCTACTCGTTTAATGTTGTTTTTTTTTAGTCGTATGTTTTACCTGGATATTTAATAAGTTCCACTTTTCCCCCAACCCACAAAACTCAATTCCTCCTAGAATTATTTAAACTAAATACTTACCCCCGCCCCCACCTCCCACAGAAAGTTCTGAAAGACACAAATACCATATTTATGCTGAAGCATTTCTAATCGTATGTTTACCTGGATATTTAATAAGTACCATTTTTCACCCCAACCCACAAAACTCAATTCCTTCTAGAATTATTTAAACTAAATGCTTACCCCCGCCCCCCACCTCCCACAGAAAGATCAGAAAGACACAATACCCTATTTACCCTTAAGCATTTTTTTTTAGTCGTATGTTTACCTGGATATTCAATAAGTACCATTTTTCCTCCAACCCACAAAACTCAATTCCTCCTAGCATTTCTTAAGTAAATAATCATGTATAAGGTAGAGGTAAAATACCTACATTTCCAAATTCAGACTGTACTTGTACGCCTGAAGCCCCTGGCAAAGCATGAAGGGGGGTGCCCTCCCGATCTTGACTAGATGAGGCTAATGCATTATGAGAATCCATCCACTCCCTCTTGAATTTTCTGCCAGGTTGCATAAAGGTTTGTGCAGAGCTGACAGTGGCTTGAGAGGCTCCTGGCTGGTTCAGAGAACTTGTAATGGACCTAGCATATCTGATGATGGAAGGCCTTGTAGCTTGAATCAATGTGGCATCGTTCCATCTTGTTCTCTTTTCAGGGGGGAGTAATTGTAGGAATCTTCCTCCTCCTTAAAAAAAGAAGAAAAATTTAGTATTGAAAAAAACAACCCCCTTTTTTTTTACAGAAGAAAAAATTAGTCTGCACAAAGAATTCCCCTCTCCCTCCCCCTTACTTTCCATGCGACGAAATAGTTTCACCTCGCAACGATGGTGTTAGAATTACTTCCCCGTCTTATATTTTTATAAAAGCCTCTTAATCATCTATGAAACCCCATTTGCATTTATCAAATAGAATATATTGTCTAATTTGGCCGAAAAACAATCTATTTTTGAATGTGTCTTGAATCACAAAGACATGTGGCATTAATCTATGCGATAAGACGTGCGAAGTTTCGTTCCAAAAGGACCCTTTTCTGTAATTTATAAACACATGCGGTTTTAGACCGGAAAAAAGACAATACATCTTAAATACACAATTGGGAAAAGGGACATTTTGAACGAGATAACTATTTCTATAGAATTAAAATCGTAAACAAAGGAGGGGGGGTGGGGTGTAGGTTTACATAGTGAAAAAAAGAGCGTACTTTGCGTTTTCTAGCGAGTATACTCATACTATTGTAGGGTTTGTATTGTTGGAGGGGAGGGGGGCTATGTCCCCCTGAAATTTGAATTTACTAGTGGGATGGTAAAATGATTTTATTTGGAAATAAATAAAGAAATTTAGTAAGCTGTACTCACATTGTAAATTGATGTATCAATTGCTTTAAAGTTAATAATATTCAATGTACTATCTATGATATATCAAATCATTATGAAAATTAAATCGTAAGGTAAGAGCATTTTATACAAAATCTCAAGGACGAATAAAAAATCAGTCCTTTTATTTGTAACCAATCACCAATCAACTTACCGTATATTGAACAACCTCCGATGTCTCTGATTGGAGCCCTAAAAAAAACGGATGTTGACTCAAAAAAACAGTCTGATTTAGTTATATAATTTCGACTATACTCCCAAAACATGTTGAGCCACTTCACATGTTGCCAGCTTTTAAAAAAAAATGTGCACGTGAAGCTGAAGTGCAATTCCTTATGCAATTGACAACAATAACAAAAACCAGTCTGGTTGAGTTATATAATTTTGACCATACTCTCAAAACATGTTAGACCACATTATACCTTGCCAGCTTTTTGCAATGTCCATGTGATACTGTAGTGCCTCAGACGTGGGTTTTCTTGTACGGTTCTTGTGTAATTCCATGTGCAATTGATATCAATAGCAAAAAAACAGTCTAATTCTCTTATACAACCTTGACCATAGATATATGCTCTGGAAGATATATGCTCTCCCCAAATAGCACAGGAAGGAACATAAAGTATTAGAATTCATTATTAGCATTCTACTGTTGTATCACACCAAAGACGATCAGAAATTAAGTCAAGTAACAACTGAAGCATGAAACGGCAATAAATTACTATCAATAAATAGATGAAATCCAAAACGAACATAAATCACGATAAATGACCAAGTCATATTACAAACGAACAGAAATTATCACAAACGGGTGGGACTAACCACATCATGTCTCCTAAAGACAGGAATTTTGTTTGCGCTTTACTAAAAGCAAAATACATTATAAGCGTTTTTTTCCTTTATAGCGTTAATGAATCTAAAATTGTTGAGACTTTAAGAAATGAATACCAAAAATATTGAACTGTCAAGTCATATTCCTTTTTTCTTTTTAGTAATCTTGGCTATTAATGTGATTTTTTTTGTTGATGTTATGAGAAATAAACATGTATTGCTTTAAATAAAATTGTTTTTAAAAAAGACAAATGGCAGAAAACACCAACTTTGGCGTTTTCTAAAACCGCCAAAGTTTTCATAAGACTTTGAGAGTAAAGTTTTCAGAAAGCAACTTTAAAAATTTTCAGAAAGCAAAATACATTTTCAACGTTTTCTTTTTTATAGTATTAATAGAACCAAAATTGTTGACTCTATCATAAATGAAAACCAATGTATATTAAACTATCAATCTATATTCCCTTTTTTCTTTTCAATAGTTTTGATTATTAAGGTGATTTTTTTTGTGTGGATGATGTTATGACAAATAAAAACACATAGCTTGAAATAAAATTGTTTTTAATAAAGGCAAATGGCCGAAAACGCAAACTTCGATGTTTTCTGAAAGCAGCCAAGTTTTCAGAAAGTAAGTCGTTCCTTACTTTCAGTTAAAAAAAACTTGTTTTTTTTTAAATTCATTTGTGAACGTTTTTTAATTTATGCAGGTTTTGATTTTGGCTCACCGTGAATGAATAATTAAAACGAAATTTGTATATTAATTTTACTTTTATTTGGTTAAATGGCTTTCTCGAAACTTGTTGAATTTTATTTACGAACGTTTTTATTAGTAATAAATATACGTAACTTACGAATTAACTTACGTAACTAACTTCTATATTCATATATTTTTAATACGTATACTAGGGGGTTTGCCACCTAGTCAATACCTTGCTCTTTAAGCTAAAGTTCGAATTTTGTTCCAATTCTTTAAAATGACCCCTTAATCACAAAGGCCGTTAATTAGAATAAATAGCTCTTATGAAAGTACTAAAAATCTTTGGCTTAAAGAGCGAGGCATTGACTAGAAGGTGAACCCAATCATATAGCTAATATTTTTTTGTTCCTTTTAAGTTTTGATGTTGCTCCTTACTTTCAGTTGAAAAACTCGTTTTTTTATATTTAATTTCTGTTTTTTTTTTAAAATAATGATGGGAAATCCGGCGCCCCCTTCATAGCAATGTCCCTTCCGCCATGAAAACTTCCTTCATGAAAAGATCCTCCCATATAACCCCGACCCACCCCCACCCCCCACTACCAGAAAAATTCCCCCTGAAAACGTCTGTATACTTCCCAATAACCAATACTATATGCTAACATTGGGTAAAGTTCATAACTTTCAGCCCTCCTCCTGGGGGCTTCGAGGGATTAAGTCATCATAAAAGACATAGTTATAATATTTTCGACCATGCTGAACAAAATGGCTATCTCAAAATTTTGATCGGGTGACTTTGGGAAAAAAATTAGCGTGGGAGGGGGACTAGCTGCCCTCCATTTTTTTTGGTCACTTAAAAAGGGCACTAGAACTTTTACTTTCCGTTCAAATGAGCCCTCCCACGATATTCTAGGACCACTGGGTCGATACGATCACCAATGGGGAAAAGAAAAAAAAACAAAAAAAAAACAAAAAAAAACAAAAAAAAAACAAATAAACACGCATCCGTGACCTTTCTTCTGGCAAAAAATGGAAAATTTCACATGTTTGTAGATAGGAGCTTGAAACCTTTACAGTAGGGTTCTCTGATACGCTGAATATGATGGTGTGATTTTCATTAAGGTTCTATAACTTTTAGGGGGGTCTTTCCCCCTTTTTTCGAAAATCAGCCAAATTTTCTCAGGCGCGTAACTTTGAGAGGTAAGATTAAACTTGATGAAACCTATATATTTGAAATCAAAATTAAAATCTGATTCTTTTGATGTATCTTGTGGTATCAAAATTCCGTTTTTTAGAGTTTCGGTTACCATTGAGCCGGGTCGCTCCTTACTTACAGTTTCGTTACCACGAACTGTTTGATTCGTTACCACGTGTTTGAAAAGTAAGCAGTATTAAAGTAAAATATTGCGGTAATTTAGATTCCTTTCAGTTGTTCCACAAACTCAAAGACATGGAGAAAGTAATTCAATACGGATAAATTTTCTTAAGGAAATAGATATGTTAGGAATAATTGCGCAATGCGGAGAGGAAGAGGTCTTCGCAAACGTAAAAGTTGACTATCAAGTATTTTTAGTGATTAATTTAAAAAAAATTTTTCCACAAAATAAGTTTTTCAAAGAAAAGTAAAGAACTCCATTAAACCAAAATCAGCAAAAATAAAATCAAATAATCTACCAAGCGTGAAACTACCACAAATCAGCATCGATAAATAAATGAAACCTAAAACGAACAGAAATTACAATAAATAACCGAGTCAAACTCGAAACGAGCAGAAATTAACATGAGTAGGCCTCAAAACCCCTATGCCTTCTCGAGGCCAGAACATAATTTACACTTTACTGAAAAAATATAAATGTTTTTACTTTTATAACTTTAATAAATCAAATAATATTAACATTTTGATTACTAAATATCAGTATATGTATATTAAACTGACAATGCGCATTCATTTGTATTTTTTTAGTAAAGTGCAAATTATGTTCTGGCCTTGGGGAGGCATAGGGGTTTTGAGCCCTACTCGTGTTGATTTCTGCTTGTTTTGAGTTTGACTCGGTTATTTATTGTAATTTCTGTTTGTTTTGGGTTTCATTTATTTATCGATGCTTGCCAATCACTTTCAACTATTAAAAACCGCACTACCCCTTTCAGTTTCCAATCAAATGAGTCCGTTTTGAAGTTTCTACGACAACGCTTTCTATGAAAACCTTATATGCCCCAGGGCATAACTTACAACCCTTGACCTGAGGGCTGTGAGGGGGTTGCCATCCTCAAAGACATAATTTTCGGTCCTTTCAACTACGTTGAACAAAATGGCTATCTCAAAATGTTGATTGGATGTGTTTGGGGAAATGGTGGGCGTGGAGGGAGGTTACTTGCCATCCAATCACTTTCAACTATTAAAAGGGCACTAGCCGTTTCAATTTCAAGTCGAATGATTCCTTTTTGAAGTTTCTACGGCAACTCTTTCTATCGAATAAAAAATTATATGCCCCCAGGGCATAACTTACAACCCTTGCCCTGAGGGCTGTGGGGGGATGTCATCCTCAAAAACATAATTTCCAGACTTTTTGACTACTTCGAACAAATTGTCTATCTCAAAATTTTGATTGGATGTGTTTGGGGAAATGGTGGGTGTGAGAGGAGTGTTAGTTATCCTCCAATCACTTTCGACTATTAAAAAAGGCACAAGCCCCTCTAATTTCCAATAGAATGAGCCCTTTTTTGAAGTTTCTACAACATGCCTATCTATAAAAACCTTATATGCCCCCAGGGCCTAACTTACAAACCTTGCCCCGAAGGCTCTGAGGGGGTTATCATCCTCAAAGACCTAACTTTTAAAACTTTTAACTAAGTTGAACAAAATGGCTATCTAAAAATTTTGATTGTATGTGTTTGGGAAAGGTGGGCGTGAGAGGGGGGTTAGTTGCCCCCAAATCACTTTCGACTATTAAAAAGGGCAATTTCTAATCAAATGAGCCCTTTTTAAAGTTTCTCTTCTCCGACCAAGCTTTCAATAAAACCTTATATGCCCCCCAGGGCATAACTTACAGCCCTTACCCTGAGGGCTGTTTGGGGAAGTGTCATCCTCTTAGATATAATATCCAGACCTTTCAACTAATTTGAACAAAATGGCTATCTCAAAATTTTGATTGGATGTTTTCGGATAAATGGTGGCGTGGAAGAGGTGTTTGTTGCTTTCCAATCACTGTCGACTATCAAAAAGGGCACAAGTCACTCCAATTTCCAAGCGAATGAGCCCTTTTCGAAGCTTCTGCGATAACTCCTTCGATACGAAGTGCCCTGGTCTAAGACCAAGAAACAAAAAAAAAATAATAATAATACATTGCACCCATACCGTTCTTTACTTAGGCAGCGCTGTTGCGCTGCCTATGATTGCAGTGTCGGTGGCCATAGTAATGAGAGGTCGTTTACTTTAGACCTTATATCCTCCAGCACCAGGAATGGCAAATAGGGCATCCACAGAACCTCGCCAGACTGAGCAGCAGCCCTGACGTCCTCTCACTGTGGTTGAAGAGACATCTCCCCTCTCATACTGTCCGTCGCAAGTTGTGTTTTGGACGACCTCTTTTGCACCTTTCTTCAGGGCACCACTCATAAAATGTACATGAGAGTCGATCATTTTGCATACGAAGGACGTGGCCAAGGTAGACCGGTTTTCTGGCAAACTCCTATGTTCGTGAGCTTTTCCTGGCACGATATGTTCAGTATTCTTCTAAGGCACATATTTTTAAAGGCTAGGACGCGTTTCTCCAGTTGGACATTTAGTTCCCAGCATTTACTTTCATAGAGAAGAACGCCCATTACATTGCTATTCATGAGGCGGAGCTTGAAGCACATTGAGTGTTTGCTGCTGTGCCATATTGATTTCAACGCATTAAAAGGGGGTGTAGCTCATCCAATCCTCCTCTTGATTTCGTTGGTTGCTTCTTCATTATTATCAATCTAACTGCCGAAGTACTTACATTCATTAACCTGTCCAATTGCTTTATATTTGTATTTCAGTGTCAGCAGATAGTCAGATGTAGCCATGCTCTTTGTCTTACTGATAATCTCTGTAAGCCCCATTTTACGGCCTGATCATCTATGGTGTC
Organism: Artemia sinica; assembly: GCA_027921565.1. Classification (NCBI taxonomy): domain Eukaryota; kingdom Metazoa; phylum Arthropoda; class Branchiopoda; order Anostraca; family Artemiidae; genus Artemia; species Artemia sinica. Next base: position 56,373,258 of record CM051258.1, on the reverse strand, counting down.
GATTAGCAGCAGCAGTTGTTGTTTCGCTTCTTCGAGAAGAACAACGTTGTCAGCCAAGTCCAGGTCAGATATTATGTCGGCTACAAAACTTCACTCCAGAATCTGAAGACTGCCTTAGAATGTAGTCCATAACAATAACAAACAGGAATGGGGATAGGATACATCCCTGTTTAACACCAGAGGGGGAGACAGGGTGGCGCTAATCAAGATTTTACCTCGGGTGCGAGAGAGACCAGAACCACCACTACTCAATAACTGACATTTGTTGGCTAAAATTTCGTAAAATTAGTGAAAGGACCATCTAGCCTCCATGTTTCTTGGATAGTATCTCAGTCTTGAATCTTATGGAGAAAAACCAAATGAACATTTAAAAATATTATTTTATTAACTAATATAAAAAAAACTATGTCAATTAAAAACGAACAAAAATTAATTTAAAAAAAGCCGTTTTCAACAAAAGAAATTTCCCAAAGATAAGCTAAGAGCTACATTAAACCAAAGATGAGGAGATATGAAGTAAAATAGTAATTTTTAGCGTAAACGACCATAAATCATTAACAATCAATAAATGAAGCCCTTAACGAACGGAAACTACAATAACTAATCAAGTCAAACTTAAAACGAACAGAAATTAACACAAATAGAAGAAGGACTAATACCCTCCATGCAGGGCTGTATCCAGAAAGTTTTTTTTCGGGGGATGTTTTATGCAGTGATTTTTTCGAGGGGGGAGGCTACACAAAAAAACGCATAAAACTTTGTTGGTATCTATATTCTTTTATATCCATTTTTATTACGTTTTTACGAGCCAGACAATTTATTTATTTATTTTTTTTGGGGGAGGGTCACACCCCCTAGCCCCCTATATGTATATGTAGCCCCCCTAGCCCCCTATATATATATATATATATATATATATATATATATATATATATATATATATATATATATATATATATATATATATATATATATATATATATATATATATATATATATATATATATATATATATATATATATATATATATATATATATATATATATATATATATATATATATATATATATATATATATCTATATATATATATATATATATATATATATATATATATATATATATATATATATATATATATATATATATATATAAATATATATATATATAACCAATATACATATAATATAACCAATACTATATTTAAACCATTACTAATGGGCAAAGTTCCTAACTTGCAGCCCTTCCCCCGGGGACAATGGGGGGTTAAGTCATCCCCAGAGACATAGTAATTAGATTTGTCAACTATGCTGACCAAAATGGTTATCTCAAAATTTTAATCAGGTGACTATGGGGGAAAATGAGCGTGGGAGGGGGGCTAGCTGCCCTCCAATATTGTGGGTCACTTAAAAAGGGCACTAGAACTTTTATTTCTGATAAAGTGAGCCATCTCCCGAACTTCTAGGATCAATGGTTTGATATGATCACCTCTTAAGAAAAAAAAAACAACAACAAAAACAAATTAACAGGCATCTGTGATCTTTCTTCTAGCAAAAAAGCAAAATTCCACATTTTTGTGCATAGGAGTAGGAGCTTGAAACCTCGACAGGAGGGTCCGCTGATGTGCTGAATCTGATGGAGTGACTTTCATTAAGATCACTTGACATTTGGAAATGTTTCCCCTCTTTTAATTGATTGGGCAAATTTTCTCAGGTTCTTAACTTTTGATGGATATAACTAAATTTGATGAATTTCACATATTTTGAATAAGCATTGAAATGCAATTCTTTTGATGTATCTATTGTTATCAGAACTCTGTTTCTTAGAGTTTCGGCTACTATTGAGCCGCATTGCTTCTTACATACAGTTCGTTACCACAAACTGCTTGAAAATCGAAAAAACATCTGAAAATAATCTTTTATAAACCAATAACAAAGACCATGTCAGTTAAAAGTGAACAGAAATTAATTAAACAAAATGAACTTTTCAACAGAAGAAGTTTTCAAAGAAAACTAAAGAGTTGTATCAAACAGTTCGTGGTAACGAACTGTAAGTAAGGAGCGACCCGGCTCAATGGTAACCGAAACTCTAAAAAACGGAACTTTGGTACCAATAGATACATCAAAAGAATCAGATTTTAATTCTGATTTCAAATATATAAGTTTCATCAAGTTTAACCCTACTCATCAAAAGTTACGCGCCTGAGAAAATTTGGCTGATTTTCGAAAAAAGGGGGAAAGACCCCTTAAAAGCTATAGAACCTTAATGAAATTCGCACCATCATATTCAGCGTATCAGAGAACCCTACTGTAGAGGTTTCAAGCTCCTATCTACAAAAATGTGGAGTTTTGCATTTTTTGCCAGAAGAAAGATCACGGGTGCGTGTTTATTTGTTTTTTTTTTCCCCAGGGGTAATCGTATTGACCCAGTGGTCCTAGAATATCGTACGAGGGCTCATTGGAACGGAAACTAAAAGTTCTAGTGCCTTTTTTAAGTGACAAAAAATGGAGGGCAACTAGGCCCCCTCCCACGCTCATTTTTTTCTCAGAGTCACCCAATTAAAATTTTGAGATAGCCATTTTGTTTCAGCATAGTCGAAAATCTAATAAATATGTCTTTTACGATGACTTAATCCCCCACAGTTCCCAGGGGAAGGGCTGCAAGTTATGAACTTTGCCTATTGCTTACATATTGTATTGGTTATTGGGAAGTATACAGACATTTTCAGGAAGAATTTTTTTCTGGTGGGGGGCTGGAGGAGGGGGTTACTCGGGAGAATCTTTCCGTGGAGGATGTTTCTTTGGGGTAAGGGATATTTCTATGAAGGGGGCGCCGGATTTCCAAGCATTATTTAAAAAACGATCAGAAATTAAATTAAAAAAAAAACAAGTTTTTTCAACTGGAAGTAAGAAGCAACATTAGAACTTAAAACGAACAGAAATTATTACGTATATGAGGGGATTCTCCCCCAAGTCAATACCTCGCTCTTTACGCTACAGTTTTTTTTAGTGCTTTCAAAAGAGCTATCTATTCTAATTAAACGGCCTTTGTGATTCAGTGGTTTGTGAATTAATTTTTTTTTTAACTTTTAATGTAAAGAGCATGGTATTGACTAAGGGGAGAACCCCATCATATACGTAATAACATATACGTAATAAAAAAAAACAATTAAAAAAAAACAAGCGATACGGCTCAATAGTAATTGAAACTTTTAAAAACGGAACTTTGATGTCAATAAATGTATCACAAGAATGGGCTTATAATGCTAATTCTAAATATATGAATTTTATTAAGTTTAGTATTACTCATCAAAGGCTACGAGCCTGAGAAAATTTACCTGATTTTTTAAAGAAGGAGGAAAAATCCCCTAAAAGTGAAAAATTTTTAATGAAAATCACACCGTCAGATTCAGCGTATCAGAAAACCCTATAACATAGGTTTCAAGCTCATATCTGCAAAAATCTTCAACTTTGTATTTTTTGCCAGAAGAAAATATACGAATATAGAAGTTCGTTGCGTAAGTTAATTTGTAAATTACGTCAGAACCAAATTTAGAGACAGCCATTTAGCAAAAGAAAAGTACAATTTTATGCAAATTTTGTTTACTTATTCAATGACGGCGTGCCAAAATAAAAGCTGCATTAACAAAAAAACCATCAGAAATTAAATAAAAAAAACAAGTCTTTTAAACTGAAAGTAAGGAGCGACATTAAAACTTAAAACGAACAGAAATTATTCCGTACATGAAAGGGGCTGTCCCCTCCTCAACGCCTCGGTGTTTACGCTAAAGTTTGACTCTGTCTCACAACTTTATTTTTCAAAACAATAAAAAACTTTAGCGCAAAGAGCGAGGCGTTGAGGAGGGGACAGCTCCTTTCATGTACGGAATAATTTCTGTTCGTTTAAGTTTTTAATGTCGCTCCTTACTTTCAGTTTAACAGACTTGTTTTTTTTATTTAATCACACCAAAGACGATCAAAAATTAAGTCAAGTAACAACTGAAGCATGAAACGGCAATAAATTACTATCAATAAATAGATGAAACCCAAAAACGAACAGAAATCACGATAAATGACCAGGTCATATTATAAACGAACAGAAATTATCACAAACGGGTGGGACTAACCACATCATGTCTCCTAAAGACAGGAATTTTGTTTGCGCTTTACTAAAAGCCAAAATACATTATAAACGTTTTTTCCTTTATAGCGTTAATAAATCTAAAATTGTTGAGACTTTAAGAAATGAATACCAAAAATATTGAACTGTCAAGCCATATTCCTTTTTCTTTTTAGTAATCTTGGCTATTAATTTGATTTTTTTATTGTTGATGTTATGAGAAATAAACATGTATAGCTTTAAGTAAAATTGTTTTTAAAAAAGACAAATGGCAGAAAACACCAACTTTGGCGTTTTCTAAAACCGCCAAAGTTTTCATAAAACTTTGAAAGTAAAGTTTTCAGAAAGCAACTTTAAAAATTTTCAGAAAACAAAATACACTTTCAACGTTTTCTTTTTATAGTATTAATAGAACCAAATTGTTGACTCTATCATAAATGAAAACCAATGTATATTAAACTATCAATCTATATTCCCTTTTTTTTTCAATAGTTTTGATTATTAAGGTGATTTTTTTTTGTGGATGATGTTATGAGAAATAAAAACACATAGATTGAAATAAAATTGTTTTTAGTAAAGGCAAATGGCCGAAAACGCCAACTTCGATGTTTTCTGAAAGCAGCCAAGTTTTCAGAAAACTTTGAAAGCAAAGTTTTCAGAAAGCAACTTTGAAAGTTTTCAGAAAGCATAAGAAAATTTTAAACGTTTTCTCTTTAATAAATCAAAAATTATTGATACTTTCAGAAATGAATACCAATGTATATTAAACTGTCAGTCTATATTCCTTTTTTCTTTTCAGTAATCTTTGATATTAAGGTGATTTTTTTTAATTGGTGATATGAGAAATAAAACACATAGATTGAAATAAAATTGTTTTAATAAAGGTGAACGGCAGAAAACGTCAACTTTGCCGTTTTGTAAAAAAGAAAAAAAATTGCCCAGGTATATATAATAATCCGAAATCTTGATTCTTATGGGGAAAAATCGAAAAAAGATATAAACTACTATTCTATTATTTACCAGTAAAAAAAGACAATGTCAATTAAAAGCGAAGATAAATTAGAGTAAAAATAGTTTTCAAAGAAAACTAAAGAGTTATATTAAACAAAAAAACGAGGAGAAAATAAAGCCAAATAACAATTCAAGCGTAAAACGACAATAAATTACTACCAATAAATAGATGAAACCCAAGACAAACATAAATAACAATAAATAACAAGTCATGTTTTAAACCAGTGATTTCTGAAGCGTTCCAGGTGGACCCCCAGACATGTGCCAATGCCAAAAGTCGCTTAGTACCTGAAAATAAAATAAAATTAGTTTTTCAATACCGTATCTACTGAAAGGTTTCCAATATTCGGAGGAAAAACTAATTTACAAAATTGTTAAAGTCTGTAGCGTGAATTATAGAGGGTGATGTGATTCCTAGATGTTTTGCCTCCTCCTGCATTGTTTGTATCCATCCTATATTTTAAAAATAACTTTTTTGCAGGTATTTTCGATGAAAATGCTCTATTTGTATCTTCTTTGAAATAGTTGAATAATAAGACCAATTTTACCCCTTTCTTTAAATTTTGAAAAATACATTTTGTCCCCTGACCCCCTAAAAAGAAGATTATTAAGAACACACATTTAATAAGATCGTGGCTTAATTTTGTATTTTACTTTTTTATGTTTATTTTTTTTTGTAGAAAACCTTTAGATTGAAATTCAAATATTTGAAACTGTCTTGGCCGGCAAAGGTCATATTTATTAATACTAAACCTCCTAAGAAAACTGCTTTATAAAATAATTTAAATCACAGTTCTGATCTGAGCGACACTATCCCGTTCGTTTACTAAAATCCTCCTAAGTTTTCTGAAGCTCTCCTCTTAACATCTATTTTAAAATACCCCAAACATTACGTTTTTAATATTCATTGTCCAATTTCGAAAGAGATACTTGTTCACTCTAAATACAAAATTGTTATAAAAACAGTTGTTATACCCTAAATGTGTGTTGAATACCGTAAATAATCAATTCTACATACACTTCAGAATTCGCGGGCTTAGGAATTATTTCTCAAGAACCTCCATATTTTTGTCTAATACATCCGCATAATGTATTTTGAGAATGCTCAAAATATGCATTGTTTATAAGGTCGTTTTTCCAAAGCTACTTCTATATTTATTAACTTTAAACCCACGCCAAAAATGCTTTAAACCCCAAAATTATTTATTCAATCTAATTGTATTTTGTTATGCCATCCTTTCCTAAATCCTTAGAAAACTTGATAGTTCCCAAACACTATCCAACAAAGTTATTTTTTTAAGCAAACGTTTTTTTATAATATCTTTTGTCCCTCTTTAGCGATAATATTTACTTGTTATGCGTCGGAAGAAATTGGTTTATAATATATATTAACTAATCACTTTCGAACTTCGTTACATTTCTCAATCATTTATTTTGGAACTGTTTCTCAAATGAGTTTCATTCTTGTTTCTTAATAAAAACAAACTATATCAAACTAAAAAATCGAGAGTCAATCCCTATTTCAATCATTTGCTAATAATTAAGAAAGGAGATTTGTTTTTTATGGCTTAACATATTGGTATAAAAATTACCGAGACAGACCGCTGGCTCTATTGACCAATCAGAATCGAGCGCGGGAAATTTTTCTACCAATCCCTGTTTGGGAAAATTCGTAACCTTTTATCGAAATATATCAGGCTGTCGCTACAGGTAACTTAGATAAATTGAAGGTGCCACTGAAAAAGTGAATCAGTTTGTAACCTAGTGTTATCAAAACTACTAGAACTTAGGAAAAAGATGGAAAATAGTTATACAGTGGTGATGGAAAAAAGCCTCATTAGAGAGCTGGCTACCGATTTACAAGTGAAGTCTTCCTTCAAAATTTTGAAACGTAAGCTTTTGTTTTTTAATGACACTTAATAGGAAACAAGCACTGATAGAAAAAGCAAAGAATTCCTTCTTATTATATTAAATGTCTCTTATATTCCTTTGTATTTAGGGATTTTATTCCTTCTAATGCTTTTGATTGAATGTCTAAAATAATTATTTCACATGATCTAAAATTAGGTGATGTAACTATTAAAAGATAATGAACTTATTAAACATATTATTAAAACATTACTATTAAAGACAACGAGTTAATTATTAACACCTCTTTTGGGATGGCTGCCCGTTGAGACGGTATATAAACTATTAAAGAGAGATCATATTTATTCAAACAGAAAATGACAGGTGACAAGATAAGATTAGTGTATGGCATATGTGATTAATAAATACATATTTAATATGTGAGATATCTATATAAGAAAAGAAAAATCCATAGAAGAAATTACCAAGGCTACACTTGGTATGTAAAGACCAAGTAATTAATTATTTTTACCAATGATATAAAATATAAAAAACCTAAAAATTATCAGCGGAAGGAAAGGCCTGACCTTGTTCATATCGGCACCAGTTAATTTAGCACTGAAACATATCAAGTGCATTAAAACAAAGGGATTTATCCATGATTTTTGTTCGGGGGGAGGGGGCTACTAAAAAAATTTTGTTCGCTGGGGGTTTCAGGTATTTTACCCACAGTTTTACGACCAATTAATGAGATGCCAATTAATTTACGACCAATTAATGTCTAATAATTTCATTTATTATTAGACATTGTTAATACTGTCCATGTGAATCATTTTTAGAAAATTAACCAGTTTAATCAGCTTTTAGATTTACACAAGCTATAATAGGACCTATCCCTATTAAAAGATGTTACTAAATCTCTGGAACATGCAAATTAGTATTGAGTGTCTTGGATCGTTAACCACACAGCTCACGCCGTGACTTTTTATTCTTGGCAAAACTTGAATGAACTGAGTCGATACTTAATTTTTAAGATTTCTATCTTGAATAGAAAAACGATCAGGTGACGTGATAACGTTTCTTTAGTGTTCCAAGTATAGTTCCCATGTGAATAAAACGTGAAGCTGTTTTTTTGTATTTTTTGTTAACTTATAAGAAAAGGAAAGAGGTAGACATAAGACTACGAGAAAAAAGGATCTCTCTCTCTCTCTCAGAGAGAGAGAGAAGAAAAGAGATTGGGAGAGAGACAGGAAGCGAAGCATTTCTTTTTGATAAACTATAAATAAATGTTAGGCGATTCCAGTCTTCAAGAGCAGCAAACAAGAGGAAAGGGTCTTTATTTGACTAGCTTTTATCGGGGGGGGGGGAGAGATTTTTGATACCCAGTGCCTCTTTTTTCCAGTTGCAACACTCTTCCGCAAATATAAAAACTTTGTGTGCTTTTTTTCAGGAAGCAATGGTAGAATTACTTCAAAGAAAAAAAAGAAACCAATGTCAAACCCAGATAAAAATCTCAAATACCCCTTTAGAGCTACTTGAATATTTATATCCAGATAGGGTGTGCCAATTGCTACTATTTAGTATTAGTCAAGCGTTAAATTAGTCAAATATGATTTTAATCTTAAGCCAATATCTTAAACAAAAGTAGACCCAATTCCGATTTAACAGACAGGTTCAATAAAAGAATCGCAGCCAAAAGTTTCATGCAAATGATTCATCTTCACGTAATTCCAGGATACCAAATAGCGGTAAGTAAATCAGTGACTCGTCAAATTCAAATTTGTGAATGAAAATTACGAGTATCAGAGCGGTCGTTATGCAAGGTTACCAACTGACAGCCGCTTGATTGAGGTAGGGTTATTAAATGTAGCAAGGTCATGAACTAAATGTGAATCATTGTTAAATTAAGGCTGGGCTTGTTATGGCGTACAAGCGTTTTAGTAAGAAAGAAGTGGGTTTTTAATTAGTTCTCCCCTTACCCTTAGGTTGTTTGTAGATTTTCCCATGACTTTCAATATTGTTTGTACAAATCACTGGTGGATCCAGGAGGCTGGGGGACCCCAGCCCCCCAAGATTTTTATGGTGCCGTAATTCCTTGTCTTTTCTGTTTTCCACTCTAAAAAAAAAAGTAAATTGGTCAATTTGATCAATTATTGGTGCCCTTATCACATTGCCCACCTCGAAGATTTTGCTTATCGGCGCCCTTGTCACATTGGGCCCCAAGATTTTACTATAGATCCGCCCCTGGTAAAAATCGTCAATTTTCTACGCTTATCGGATTTACACTTCCCCTCATTGAATTCCGCCATACACACCTGTCTTGAAGCATATTCTAGTTATTCTATCTGCCTCTTGAGTTTTTGACGTTATGTTTTATCTAATGTTTTCAAAAATTTTGACAGAGTGGTTCCAATTCACGAAAATGTGGTGCGGGGGTAAATATTTTTATTTTTAAAATGAAGCTACAAAAAATATATTTTTTCAAAATCTAGGGAGCAATTGCCTCCTTGACCCCTTAATTTGTGCCCCTACTTAAAAACAATGAAAGTGCAGCTCATCAGTAATTCCTGATTTATGATCTGAAACTTGAACCAATATAATCATTTTCAGGATTACGGAGAGCCCTTACAGTAGTTCTGTGTTTCACTATGGTAATCCACTTGCCTATCTCCAATGCCATGCCTCTAGATTATACTGATGAAACAGATGGAGATCTATCAGCAAGTACAGATGATAAATCAGCTGGAAAATGGGTGAATCCATGTGGTACAATCATTTTTGATGAATCTGCAGGTCAAACTTCCTTAAAGCAGCTCGTGTCAAATATCGGAGCGTCTGTAGATGCAGCGCTAAAGCAGCTTGACAGCTTTAAAGAAATATTTGTAAGTTCCAGTCCGTTCTTTTATTAAAGGCTAAACTTTGTGTTCTTGTCAAAGATGCTGTATTTATCTCTTAAATATTTGGCAAATCAAGAACATCAAAACTGTTAAGCTTTTGGGTGCTGCACCGTGGCTTTTCAGGGCTGCGCCATTTTCGTGGCGTAGTCAACAATATGATATAGTAATATATACGCAGCCAAATTGCGAGGGGTGTGAGACTGTTGGCGGTAGTAAATATTGCATTGAACCAAAACAAGATAATATTTTTGGTTGTAAGCTCTTAGTATGCTTTTATTCTCCGTAGTCACATTGTACGTTGAAACATACATATAGTGCGCAGTGAACAAACCATGATCGAACCACTAGTGACCCAATAGAAAATATTCTAGTAAGATCTTTAAGGAACTATTGTGCAAAAACTTGGAAACTAAAAGGTATTTATTGGACCTTCAACTTTAAGTTTCTAAGTCGAAATATTTGAAGTTTATTTTTTTATTCTAGAAATAACTAACGAACACACGAGGTTCATTCATGTACCTACGAGGAGAGCAGTGCGCCTCTTCACAAAAAGTATGAACATTTTAACATTTTTTTCTGATTATTTTTTACAATCTCAATATAGTTCACAGTTTCTTGCGCTTTTTCGAATTTATGACCTCCTCCCAAAACTAGATTCCAACATACATGTCTAAACTCATCTGATTACTGAGCATAGTACCTTGAACTTAAACTGCCAAAAATCTACATAAGTTTTATTTTGGATAGTCGAACCTTACTAACTTAAGACTAAGTTTATTACTATGATGTCATGATAACCAGTCATGATGTTGACACAAGATAAAAGAAACGTGGAAATTCTTTGGTCTATGTATCACTGTGCTCTGAATTATGTCATAAACTGTCAAGTTTGTTCCGCTTCTCTATTAATTTTTGGATATCAAAAAGTCACATGTGTATACAATCCTGATATTGTATATGATAAAATCTGACATATGTATTTGTAATCCTGATGAATTTAATTCGGACAATGAGCATTTTTGACATTAAGATAAGTTTTAAGTACCAAGGACAGTGAATATATATATATATATATATATATATATATATATATATATATATATATATATATATATATATATATATATATATATATATATATATATATATATATATATATATATATATATATATATATATATATATATATATATATATATATATATATATATATATATATTATATGTATATATATATATATATATATATAATATATATATATATATATATATATATATATATATATATATATATATATATATATATATATATATATATATATATATATATATATATATATATATATATATATATATATATATATATATATATATATATATATATATATATATATATATATACAGATTGAAAACTCTTGCATTACTCAGGTTCAAACAAGTTGAAACATGTGTACCTTTCTGTAATGAAGGTGACGGTGGAGGTTCTTTATGGTCCTTTTCAAGAACCATAGAAAACCTAACTTATTTTGAAAGATTTCCTGCATGTATATGTCTCCTTTGTCATGACTATACTGTAGGTGTTACTTAACAGCTTCAAACGTCTGAGGTAAATGACAAAAGCTGTTTGCTAATCTGTTCTCAATGGGAGGATTAAGAGGGCATTGTTAGTTCAGTCATACTTTGATTCTCATGATCTACATTTCCTTGCTGATTACCCTTTGAGAACAGCTTAGGAAACAGTCTGGCAATTATATCAAAAGTGGGAAAATCTCCGAAAAGACCCTTTCAAACAGAATAGGCAAAGTTTGGGGGCAGGGGGTGACAACCCAAGAGAGGAGGGTAAAAAACACATAAATTTGAAAGAAAATTTTCACTTTATACGTTTCCGTATTTTTTTATACCTTTGGAAGCAATGTGTTACATACTGAAAAAAATTTCGTCTGTTTTTTCGGCTTTTTAATAATACATCAACACAAAGATTATTCGTAAATATCATAATATTGAACATTATAGTTAATTTAAGTTAAGTTCATTTAAGTTTATTAATCCACATTCATAAACAAATAAATAAATTAAACAACACTTTTCACGCTGGTGAAAACCTACGAAGGTTTGTGATCGCGCAAAACTCCGCGTAACTACTTACCTATTAACTCAACTATTTACATAAACCTCAACTATTTGATTAAAACTATTATAAATAAACCAAAAATAGATAAACTATATCCTATATAATATATATATATATATATATATATATATATATATATATATATATATATATATATATATATATATATATATATATATATATATATATATATATATATATATATATATATATATATATATATATATATATATATATAAATAATAATAATAGTAAAAAAATAAAAAAAAAATAACTGAATTAAAATGATAATACATAAATAAAATATAAAAGAAAAATTATATTCTCAATATTTTAGATAAATGACTATTTTCTAAATTATCTCACCTGATCAGTGTTTAACATCTTTTAAATGTTTCGTGAATTTCTCAGGGTAGGCAAAAGTTTTAATCTAAAAATTAGTTCAAATAGCAATTAAAAGAGAATCCACAAAAACTTTTCTTTTATCATAAAGAAATTGTTCTTGTATTGTCCATAAGGATTTACCCTAGAACCTACCAACCAATTAAAAGAAAAAACGAATGACGATTCCGGAAAAAAGATTAAGGCTTTGCGAGAGTAGATGTAATCCGACTGGAGTTATTACTCCCTTAAAGAGTTTCATTACTATTCAATTCGTTACCCATGTCAGCACTAAGTAAAGGGTAATAATTATAGTCAAGTTTTATGGGTTAGAACAGTTTGTGTAAATAAAACGCCGACCTTTTGAAAAAATTTAGGGAATTTCAAATTTAATACAACGACACTTAAACTGATCGGCTTGAGACATTAATTAAAGGTTCCGCAGGGGTCGGACTCTTTTTTGAAATGGTGATGATTCTCGTGTTCGATTAGGGGGTGTTAAAAACAATAAAGAAAAAAAATCAATTTAAAAAATCACTCTGACAACCGGAAGCTGATCTTCTTCATTGATACGATGATGGGATCTTTGAAGTGAGAGCCTTTGAATTTACAAGGTCGAACGACTGCCTTGATAATATACGACAATAATATGCTGAGTCAAAAATGCGCAAAGGGGGAGGGCTAGTTCCCAGCCCCCAAATTCTAAGTTTTCCTGAATTTCTAGGCACTTCTTATTCAAATTACCAAACAAAATTTGTTTTTGCTTATTGCCCTCACTCTATAATTTTTTTTTTGTACGAGCCTGTACTGAATCTACAGAAAAATTTTGCTGTTAAATTATTTTTTAGTTAACCTGCAGATAAGACTTATATTTGCAAGGGATTTTTGTCTATAACTAGTATATTTACCGATGCATGTTCAAATTCTAGCAGAGACAATTCTTAGACTGGAGTCGCTTACTCAATGCGATAGAAGCATCATACTGGACAGAACATCAATATGGGACCAAAAATAATAATAATAAAAACAAAAAACTATTCAAAAGGGGGAGGCATAATAACTTAGAATGAAATTGAAATATCGTAAATTCGTATTCTGAAAATTGAGGAGTTTTACAGTCCAATAAAATTTGTTTTAACAATTCATGTTTCGGGAATACAGAAATAAAACTTGATGTGACTTTTGTCATATAGCAATTGTTGACTATTCATCTGAGTCATCTTTATCTCCTGGGCCACTTACTTAAACAAATTGTTATATTTTCATTACCCAAGAAACCATTTCCTTTGCCCTTAAGCCGACACTTAATTTGAATCGGAATTAGACATTCTCACTCCTACGCATCACTTCCGGTTGCACCAATGTCTACGTAAAAACATAGTTATTTATAATAATTTAGCACGTGATCGGTTTCAATAAGCTTGAAAATTCCCGCAAGATAAAAACCCACAATTTTCCTTTTCACATTTTTGAAACCAATCTAAATCTTGTTGAGTTAAGGAAATTTGTCTTCTCCTTTTTTAACGATATATACGAGGGGGCGCTGACTTCTCACTATCTGATGTGCATCGCAGAACGCCAAGTGTGCTGCACGGTTCCGTCACGCTTGACACAGTCAACAAGATGCCATACACACTTCCCAAAACGCTTGGCACTTTTGCGCTACATTTGGCACTCGCCACCTGGTCTACATAATTTCTGAGAGAGAGCAACCCCTCGGGTATGTCATAGCTTAGGGAAACGGCTTTATCTGAAACAGTATTTTCAAAACTAATGTTTCACTTTAACACATATTTTATTCGTTACTTAAATTTGGTATTCCCAGGTAAGGGTTGAGGAACTACCCTTTGCCATCCCTTGTGGGTAACCTTGTGGTTTGTGATGCACAGATTTCTATAATCATCACCAGGTTTACATACGAAGACATTTTGGGGAGGAGGTAAGCAAAAATTTGAAAAAAAAAACATTCGAATGCACCAGTTAAATTATAAACACCAAAAATTATACAAAATCTGCATAAGTGTTAATATTTCAGAAGGAAGCACGGGCCCAAAGGCCATTCCCTGTGTACGTATATTAAATTGAGAATAAAGGCTAAAATTTACTGGTCAAACCATTATGCCATTGAAATAGCAATTTTCTCCCTCGATGCCAAAAATTATCGAGTTTTTTTATATATTATATTTTAAATAATATGATTACAAATTTTGCAGGTAGACTAGACATGTAATCGATCCAAACACTTTGTCAATCGTACTTCGATTTAAAAAAAAAAACTTATTTAATTGGCATTTTTGTGGTGTAAATAATTTTTGTTCACCAGGTCGTGGGAACGGAAGAATATTAAAATTTTTTCATGTGTAGGAGTCAAATAGTGGTGAAATTATGGTTTTACCGAGCCAATTGATACTATCACAAATTACAGTAATTTTCATATTTGACCTGTCCGAGTTGATTTTATACCCTTAAACACCTGCCATGGAACAGCTAGGGTCTCTCTCGCGTGCTAAAGGGGAGCTTGTGTTTTATTTTCAATTATAAACTGTTCAGGAAGCGGATATAATAGCTTGATATATCATAAGTGTTCAGACAAACAGATCCAGATTGCGCATGCCTATGTTCAATTGATAATTATAAGATTCAGCTAATACAACATGAGCATCGATACCCTAGGAAATCTTTCCGAGGAGGGGTAGCCTTCGAATTATTTTCCAGGGTCAAAAAAATTTGAAAAAAAATTATTAGCAGAAAAGTTTCGTGCTCTTTACTAGGTAAACGTTATTGCCTTGACTACGATTACACAAATTTTCACTTTTTGTGTACTTTTGTTTTCTCAGGATTAAGGGGGCTAACAGAAACTAAATACCTTTTAGCCAGTGGTGTCAATCCACAAAAATGTAGGGGGAGGGGGCAAAATGGATTTTCAAAGTCAAGGGTAGATCTTGGCCTCCAATTGATGCCACTACTTTTAGTCCCTCTCCCGTGCGGAAGCAAATTATAATAAGTTTTAATTCAATTTAAAACCTTGAGGGTTTTGTCTTCTAAGTGTGGGGGGGGGGGGTTCTGTTTTTAGACCTTCGTTTGAGAAAATTTAAATTAGTGTCGAAGCTAAGATTTTTTTTTTCTTAAAATTTGGATCATTCGGATCCTCCTCAAACCTCCGTCCACGCAATTACAGTTGTACAGAGGAACACACTGCAACTTGGACAAAATGCTTCGTCATATCCGAAGTTCAGATTCAGTCCTCAGTAGTCAGTGGTCTAGCCGAAGTGTAAAATATGACTCATTGCGGTTTTTCAGTATTAAACTTTGGCAGATTTGGCCATGCTTTCACACTTTAATAATGGTGACTAAGCGATACAGTTTTTAATAATGGTGTTAAGTGAGCAAATATCGATTATCTGTTAAATAGCATAAATGTTGCAGAAGAAACCAGCGCTTTAAGCGTCTTCTTATAAATTTTAGAACATTCCAAAAATAAGTGCCTACCGAGTTTAGGCTATTTACTCTGATGTTTTTTTTTTTTTTTTTTTTTTTTTTTTTTTTTTTTTTTTTTTTTTTTTTTTTTTTTTTTTTTTTTTTTGTAGCAGGTAGTAAAAGTGAAGCTATGAGCCGAACTATTTATAGCTAAATTTCAGCGTAGAAACTAGTTGTGATTTTTAGAGATTTGTAGATTCGTAATATTATCATTGCAAAAAAACTAAATTGCTGTGATTTACCCTATTTACAAATTAGCTTGTTATTACGGATTTTTCTTATAAATTAATCTGAATCTTAAAATAAATTTGGTAATTCTACCAATCTTAAAATATTTGCACAAATTGTATTAAATCTGTTTTACTAAGGCTGTAGCAAGATTAGATGTTGTTTGTAAATTTACAAAAGTCTTAGGTTGTAAAACCACTAAAAAATATTATAATATACTGATAAAGTGTGTGGATTGGTGAAGCTCATTTATGGATTTCCTTCATTTTTTATTTATTTTTTATTAATTCATTAATAATATATCAATTATCTTCATTTATCAACTGCGCCCTCTACTTTATTAATAAGATATCAAAAATTACAAAATGGTTATAACCGTTAGAATATTTGTCTGAAATTTTGAGCGTCTAAAATTTCTACGCCCGCGTCAAGTGCTCCCTCCGCCCCTCCCCCAAAACTGCCTCTATTTATTGATTTTCTGTATTTCAGGCAGAAAAAGTGATGCATTCAAGTTATGATGACCTTGTGCACACCCTTGGTGAAGTGCATTATAGAGTACCAAAATACCTAATCACTGAAGACACAAGAGAAAAAGAGGACGTTGACCACTTCCTCAAGGACACATACCTTGAACTACAAGAGATGGCAGTTGAACTTGAACAAGTTGTGATTGATATGGCTATTCAAGGTGGTGATTTTTTTGAAAAATTTTGCCTACTCTGAACTAAAGCTGAGATCCGTTCTTTGCAATATACATGCCTCTTTAGTTGACCGCAATGTGACACCACACGAAGATGCTGCACGCAAGCTACTAGTTGCTGACTTTCGAAATAAGGAAAACTCATATAGAGACTTGAGGGACTTTCTATTTTTGAAAGACTACTATAATTCTCTACGACATATCCATGAAGTATCTGAGTACTGGAGATTAAAAAGTGTTTAAGTTCTTACCATAGTCAGAGTGTCTTATGGAAAGGTTTTTTAGAAGTTGATAATGATTACCTGCGGCAGTTAAATTGAATCTCCTGTTATTTCCAAGTTTGTTTCAGTGTTTATTTAAATATGCCAATTCTTTGTCAATGAATCTGTGATATTTTTTTTAAGTGTATTATAATTTATTTATGTACCAGCAAATATAATTATTTTAACAATAGAACATTGTTGTTTATCCTATAAGACGCAGTCTTCCAAATTAGACTTAACGTACTTAAAATGCTCACGAAATAGGATTTTACATTATCTGTCAAATCCTAGAATCAAATGAAAAATACATTTTTTCAGTAGGCCTACCAATTTCCTAGATAACTTCTTGGATTATGTTCAGCCCAAAACTTGAGAAACATCGATCATGGAAGCAATTCTACTGTATATTAATTCAGCCTATAAACACAGTAGTTCCAAATACTATTTCCTCGTATGGTAGATGTACTGACGAATATAAATTCCCTTCCAACAGTTATGGATTGGATCACAGTTGGACTTCTAGGCCCGACGTTATTATGCATATTGAGTATCAAAAAGTTGAGCAAAAGTGAAAAATTTCGTATTTAGAAAACATCTAGGAAAGGAAGTTTGTGGTTATGTTCTAGTTCTAAAGTATAACTAGAACATAACCACAAACTTCCTTTCCTAGATGTTTTAATTTTCAATAAGTCTCCTGGCCTTGAATTTTCTATTTATAGAAAGCCTACGCATAACGATAGGTATTTGAATTTTTCCTCCAACCACTCTCCCTGCATAAAAAGAGGAGTTGTTATTTCTTTGGTTGACCGAGTAATAAGAATATGCTCAGAGCCTCACATAGACTCAGAATTGAACTATATTAAGGACATTTTATTTACAATGGCTACCCTATAAAATTACTTGAGACCACTATAGACAGAAGACGAAAAAAGGCAGAGGGAGTGCATCAGGTCCACAAGCCCCGACAGATACCGTCCCATTGGTGGATGATAAGAAACTTTTCAATGTTCTACCCTACATTCCAAAATTGAGTGACAAATTGAAAAGAATCCTTAAAAAACATAAACTTATCGTCGCCTTTAAAATTCAAATATTACACAGAACTTTTTTAACAACGGCAAAGATAAAACCAGCCCCATTCTGGGTAGTGGTGTTTATAGAATTCCTTTTTCTTGTGGCTGTTTTTATGTTGGTAGAACCCAACAGCAATTGGGGGAGAGGTTATCTGAGCATAAGTCCTCAATCGACAAGGCAATGAGGTTACGCCAAAGGCCTGAGGTTTTTGATTCTGCCTAGGCGCAACATGTGTACGAGAGTCCACACCATTTCATTTTGTTTGACGAGGCCTCCATCGTTGTCCCCGTTAAAGGTCTCACGCAGGTTTTTTCACGCAGGTTTTCAGGGAGGCAGTTGAAATAAAGAAGCACATTCACCAAAAGGTAGCTCTCAATAGGGACACTGGAGAAATCTTTTTAAGTCCCATTTATGACAAAATTCTTAATTCTGATCGTTTTTAACATACATCCACAAAGTTATATTGTGCAATCGAATAGAGTCTCCGATAACAATCAAGCTGGAAAGTGATCAGCCTTTAAAAGTGCTTTACGCAAAATGAAATTCTGAAATGCCATTTAGACTTGTGTATTTTATTCAGTTACCCTTTCACCGTTACCAGGAAAGGTCGTCCAATTTTAGTTTGGTGTTTTTATTTTAAGGTTTGGTTTTTTTATATTTTTATCAGTTTTATTCTGCACTGAGGACGGTCAAGCGGAGGTCTTAACCGAAATATTTGCATAATTTTTCAATTTTTTCACTGGCTGTTAATTGTCCTCGTTTTCTTCCTTTCTTCGCGATTTTTTGTTTTATCATGATTAGCCAGTGTGGTCTCAGAAATTATTCATTCCCTGATTAACAAGATTCCATTAGTATATGGTCCTCAAGAAGTTTAGAAGTTAGGATAATTTTGTTTTACTTCTTGTTAATAATATATTCAACGTCCTTACCGTTAGAGCTAAAAAAAAAAAAAAAAAAAAGAAAAAAAAAAAAATGTTCCGTAACCCAACGAAATTGCATCAAAATTACAACCCTAGGTGATATTCCTAGACTAAGCCCTGTGTTTAAAATATACTGTTTTATAAAAATATAAGGCAAATGAGGGCTTTTTTATCTTGAATTTCTAATTTTGCAATTTCCCTACATTTTCTCGGAGTAAAATGTCCTAGCTTCAAGCCTAATCTTTTTGGAAACACAAAAGTTCCATTTTGATTTTTTCTAAAATTTTCAATTTTGATGTTAATTATTTTTTTTGGACGTTTGATCCCATGAAAAGTAAGCAAGAAGACATGCACTCTTCTATATCCGAAAATAAACCGTACACTAAGAAATGCAAGTTTGCGGAAAAAAACCGTTTAAAAAAAACGGATGCGAATTAGCCGCAGTAAATAATAGATAGTCTTAATAAAAGTAAAAGAAAAACAACACGGATACAGAGTTTGACGATTAGGTTCGTAGATATATTCTAAGACCACACTGGGTTAGATGATTTATGACAAAAAAGAAAAAAAAATGAATAATAACAGCTGATAAAAGCAAAGGTTAATATCAGCCTGTGGACAGAAAAGAAGTGAAAATGACAAATACAGATATTTCAAACCGTCTTCAGTGCTAAAAGAAAACTGGCCTTTTGAAGTAAACTCGAACAGAGCCAAATAAACATTGAATTGAGACAAACAAGCCAAAAAAAAAAAAAAAAAAAAAAAAAAAAAAAAAAAACTAGCCAGAATAAATGAAAGACCATTCACCAATTAGATTAGGCAAGAATTCTCTGCTTAGCGATTGACTAAGCTTGCAAACTGACCCAATTTTCATTAAAAAATGCGGTCAGATGATCTTAATTTAAACTGAGGGAAATTTTATTTGAACACTTTGATATTAACTTATTGTAAATTGGGTTTATCGGAGTATGTCCAGTATATATATTTATCATTTTTCAATTACCTCCACAAAAGACTGTGGTAAGCCATTTGCTGTAAGCCAAAGATTGTGGTAGGCCAGTGATCTGAATTTTCACAGATGTGGAGGGCTCAAGCCAGTTATGTGGAGGGCTAAACACAGTTATGCATCTACTTCTTAGACAAATAATTTATGCGAGAAGTTCTCTAATTACACGGTGACCATACCAATAGTAACTGGCAATAATCATAATGTAGCCTATGTGCACATGTCAACGGCAGCATAAGCGTTTATAGCAGTTGTTTTATCATTCCAAGGGGCCTTTGCATCGGAGATCTAGTTTCTCTACATGAATATATTATATAACCACAAGGCCGTTTCCCGGGGAATTAGGGGATTTATCCCCCCTCCCCCTCCGAAATGTTTTTCCGAATCGTAAAAACGTAACAAAAATGAGTATAAACAAATTTTTTATGTGTTTTTTTGTAAGCCATCCCCCCAAAAAATCATTTCGTAGCCCCCCCCTCAACATTCAACCCCGAAAAAATCCTGGATACGACCCTGCATGACCATTGTATTGTTGATTTTTTTCTAAACTAGAAAATGAAAATGAATTTTAAAAATCAAACAGGGTATCAAGCTAACTGTACTTTTTTCCGATACAAGTGCGGAGTAACTCTCGGATCTAAATACTTGTAAGCTATTTATTACTTGCTTTTTTCCTTCACCTGTATTCCGTTTCTTTGTTGATGCATGGGAATTGACCTAGCGAAGAAATGTTTATACGAAACTCCTTCGAAAAATGTCTAAGTTGCTGCAGTGCAGTTGATATGAATGCCCTGTTGGGAATCCCCATGGCTATTAATTTCTTTGTTTAAGTGGGAGCCTAAATAACCATAAATATTATAAAAAAAAAAATCTAAAATCTTTTTCACTTGGCTTCATAATAATGAACCTTAAAAATGTATCTGTGAAGCAGTCGATACACCAGTTGATCTATGCTCATGGGCAGTTTAAGGTGTGCCACTGATAAATTAAGTAAAGAGAGGGTGACCAGAATACCTCTTGCTAAATATTTTGCCTCTAATCCTTACGTCACACAGAAAAAAATTGCTGCGATAGACAATATTCCTCAATCGCATCAATAAGCAATTTTAGTTGCCGTTTTGTTCACACAGGATTTTCAAGTCCCCAGAATGTACTGGCAAAATATTCGAAGCGGAAAGAGGACGGTTGAAATGAATCACGATGATGTTTTACTCCCGTGCTGTCAGGACCAAAACTGTATTTTATGTCCGTTTTCCCTTTTATCGTCAACAGTTTTTTTGAACTGGACAGCGATAATCAGCTTCTAAATCAAATCATTTTCAATGCTAATTTTGGCTTCCATTGCTGTTACTGTTGTTTTTAAAAAGTCGTTGGAGAAATCGCTCAGTTGCCTGATACAAGTTGAATTTATTCAGTCGTGATAAAATACTTGACAAAGCAATTAAAACGGTCAAAATTAGCAATTAAATTGCAAGGATGACTTCTCTCCTGTGTGAACCTAGGGTAATAGTAATTTGTGACCCCTTTTTTTGGGACCACCTCTAGATTCTCAAGCTACTGTGTTTACCAACGCAAAAAATATCGATATCTTTGGTCAAAGCTTTGTTTAATAAAAAACTAGGTGTTTTTTGTTTAATTTTTTCTTTTAGAGGTAGGCTAATAGGATTTATGAAAAATTTATACTTAACACAAAACATTTTTACTAGTGGGAATGATTTAGAAGTTTAGCCCCCGAACTAAGTTTCAAACTCAAACCGAAGTGCCACATCTGTGTTTAATTTATCAACGGGGATGTATAATTGTAATTGTTTGACTAAACGAGGATCTACCAGCATTAAGCTCACAAGTCTTATCAAATTTGATATGAAACAAGAAACTGCGGTAAACTAGAAACTTTTTCGTATGCATCCTGTGTCCCTAAGGACAATAGTTCGGGTCTTGGTGTCACTCATTATTTGGTTTGGAACGCGTCCCAGCCAGGGATGGATCTAGAGCAAAATCTTGGGGGTGGAAATGTGACAAGGTTGCCAATAATTAAAATCTTGGGGGAGGAGGACTATGTAAGAAGGATGCCAATAATTGACCTAATTGACAAATTTATCAAACAGTTCGTGGTACGAACTGTAAGGAGTGACCCGGCTCAATAGTAACCGAAACTCTAAAAAACAGAATTTTGATACCAATAGATACATCAAAAGAATCAGATTTTAATGCTGATTTCAAATATATAAGTCATCAAATACATCATCAAGTTTAGTCCTACCCATCAAAAGTTACGCGCCTGAGAAAATTTGCCTGATTTTCGAAAAAAGCGGGAAACATCCCTTAAAAACTATTAACTAAAAAAAACAATTTTTTAAAACTGAAAGTAAGGAGCGACATTGAAACTTAAAACGAACAGAAATTATTCCGTATATGAAAGGGGCTGTCCCCTTCTCAACGCCTCGCTCTTTACGCTAAAGTGTTTTATTGTTTTAAAAAAATAAAGTTGTGAGACAGAGTCAAACTTTAGCGTAAAGAGCGAGGCGTTGAGGAGGGGACAGCCCCTTTCATATACGGAATAATTTCTGTTCGTTTTAAGTTTTAATGTCGCTCCTTACTTTCAGTTAAAAAAAATCGTTTGTTTTTTTAATTAATTTCTGAACGTTTTTGAATTAATGCGGCTGTGATTTTGGCTCACTGTACATGAATAATAAAAACGAAATTCGCATATCAATTTTCCTTTTTTTGGCTAATTGGCTTTCTCGAAATTTTGTTCTGACGTAACTTACGAATTAACTTACGTAACGAATTTCTATATTCCTATGTTTTAATTACGTATATTAGGGCTCCCTAGTCAATACCTCGCTCTTTACGCTAAAATTCGAATTTTGTTCGAATCACAAACCCCTGAATCACAAAGGCCGGTTAATTAGAATAGATACCTCTTTTGAAAGTACTAACAAACTTTAGCGTAAAGAGCGAGGTATTGATTAGGGGGCGAACCCTCTCATGTACGTAATAATTTCTGTTCGTTTTAAGTTTTAATGTTGCTCCTTGTTTTCAGTTGAAAAAAAACTGGTTTTTTATGTTTAATTTCTGATCGTTTTTTAAATAGTGCTAGGAAATCTGGCGCCCCCCTTCATAGAAAATGTTCCTTCCCCCAAATAAGTATCATCCATGGAAAGATCCTCCCCCGTCACCCCTAATCTGACTCCGACCCCCCGCTAGAAAAAAATTTCCTCCTGAAAACGCCTGTATACTTCCCAATAACCAATACTATATGTAAACAATTTGCAAAGTTTATAGCTTGCAGCCCTTCCCCCGGGAACTGTGGGGGATTAAGTCATCCTCAAAGACATATTAATTAGATTTTCGACTATGTTGAACAAAATGACTATCTCAAAATTTTGATTGGGTGACTTCGGGAAAAAAAATGAGCGTGCAAGGGGCCAAGTTGTCCTTCAATTTTTTTGGTCACTTAAAAAGGGCACTAGAACTTTTAATTTCCGTTAAAATGAGCCCTCCCACGATATTGTAGGACTACTGGATCGATACGATCACCCCTGGGAAAAAAAAAAATAAATAAACACGCATCCGTGATCTTTCTTCTGGCAAAAAATACAAAATTCCAAATTTTTTGCAGATAGGAGCTTGAAACTTCTATAGTAGGGTTCTCTGATACGCTGAACCTGATGGTGTGATTTTCATTAGAGTTCTATGAATTTTAGGGTTGTTTCCCCCTTTTTTTCGAACATAAGGCAAAGTTTCTCAGGCACGTAACTTCTAATGGGTAAAACTAAACTTGATGAAACTTATATATTTGAAATCAGCATAAAAATATAATTCTTCTGATGTATCTATTGGTATCAAAATTCCGTTTTTTAGAGTTTCGGTTACTATTGAGCCGGGTCGCTCCTTACTTACAGTTTGTTACCACGAACTGTTTGATAGAACGTTAATGAAAATCACACCATCAGATTCAGCGTATCAGAAAACCCTACTGTAGAGGTTTCAAGCTCGAATCTGCAAAAATGTGGAATTTAGTGTTTTTTGCCAGAAGAAAGATCACGGATGCGTGTTTATTTGTTTTTTTCCCAGGGGTGATCGTATCGACCCATTGGTCCTCTAGAATATCGTGGGAGGGCTCATTCTAACGGAAATTAAAAGTTCTAGTGTCCTCTTTAAGTAACCAAAAAGATGGAGGGTAACTAGACCCCCTCCCATGCTCATTTTTTCCCAAAGTCACCCGATCAAAATTTCGAGATAGCCATTTTGTTCAGCATGGTCGAAAATATAAGAACTATGTCTTTTAGGATGGCTTAATCCCCCAAAGTTCCCGGGGGAAGGGCTGAAAGGTATGAAACTTAACCCAATGTTTACATATAGTATTGGCTATTGGGAATATACAGACGTTTTCATGGGGGATTTTTCTGGTTGTGGGGGGGGGGGGTCGGGGGTTATGTGGGAGGATCTTTCCGTGGAGGAAGTTGTCGTGGGGGAAGGGACATTGCTATGAAGGGGGCGCCATATTTCTCAGCATTATTAAAAAAAACGATCAAAAATTAAACAAAAAAAAAGTTTTCAGCTGAAAGTAAGGGGCAACATCGAAACTTAAAACGAACAGAAATTATTACTATATGACTGGGCCCACCCCCTAGTCAATACTTCGCTCTTTAAGCCAAAGATTTTTTAGTACTTTCATAAGAGCTATTTATTATAATTAACGGCCTTTGTGATTAAGGGGTAATTTTTAAAGAATTGGAACAAAATTCGAACTTTAACGTAAAGAGCGAGGTATTGAACAGGGGTCAAACCCCCTAATATACGTGTTAAAAATATATGAATACAGAAGTTCGGTACGTAAGTTAATTCGTAAGTTACGTATATTTATTACTAATAAAAACGTTCGTAATTTTTTTTACATTTATCGTCAAGCTATATTCACTGGCTGCTGAACTATAAATCTCTCTCAGGTGTTTTTTGTATTCTGGCATGCTTCTTTTTATATAGATTAAAAAATAGCCACAAACACCGCACAAAACCTTGTGAAATTTAAATGCAAAGTAACTTCGAAACTAAGGCAACTTCTGGAGCTCGAACTATTTTCTCAACCGAACTATTTTCGGTTAGGGTCATGCCAGTAATATTTTGAGTTTTCTTTTGAGATTTTTTATTCTATTTTTTATTGAAATTCTTGTTTTTCAGTCCCAAAGCGAAATACGGAATACGACCTTCAGGGGTCAGAGAGGTTATAGCAACTATATAAATCTATTTTAGCTCTCGAAGTTTATCTTAAAAATTCCCTATGAATTTTAGGCAGATAAACTCTTCCGTGTCTGGGGTCTTCTGGGGATTACCCCATTTATGCCTGTTCGTTGTCGTACACAACATCCGGGATTATGAGCTCCGATCTTTAGGGGCTCTAGAATTGACAGCTTTTACCGTTTTGTTGCCAAG
Source organism: Artemia sinica (assembly GCA_027921565.1). Classification (NCBI taxonomy): domain Eukaryota; kingdom Metazoa; phylum Arthropoda; class Branchiopoda; order Anostraca; family Artemiidae; genus Artemia; species Artemia sinica. The sequence goes on along the minus strand of CM051258.1, from coordinate 56,347,765 downwards.
ATACGCATAGATGTAAATGTCTATTAAGGCCCAAACATGCTCACATGTAATTATTGGGGGGATGGGGGGTGGTGGGTATTTATCGAGGGAGGGTAAATTAATTAAAGTGCCAGTAAGCAAGCACTCACAGGCATCTCAAGTAGGCACGCATGCAGGACTTTTTTTCGAGGGTAGGGGGGGGGGGGGGGGGGGGAGGGGGTAAGAAATATCATTTGAAACTCTTGAACAGCCTATAAATTCGTAGAATGTACATTTTGGGGGTATGGCCCCATGAATCCCCCCTGATTACGTTCCTGATCACAGGGTATGTAAGTCCATGTCCCTCCAACCATGCTTCTGTGCCTATTTTGCCTCCGACTGTGCTTTTGTGTCTATTATGTCTCCGTGTTTTTAGTTAAACTCATTAAAATTATGTTGCGGGAGCATCAATTTGTTTTGTCCTTTTTTATGCCTTCGATTTCGGTTTATTGCGAGAAAATGGGAAAAAATGGGGAAGTGTCTAACCGCCACGGTTTTTATAGAAAGTCTGGATCTCTGGCCAGATTGGTGAATATGATCTGAAATTTTGGAAAGCTAAATATAATCCTTGCCTGGACCATAAAGCGTGGTTTTCACTTGTCCTTGAATCTGAGCCAGCAGTGTGTGAAATAAAGTCAATCTTTTACAGTCCATGTCAGTGAGTTTCTAACGCCGTTTTGTCATGATCTTTTTCTTCAACTTGTGTCTCTATTCTCGAGGAAAAACCTTTGTTCAAGCAAGAATGGAAGCTAATAAATAATAATAATAATAATAATAATAATAATAAAAAGAAATACAAAAAGGAGCCTTTCCTATGGGTCCGACAGTACTGCCAACTAGTTTTACAGGTCATTTGTATCTGTGATTCAGTTGGGTTTGTTCCGGGCTGGGAACTGAAAGAGAAGACCAGTTTTATACGCGCTTCTAAATTCTAGACTTTTTCCCATCTCTAAAGAAATTAAGGATTTTGCTTTGCTTTTTCTTGGTATTTATATTAGAGAACTGTCCCACGACAAGAAAATCAATATTTGAACTAAGATGGATAAATTTTTCTTTTGATCGCTAAGGTACAATCATTGAAGAGCTGGTCAGTGTATGTTACAGATTTTTTTTTTTTTTTTGCATAGCTTAATTCATAAGATACATGATTTTGATAATTTTAAGGTACTGACAACTTCTTTGTTGTAGTACACATCGGAAGGAAAAATTTGATAATGACTCAAAAATAAGCTACGACTTGATTCGTTGAAAAAAGTAGCTGGGGGTAAAAAGTAGACCACGAAGAGGCATGTATGTTACACCCTGTTTGAAAGGCAGGACCAAAGTGCTCAATATAGACTGTTGAATCTGCATGAATGGAGGACCAAGCTGAGCCCGTACCCCCCTTTGAAAATCTCTGCGTCTCAAGCCTCTTACGTTTAGTGTAAACATAGGCTTGTTACACCTTCTTTAAATAGCGGTAATTTTTCGTTATTCATATTATTGACTTGCAAATATAGTAAACATACCACTCGATGCCTTTTTTATGCTCTTTCCAAATATAATAATCATTTTTGTCGGAAATGAATTTTACCCCCACCCTATATATACCAATTCAGGGTATATATTTGCACATTAGGGGGGTGGGGGTAAATTTTATTTCTGATGTAAATGAGAGGTAAGTTTAAACTTTCCCCCCACCCCCCTAATGTGCAAATATATACCCTGAATTGGTATATACAGGATGGGGGTAAAATTCATTTCCGACGAAAATGATTAATATATTTGGAAATAGCATAAAAAAAGGCATCGAGTGGTATGTTTACTTTATTTGCAAGTCAATAGTATGAATAACGAAAAATTTACCTAAATAGCAAACCTGCAATGATTTTCAGTCTGTAGGATTTGCGACACAAAATAGACAATTGTCCCCACCAACAAACCCCCTTTCCGTCCAAATTTTTCGCAGAAATGTAGGCCTGTTGCAACTTAATTGAGGCAGGATCACGCAAGGATTTCCAATCAGTATTGATGGAGGCACTAACAAGGCTCTTAGATCCTTTGATGCCCTTTTCCTCATCCCTTGCAATGCAAACTTTGTATCAGCATGGTGGGCACATTGTACCTTTTTTATATCAGAACCATGCAAGGACTTCCAATCTATATAATTAGAAAACTAAATTGGAACAATTGCCCACTCAGCATCTCCCACCTCCAACTTTAAAGTGAAAATGAGGTATGTTGCGGCTTGTTTGATTCGAAAACGTGCAAGGCTTTTCAGTCTGTATGATTTCAGGCAGAAAATATACCCATATCCCCTCGAAGATATCTTCCCCTCCAACCTCAATGATTTCTTTATCTGTACGACCGGAGACACAAAATATACCCTTAAATTATCCAGACCAATTTCCGTCCCCAGTTTTAAGTAGGGAGGTTTATTTTTAGTAGAAAATAGAATATAAAGAGTATATTAGTAGAGTATATTAAGTAGAGAGGTATATATTAAGTAAAGGCAGGGTTTTCATTCACAGACTTGAACCTTATGCGACAAGTACCAAGGGTCAATAAGATAAAAAATGATAATTTTTAAGGGGCGTGTTCCCCGTTGTCTGTCCTCAGACCTGGTTAAAATTAATGCAGCAAGTACGGGACAAAGTTTAATTAGTTTAATCAGTGTAATCGGTAAAATTAGGGTAGGATTAAGGGTCTGATCTCAGTTCCTGTAGGAAAAACGATTAAACTTGAAAAAATGCCAAGTACCGCCAGACGCTGGATGGCCTTGGTGTTTTCTTTACACTAGCGCCAGTTTCCACTCTTAGAAGTTATTCCAACTCTTTTGCAAAAGGCTTTAGCGTGAAGAGCGAGGTACTGAAAAGGGGGTAACCCCCTCATACATGCAGTAATTTTTATTCGTTTTAAGTTTTAGTGTTGCTCCTTACTTTCAGTTGTTTTTTTTTTTAGATTTAATTACTTGACAATTTGATACTTCTCTCGGCAAAATCTAAGTATCCACTCTCGAAGTACAAGATTTAGCGTATGTAAATATAAATTTCATGGGAAACGAAATAGGTACAATAACTTGTATAGCTGCAAGGTCCCATTTTCTTTAATGCAATGGGGACTGAAGACTTGGAATCGTATTCTAATATAGTGATTTTTAGTTTCAACTTTGTTGTAGACGCGTGTTTGCTATTTCTAAGAATAACAAGCACCATTTTTGGTTTTAATAACAATTTTATTCTTTTTTTTTAGTTATAAACTTTTGGTTTTACTGCCTCGCTCTCATTTCTTCCCCTCCCCCTGTTTCGTTGTTTTTAATGACAAGAAGGAATATATATTCTCCTAAAAACACATATCGTTCAACGAATCGTTCATTCATGTGTTTACGATACGGGAGATCGTGTTTTGAGTCTTTGCAATTACTTGATGGTTATAAAGTCAGTTAAAAACCAGAATCACAGGATGTTTTAAGTTATATGTGTACTCTATGCCCCTCTCCTCCTCATAACACCCAAAATTTCACAAATGTGACAGACTTTGTCTCCAGTCCTGCCATTTTTGCGGCCAAGAACTTGCCTTTACCCTGTCTCCGTGTCCCCTTGCATCGTGTCTCCTAAACTACGCGACTGTATCTAATGAATATTCAGTTGAACACAAAATTGACATTTTAATATCATAGAAAAATTTGTAGAGGGAGGTCTAATAATTTTTTTTTTTTTTTTTTTTTTTTTTTTTAGTTGCCCTGATGATGAAATGAGCTCCTTCATCCCTGCTTTAACAGTAACATTTTGGGAATTTTTCTAAAAACTTTTTAACTCAAGTTTTATTTGATGATGACGGAGAGAATTACAGGGTATGAACTTTGTGTCTCAAAGAGGTAACATGAACCTCATAAGTCTATTTTAGTTTTAAAATTTACCTTAAAACCACCTGATAAAGTTTAGGTTAATAAACTCTTCCGTGTTATGTTAATTAGAAGAATTTTGGGGACTACCCTACAGAAATCTCTTAAATTTACACAAAAACTCGAAAGGTAGAGAATCTTAGATTTAACCTCATATAACTTATAATTTATATTTGTAATTTATAGGGCTTCTTTCTTTAGTTGTAATTTAATCGAGGGCAATGTACTTAGATTACATTTAAAATAAGGCACAATTTTAAGTATGTAATAGGACATGAACCCACAATTAGCTGTGTAGTTTGCTTTGATTCCTTAGCCACTTCAACATTTAAGATAGTGATGTAACTCTGAATTTTCTGGGGATTACCCTCAGCAATAAGGTTCTAATAGAAACTAAAGGAATTCGGAAGTCGAAACTCTTCGAGGCTGCAACAGACGTAAGTGAAAATACCAGATCAACTATGCTTTAGGGTATGCTGGTTCTGACGGGTTGACTACACGTGAAGATATTTGTGTGCTTTTTGAGGTAAGTTGGCTAGTAGTAACAGTTGCGCATACTGACGTCAAAAGAAGCAAAACTGGAAAAACCAGAGCAGCATATTTTTACATGCTTGAATATACAACTGACGTCACAAGCAAAATAACTGATTAAGTAAGGCTTGGTAGATAAAAGTAAACGTTTACATCTATTCGTGTCTACGGAGGGGAGGGGAGGGGGGGTGGTGGTACTGTAAGCTGGTGCAATGTCGAGCTTTTTACCGTTCTTTTAAACTCATAGATTTTCCATGTAATTCACCTAATTTTTGCGTTTTTGAAAAAAAGTGCCCCTTTGAAATGTCAGTCAAGACCCCCTCTCCACATTAAACATTCACATATATGCTTGTTTTCAGCCTGTTCCAAGAATACATTACGACAGTTTGTTTATGTAGGTTAATTTTAGATGAAAATTCGCACATAAATCAAATGCTATTGTACTTAGTTGTACTTGTGGCAAGAATGAGGCGTTTCCACCTTGCCCGGCATCAAGGATCTTGGAAACCTGTTTGGACGATGTAGTGCGGTCTGCTGCCAGCTACTTTGCGAGTGGGATCCGTTGAGTTATCCATCTGTGACCGAACATTATGAACCTCCAATAGGTTCAAGATTTGATTTAACTAAGTTCCATCAATTTTTCCGTTGTCCTTCTTGGCGTCTCTTCCATGTGCTGAGGGGCTCAGCTAGAAGGATTGGGCGAGGTATGCAGTGTGCTGTGGTGGCCTCCGTGAGACATGGCTCAATCATTTCAGTCTACACTCCTTGATCGTGATGGCAAAGCATCTCTTGATGCCACACATTCGTCGTATATCCACGTTTGATATTCGATCACTCAGTTGTATCCTGAGTATACTATGCAGACAGGTGTGATCAAACACCTTTGGTAAATTATCATGTAGCCGCTTCACTGACCAACTTTCGAATTCATGAAAAGGGTTGTTCGACCCAAAGCCAGGTACGCTCGAACTTTAGTTCGTACAAGAATTTCACGACGGTTCTACAATGGTTTCTGAGGAAAGCAATGACTATCTGTACTTCCTGCAAACGCTGTTGAATATCGGCGTATGAAGATCCATCACTACAAATCTGAGAGCCGATGTATGTGAAATTATCGACCCGATCCAACTGTACTTGATTTACAGTTAACGAAAGAGGATCAGTATGATTTATTGCCATAAATTTTGTCTTCCCTTCAAGGTTCAAGTGACAGGTTTCTGTCCAGTCTGAACTCCTGGATGAGAAGATAGTGCATTCTCAAGTACCCAATCAATACAGTAGTTAAACAGAGTCGGAGATAGGACGCAGCACTGTTTTACTCCAAACTCAACCAAGAATTCTTCAGTCTCTCCTCCGTAAATTCGAACTTGGCTCACTGACCCTTTGTAGTATGTTTTAAGCAATTCGAATAATTTCAGGGGCATTCCGTCATTTTCTAGAATTTTCCAAAGTTTTTGGTGACTGATCGAGTCGAAGGCGGTAGCAAAGTCCAGGAAAATCAGAACCTGTGGAAAATTATACCTTTCAAACTGCTGGATAATGAGGCGGAGTGCAAAAATATGGTCAGTGCAGCCTCTACCAGGACGGAAACCGAATTGGTTTTCACGGGTTCTTTTCTCCCTTGTCCTCTTATTGACAGACATCTGAATGAATACAGCCAAAATTTTAGGAGAATTAGACAACTTTTAAGGTAGGAGATAAGCATTCACACAAAGAGGAGAATTCGAACTCCTCCAGAAAAATTCACACCTTAAAGTCTTTTTTTTTTAGTTTTAGGTTCAGTGGAGATCCTCCACTAGTATTTTTGACAATATGCATTAATACATGGAAGAGTATTATATAACTGGAAAAAGATTGCGTTTCGGGCTAACTATAGGCTACACATATTTATATATCTGATTGGCAGTGGAATAGCGTTGTTTAAGTAAAAATCGATATGGCTTCCATGTATTATATATTCATATTTTTTTTTTCTTTTCCCCAGATTACTTCGTATGGAAGGAGCGACTGTAAAAAACTTCGAAAGGGGCTCATTTGATTTGAAATTGAAAGTTGTAGTGCCCTTTTTAGGATTCAAAAATGATTAGAGGACAACCAGCCGTCCTACCACGCCCTTTTTAGCTGCCCTCCAACCCCCAAAAGCCATCAAATCAAAATTTTGAGATGGTCATTTTGCTAATAACGGTTGAAAGTCCAATAACTATGCACCCAGGGATGACATGACCTTAACAGTTCCTAGGGCGAATTCAGTCATACAAGTTGCCTGTTGTTTACATGTAAGTCTTATTATTGGGAAGGGGGCATGTTTTGATCCTGGGTGTCCGAAAAGGTTAAGGTACTTAGGGTAAAACTTCCAGGGAGTGCCGAGGGGGATGTAGAACTAAATCAAAAGACATCGTGTATATCCAAATTGTCAAAAAGGGCGAATATGCAATATCTCAGGAATAGCTAAGGAAATTAACTTGGAACTTTTAGGGAATGTTCAGGTGGACATTGGACTAGATCAAAATACTATAAATTCATCCAGGCCTTCACAAGGGTCTTGAACCAATGCTGGATGGAAGGTAAAGTAGATTTTAGATATTGACTCTAGAGGGGAAACGGGGGATTATCATAGACAGTAAATGCTTGAAGAAATATGGTTCTATTGATGCTTATTGCAAAATATTCTTTTATTTCATTTTGATCTGCTCAAAATTCCAGGCCACGAAGACACCTCAATCGAAGTTTAGAACCAAGAGATCTTCGACCAGAAACAGATCTGGCTCCTTTGATTTTTGACGTCCTATTTTATTTTTATTTTGTTGAACACAAATCAGAACTCGTTTTAATAATTAAGTTCGAAGTTTATTTATTTAAATAAACAAGTAGTTAAAAAAATATAAATCAATAATATTCTTATAATGGAATTAACGATGACCAATATTTGTGTAGATTCAACATCGCAAGGCCGTATCCAGGGGGGGTACCCAGTTTGAACCCCCCCCCCCCCCAAAAAAAAAAAAAAAAAATTTGACCGAGTCGAAAATTAGTCAAAAATCAGTAAAAGCTTAGTAAAAAGTAGTAAAATTAGTCGAAAACCGAGTCGAAAATTAGTAACCCCCCCCCCCCCCCCCCCCCCCCCCGAACAAAAATCCTGGATCCGCTCTTGCAACGTCGTAGTATGAAGACGTCAGGGTTGCTTCAGCCCTACAGAATTCCAAAAATTAGGCAGATTTTCAATCCATTTGTTTCAATAATATTCCCCCTACCCATCCACCCAAAGTTCTATAGTGACACTATTATTCAAATTTGTTGCACAATTTTGTACAAAATATAAATAGCAGGCGCATATATTAAATCCTAAGCAGAAAAACCCAAACAAAACTTTACAAAAATTCCATTTATTAACTAATAAAAAACAATGCTAATCAAAGCGTGCTGAAATTAATTTAGAAAAAACTTTTCCATTTTTTTTTTTAAAGATAAGTAAATAGCTACGTTAAACTAAAGACGAACAGAAATATGGTCGAATGATAATTCAAACTTGAAATAAGCAAAAAATGATAGATTACAATGAACAATCAAGTTAAACTTAAAACGAACGGAGATGATCACAAATAGGAACGGGACTAACGCCTCCTAGAAATTCAAAATCCAGAGCGTCACTTGGGCTTTTCTGAAAGCAATTTCACTTTTATAATGTTAATAAATCCAAAATTCCTGAGATTTCTAGGAATGAATATCAAAATATATTAAACAGTCAATCTACTTTTATTAGTTCTTTTGCCTAATCTTCACCTACTCTGGCGAGTTTCTTTCTTTTTCTATTTGTGTTACCAAGGGCAGATCTAGAGCAATATCTTGGGGGGAGGGGGCAATGTGACAAGGGTGCGAATAATTTACTAAATTGACAAGTTTATTTAAAAAATAGTGAAAAATAGAAATAAAACACGGAATGAAGGCACTAGAACAACTCTTGGTAGGGAGGTCTCCCACGACCCCCCTAGATCACCCAGTTGGTGTTACACAAACTGGCAGAAACAAAATTATTTTCACTAAAGCGCAAATGAGGCTCTGGCGCTCTGGTTTCCAAAATGTTGTGTCACTGTATCTTCCCTATTTTAAATATTCATAGTTTTATTAGAACCTGCTGAACTGTTGCTGCTCGCAGTTAATGACGCAGAAGTTCCTATACCACAGCTACTTCTTACATATTCCACGGGGGTAAATGCTGAAAAGTTCTTAAGTTTGAACAGAGATTTGAATTCAGCACCATAATGTTTACTTATAGGACACTCTATCAGCAGGTACTTCAATTGGAACGGGGGGGGGATTTCCCCCTATATTCTGAGAAAAAGTTTTCCTTTTTTATTTTTATTGGTACATACCTTTTTTAGCATTTTTTTTTTTTCAAAATTGATAAACAGTAAATTTGCCCCAAGATTTGAAATAATACACCCCCCTTCTACATTTTTGTGAATTGATGTCCCTGTTTACCAACACCACGGCATAAGGTAAAAAAAAAAAAAAAAAGACTGAGAGTTTGATGTTCAATATTCTCTAAGCAAATATGTCTTGTTTTCTCTCCAAGGAGAGTGGATTTTTTTAAAAAAAGGGGACGGAACTAATAACTACAAGGACAGCATATAGTGTGGAGAATAAGATCAATTACACCGTGACGTTAGTTAGAGAGGGGGCATTTGCCCCGAAGATAATTTTACTCGCCCTTGAATTTGAAAAATATATTTTTGGTGTTTTTACTGAAAATTAGCTCTCGTTTTGTGTTTCCATTGAAACATTGGAATAAACAACAAAATTACCACCTCTTCATTTTGAAAAATACATTGTGTCCCTACATTTCTATGAATTGATCACTTTGCAATTATGTGAGTGGCCATAAACACATGAAGGTTTTCTTATTCGGCGGGGAGAGTTTTGAAATCCAGTGTACACGCAAGTTGTATCTTAAAACAATATGCAGGATGCAAATTTTACTGCTATTTTACTGCTAAAGAGCTGGTAGTGTGTTTGGAGCTCAAATAACAACTCATAGAATCATTACCTCAAGTAAGTTCAATCTTGAAGAAACGATTCTAGGAGTGTTATAATTTTAGTTTTAATGACCAGGCATTTTATTGTAGCTCATATTTTATATTTTATATCTGCTTTGCTGAGGAATACCCATGGATATCAAGGCTGTACCCAGGGGGGAGGGGGCGGGTTGGGGATCCATTTGTTAGGCGTTTTTTTTTTAGTTTTTTGTGTAACCCACCCTGAAAAAATCATTGAGTAACCCCCCCCCCCCCGAAAAAAATCCTGGGCATTCCTTGATAAAATATAGAGCCAAAATATTCATTTAAGGATAAAAACTTCACCGTATGATTTTATAGAAGACAAAACTTTGTTTTTTTAGTCCCAAAATTGTTAGTTACTTTAAAGATTATGAGCCCCCATCTTCTTTTCCAGTAGATAATACACATTTAAAATTCCTCCAAATATCTAAGATGCATTTTTAATTTCCTATACGGTCAAACAAGGGTGTCAATTGAAAGTGGGAGGGGTGTATGGAAATATCTGCCATATCATTTTCTGTGCCCCAGCTAGATTTAGAAAATGTCTTTTTTTGGCATTTTCACTGAAAAATTCCCCTTTTTATGGTGTTTTTCATTGGAAAATTGAAAATAAATAAATTGCCATATCCTGCATTCTGATGAACAAATTTACCCCCCCCCCCCCCTCTATTTTCATGAATTGGCAAAACTGTGCTCAAACATATTTAGTGCTGAGGGGTAGTGTTGCCAAAGGGTTCTCAAAAACACGTAGACAGTCAAGCAACTTAACAACGTAAAGAAGAAAGGAAAAAACCACATTCTCTAAAGAAAAGAATCGCATTATAATACGTGCATCACAATAAACAAACGCGTTTAGCGCGCAAACCTCAAAATTTTTTTTATGTTCCTAAATTCTCTGCTTTAGTTTAGAGTACCAAAAATAGTAAAATGAGACTAATTTTCTAGAAACTTACACAACCCCTAGAACTTACCCTATAACTTATCCTAAAAACGTTATAAGTTGAAACAACCAAAACAAAAATCTTAGAGAATCGTGGTCTGCAGGTATGAGCAAACCTAAGATAGGTCAAGGGTACTGGGGAGACGCTGGTTAACCCCCTAATCACTTTCGACAATTAAAGAGAGGGCAGGCACTACGACATGTTTGTTTTTGTTGTCCTTGGTACTTCAAGAATTAGGGGTGCTGGGGAGGTCAAGGGTGCTGGGGAGGGGCTGGTTAACCCCCTCCAATCACTTTCGACTATTAAAGAGGGCATTACAACATGTTTTTGTTGTCATTGGTACTTCAAGAATTAGGAGTGATGGGGAGGTAAAGGGTGCTGGGGAGGGGCTGGTTAGCCCCCCCAATCACTTTCGACTATAAAAGAGGGCACTACCACATGTTTATTTTTATTGTCCTTGGTACTTCAAGAATTAGGGTGCTGGGGAGGTCAAGGGTGCTGGGAAGGGGCTGGTTAACCCCCTCCAATCACTTTTGACTATTAAGGAGGGCATTACCACATGTTTTTTTGTTGTCATTGGTACTTCAAGAATTAGGAGTGATGGGGAGGTAAAGGGTGCTGGGGAGGGGCGGGTAACCCCCCAATCACTTTCAACTATTAAAGAGGGCACTACAACATGCTTTTTTATTGTTGTCCTTGGTACTTCAAGAATTAAGGGTGCTGGGGAGGTCAGGGGTGCTGGGAAGGGGCTGGTTAACCCCCTCCAATCACTTTCGACTATTAAAAAGGGCATTACCACATGTTTTTTTGTTGTCATTGGTACTTCAAGAATTAGGAGTGATGGGGAGGTCAAGGGTGCTGGGGAGGGGCTGGTTAACCCCCCCCCCAATCAATTTCGACCGTTAAAGAGGGCACTACCACATGTTTGTTTTTGTGTCCTTGGTACTTCAAGAAGTAGGGGTGCTGGGGAGGGGCTGGTTAACCCCTCCAATCACTTTCGACTATTAAAGAGGGCATTACAACACGTTTTTTTTGTTGTCATTGGTACTTCAAGAATTAGGAGTGATGGGGAGGTCAAGGGTTCTGGGGAGGGGCTGGTTAAACCCCCCTCCCCAATCAATTTCGACTATTAAAGAGGGCACAACCACATGTTTGTTTTAGTTGTCCTTGGTACTTCAAGAATTAGGGGTGCTGGGGAGGTCAAGGATGCTGGGAAGGGGCTGGTTAACCCCTCCAATCACTTTCGACTATTAAAGAGGGCATTGCAACATGTTTTTTGTTGTCATTGGTACTTCAAGAATTAGGAGTGCTGGGGAAGTCAAGGGTGCTGGGGAGGTGCTGGTTAACCCCCTCCAATCACTTTCGACTATTAAAGAGGGCACTACAACATGTTTTTTCGTTGTCATTGGTACTTCAAGAATTAAACGTGATCAAGAGGTCAAGGGTGCTGGGGAGGGCTGGTTAACCCCCCCCCCCCCCTCCAATCACTTTCGACTATTAAAGAGGGAACTACCACATGTTTGTTTTACTTGTCCTTGGTACTTGAAGAATTAGGGGTGCTGGGGAGGTCAAGGGTGCTGGGAAGGGGCTGGTTACCCCCCCCCCCCCCAATGACTTTCGACTTTTAAAGAGGGCTAAAGTGAGAATTCGTCCCTTTTGGGCTTGTGATAGCCATTTTTCAGCAATAAATCTTATCTTATCTTAAATGTTTTTTTGTTGTCATTGGTACTTCAAGAATTAAGCGTGATGGGGAGGTCAAGGGTGATGGGGAGGGCTGGTTACCCCCCCCCCCCCAATCACTTTCGACTATTAAAGAGGGAACTACCACATGTTTGTTTTAGTTGTCCTTGGTACTTGAAGAATTAGGGGTGCTGGGGAGGTCAAGGGTGCTGGGAAGGGGCTGGTTACCCCCCCCCCCCCCCCCCAACGACTTTCGACTGTTAAAGAGGGCAATACAACTTGTTTTTTGTTGTTGTCCTTGGTACTTCAAGAATTAGGGGTGATGGGGAGGGGCTGATTAATCCCCCAATCGCTTTCGACTATTAAAGATGGCACTACAACCTGTTTTTTTGTTGTTGTCCTTGGTACTTCAAGAATTTGGGGTTCTGGGGAGGTCAAGGATGCTGGGAAGGGGCTGATTAACCCCCCAATTACTTTCGACTATTAAAGAGGCCACTACAACCTGTTTTTTTTTTTGTTGTCTTTGGTGCTTCAAGAATTAGAGGTGCTGGGGAGGTCAACGGTGATGTGGAGGGCCTGATTAACCCCTCATTACTTTCGAATATCAAAGAGGGCACTACAACATGTGTTTTTTGTTGTCCTTGCTACTTCAAGTATTAGGGGTGCTGGGAGGTCAAGGGTGCTGGGGAGGGGCTGATTAACCCCTAATCACTTTTGATTATTAAAGAGAGGGCAGGCACTACGATGTATTTGTTTTTGTTGTCCTTCGTACTTCAAGAGTTGGGGGTACTGGGGAGGTCAAGGGTGCTGGAGAGAGGCTGGTTAACCCCCTAATCACTTTTGACTATCAAAGAGAGGGCAGGCAATACGACATGTTTGTTTTGTTGTCCTTGGTACTTCAAGAATTAGGGGTGCTGGGGAGTGGCTGGTTAACCCTCTCCAATCACTTTTGACTATTAAAGAGGGCACTACAGCATGTTTTTTTTGTTGTCATTGGTACTTCAAGAATTAAGCATGATGAGGAGGTCAAGGGTGCTGGGGAGGGGCTGATTAACCCCCCAATCACTTTCGACTATTAAAGAGGGCACTACAACATGTTTTTTGTTGTTGTCCTTTGTACTTCAAGAATTAGGGTTCTGGGGAGGGGCTGATTAGCCCCCCAATTACTTTAGACTTTTAAAGAGGGTGCTAAAACATGTTTTTTGTTCTCATTGGTACTTCAAGAATAAGGGGTGATGGGGAGGTCAAGGGTGCTGGGGAGGGGCTGGTTAAACCCCCCCCCCCCAATACTTTCGACTATTAAAGAGGGCGTTACCTCATGTTTTGTTTTAGTTGTCCTTGGTATTTCAAGAATTAGGGGTGCTGGGGAGGTCAAGGGTGCTGGGAAGGGGCTGGTTAATCCCCTCCAATCACTTTCGACTATTAAAGAGGGCATCACAACATGTTTCTTTGTTGTCATTGGTACTTCAAGAATAAGGGGTGATGGGGAGGTTTAAGGTGTGCTGGGGAGGGACTGGTTAACCCCCCCCCCCATCACTTTCGACTATTGAAGAAGGCACTGCCACATGTTTGTTTTAGTTGTCCTTGGTACTTCAAGAATTAGGGGTGCTGGGGAGGTCAGGGTGCTGGGAAGGGGCTAGTTAACCCCCCAATCACTGTCGACTATTAAAGAGGGCACTACAACATGTTTTTGATGCTGTCCTTGGTATTCAAGAATTAGGGTAGTGAGGAGGGGCTGATTAACCCCCCAATCATTTTCGACTATTAAAGAGGGCACTACAACATGTTTTTTTGTCCTTTGTACTTCAAGAATTAGGGGTGCTGGGGAGGTCAAGGGTGCTGGGAGGGGCAGATTAACCCCCTAATCACTTTCAACTATTAAAAGAGGCCATTACAACCTGTTTTTTGTTGTGCTTGGTGCTTCAAGAATTAGGGGTGCTGGGGAGGTCAAGGGTGATAGGGAGGGCCTGATTAACCCTTCAATCACTTTCGATTATTAAAAAGAGCACTACAACATGTGTTTTTGTTGTCCTTGGTACTTCAAGAATTTGGGGTGCTGGGAAGGTCAAGGGTGCTGGGGAGGGGCTGATTAATCCCCAACATCAACCTAAAAACACTTGTGAAACAGCTAGATGAGCAAACTTTGAATTATTGGGAATCAGCACATTTTTCTGAGTCGGCAATTCAAAGAATCATTTCTCTTGCAATTTGATCTTGGTCAAACCGTTCCGTTCCTGGACTATTGTTGATAAACAATGCAACTCAACTCTGACTTAACGTAACATAACTGACCGAATATATTTGTCTTTTTGATTCTGAATAAAATATCAAATTTAGCCAAGATATTATCAGTCTTTGTTATGACTCTCTCTTTTTAAATACTAGTTTCTTTGAAAAAGGTTCATTAGAGAACCATTGATAGCTCTCATGTACATTTTGCCATCTTCAATTTATATTCTTCTTTTGCATGGATCATGGCAGCATGAAGTCATTTTATTTATAAGGCCATTTCAAATTATATAAACATCATATCAGTGTCTAACAAAAATGACGTCATTCCTTTATCGAAAATGTCGTCATTTACGAAATCGATCAGTGAGAATGAAAAAAACAACGACGAGTACAACAATTTATGGATGTTTTATGGTTTTTGTCAGTGAGAATGGAAAAACAGGATTTTTCTCACTTTGATGGATGTTTCAAAAACAAGATCACGTGTTTCCTTCTCAGCCAATCAGAGGGCTGTTACATCTGCTTCTCGGCCAATCAGAGGCTTGCTTACATATTAGCGGTGGAGGATTGCAGAGAATATGAGGAAAGGATTTTTGCTATAGTTTCTATTAGTCTGTGAATAGAATTTAAAGGAGTAAGAACAGTTTGACTTTACTCATTTGAATATATATATTTGTGTGTTGATGAGTGGAATGTTTACCCTCTTAGAAGTTGATAGTGGAGTTGATGACAATAATACAAGAGCACCAAACATTGCGGTGGAAATCACGAGAGGATCACGACTTTGTCTGGAATGGGATGAAGTATATGCAAGATATGTGATATCCTTGAGCAAATTTAAAATAGAGGATCAATTATGTTTCGCTGCAAAAGTTGATATAGCACATGTGAATAGACTTCAATGTGCTTTAAGTGCATTAGTGAAACATATCGAAGACAATAAACTGTATCGCTAATTGTACATGCTTAGTATTGTTGTTGTTGTAATTATTCAATAAAATTGTTTCGAAATCGAAAATGTTTCCCTTTCTTCTCTGGCTAGGTTAGGTTAGGGGCTAACGAAATCAGGGTCAGTCTAGAGTCAGCAGTTAGAGTGAAAGAATTGAAAAATGAATAAATTTGAGAAAGAGAGAATTAGATCAATCTAGTGTTTATGGAAAACATTTGATTTTGGATGACGATTTTCTCGAGTTATCTCTTCAACGCAGGATATTCTCTCGGGGAACACTTGACAATATAATGAGGACTGATTCTCTCCCATTGGACTATTGTATGAAACTTTTAAAATGTGATTCAAATGCTTATAGTCAATTTATTGATATATTTATTGGAACAAAGCAGAATCATATCGTGGATATACTTTTGAAAAACATTGCCAATGGATTCAATGTAGATGGCTCCACCATTCGAAAGAGGTAACGTCACAGAGCTACTCCTCTCCACCTTGAATTTATCGAACGAGGACGATCATTTTCGTTTTAGCTGTGAGAGAGTTGACATTGGAAACCAAAAAATGTTCTATACATGTCCATTGTGCATGTACACTCCTGGCAGTTGGACTCAATGTGAGAATTGTACAAGTATTGATGACTATAGTGAAAAGTGTAAATTATGTAATCCTTGTAAATTACATAGAGGCTATGCAGTACAAATTAAAGGATGTAATTCATGTCTTGAGGAGATTTGTGACTCTCACCCTAGAGGGCACCTGAGCTCCAATTGTCACTATGATAAATGTGATCAGTGGGAGAATACTTACCCCGCTATTGTGATTGGAAAGAATCCCAAACGTGATTTTAGTTTATTTTTACGAGATTGGTATCGTCGTGGATTTAAAATTATTCTGGGAAGAGGAATCTGGTCTACGATTCAACTGTTGGGGTAATAAGACAATTTGGTTTCTACGTCATCGTTTGTGACGACACTGCCTACTATGACTATAAACCAAGTGATTTTTATTTGGCAGTTACCGAATGTGATTCACCATTTGAAAACACTGTATGTGATATTGCTTCAAATAGACAGATTGAAACTCGTGAATTTCATAATATGAATGCAAATAGTATCATTGACTATACAAAGAGATATGACAAGAGTGAAGTTACATTGTACTGTAGAAAATGTGACCCTGACTTTGCAGTCAATCAAGATCAATATACGGTGAATCCAAATGATTTACCAGCATTAGTGGTTCCACGAACAGTTGCCTATACATCGAAGAAGAAGAAGAAATCTAAAGTGAAGATTTAAAGACATTGTTGTATATTTTATATATGCTAATTTTAATTCATTTATTTAGAGATCGAAACCGCAAAAATTCCCGAATTAATAACAATTCACAAACATTTTGATATTTACCCTAATTATTCATAGGGCATGTAGAAATCAATACTATATAGGTATTGAATTTTTCCCCCACTACATTCACGAAGTCTTTCATCTCCTTTCACCTGCTCATCGAAATCAATTGTATATGACTGAAATCACTAAGAAAAATCTAAAGTATAAGATATTTAAAGACATTGTTGTATATATATATGCATTTTATTAATAAACAAATTCACAAACATTTTTTAAGCAATTTACTCTTAGGGTACTGAAATCAATACTGTATAAGTCTGAGAGGATATTTTCCACTAGAAAGTCGTTCAGACGAGGATTGTCACCATAAATGTGGAGAAACTGCTTGTAAGTATAGCCGCGACATCGGAACACAAAATATAGTAGTGCATGGAAGCCGGAGCTTTTAGTCGTTAGATCCTGCACCCTCTTCCGATTTTGAATAATAGTTTTCCCACTGCTCTCAATATAGTTGCTGATATGGGGTGTGTAGAATGTATAGGGTAGACCAAGAGGATCAAAAAATTCAATCGTCTTCATTGTTTTGAAAGATGCACAGCCAATGACCCGTCAGCACAGTTGATGGACTGCTATTAACAATAATTAAGCTATTGTTCGCACTTTGAATTTTTCCAAGAAAGTCCGAGGGTAGACAATAGGATTTGTACTGGGACATGTAGGGGTCCATATTAAATACATTGATTATTTGACTGGTGTTCATGCGCCAAGTCTAGCAGAACACTGCCTTCGGAGTGATTTCCCAATAGGTTTCATATTGATTTAGCGAGATTAGTGCAATACTCTCAGCCAATGGATCGGCAAATGTACACTCTAAAAAAACGCACACTCCCCGTACGTACTATACTCATATCCTGTGTGCCAGACAAATCCAGTACAATGATACCATGTGTTTTAGCAAACATTTCTTCGGTTATACCATTTTCAAATAGCTGAGAGTCATGATCTAGGGTTTGCATGGTCAACTCATACAATGTTCAATAGGATTTATCAAAAGATAGATTGTAGAGTGGGATGCCGTTTAATTTGCACGCAAGAGATGAAAGTCCAAAGATCTCGAATTTATGTGGACATCCAGTCCACGATCCTATTGCACTGGCGCTTTTTACAAATGCCAAAGCGAGTTTTGACGGAATTTCGCCATTGATAAAGGATGAATCGGTGAAGGTGCGTGAGCCCATGGCAATATGACGTTGATTGGTGATTGTATGAGGAACAAGTAGTTTAATATTATTTCCATTGGCTCTCAGTTTTTCCACTGCCAAAGCAACAGAACTCATGACCTGTTTTTTTGCGTACATGAAGTATTGCCGAGGCGAGGGAGAGACTTACATCAGGATTGGCAGCAAGTTCTCTTCTCAATATGAAATTGGGGAGGTGCAAGCGCCAGTTTTATATCCACTTTAACATTGGGCGGCAGCCCACTGGGGTATATTAAATATTTCATGATATATTTTTCCAACTAGATGTAATTCGCTAGTTGTAGCATTTTTAAGTGCATCTGTACTATCAGTATTAGTAACATATTCATATCCATTGGAGGTGCCTCTCAATTCCTTGTATGACTTGGGTGTCATCAATATGAATTGCATATAACTTGTATAATTTGAGAGATTGTTGCTTGTGCTCACCAGCGTGCCATTGATGTAGACACTGATTTGACGAAATAAATTATGTAATATACAATTTTCATAGGATATTCCATCGGCCCCGAATTGGCATTGTATTATCGGATTTCCGGACTTTCATTTGTAAATCTATAAATGTAGAAGACATGTCGATAAAGTAGTCTTCATTGGAATAAATTTGAAAGTGGATATTATCGGAGAGGGGTTGTTGAGGATAAAATTGTTCATAGTATCCATGCTTGACACTCAGATCAACATTTTCAGCATTGAATAGATTCAATGATGAGGTGATTGAAGGTTGAGAATCCTTATGTGGTAGGTAGGACATCTTAAGAGAGGAAATCTAATTTCGATCTAACAATTCTCTTCCTGGGGCTTCTTCTTCTGTGTACACTACGTGTCGGCTTTTTTCCTTCTTTTCTTTGACAAGAGGGATGATGTCTTTCGTTTCTGACTTGAGTGGAGACTGATGAGTGATGCAGTGTTTCTCGACCTTTTTAAACCTTTTCCATTTTGTTTTAATCTCTCGCCAAGGGTTCGCGCACTGGACCTTAGATTGTCCGAAGCACTTTTTTTAAAATCCTTGCCAGAGCCCCAATCGTATAGTGTAGGGGATGCAAAATCTATCGCAGCCGGTACAAGATATTTTTCTAGCCAGTGGTAGTGAAGAGCGAAACAGCTTAGCAAACTAACTGCCAAGACCGTAGCCAGACATTGATGAGCGACCTTTGTAATAGTCCATTCCATTGTCCTGTTGTCTTGGCCACGGTGGGCTCCCGGGGGGAGGAGGGCCCTTCCCGCGGCCGGCCCTCAGGGGGTGGGGGGTCCCATCCGCAGCCGGCCTTCGGCCCCTGCGGCCCCCGGGGGGTGGGGGGGGCCTTTTAAATTCATAATGTTCAACTGTGCTAGTTCAATTTTCAAGTGTTTTTTTTCAAGTGCTGTTTTCAAGTGTTGTTGTTGTTGTATAGAAAAGTGTTCATGTTGTTGTACAGAAAAGTGTGTTTTACTCAGTGCTAATATACATAAAGTGTTCATGTTGATGGACAAAAAGTGTTTTTAAGACAATAAGTGTTGCTCTTCATGTTGATGGATAAAAAGTGTTTTTATTTATGTTGTACATAAAGTGTCATTTTTATCATTGTTCATGTTGAGCAAATAGAGTTTTCAAGTTGCTGAAATAAATGACCATGAAATATTGTTGTTGTTCTTGTTGAACATAAAGTGTTATTCTTATCGTTGTTCATGTTGAACAAATAGAGTTTTCATGTTGCCAAAATAAATGACCATGAAATATTGTTTTTTTTTTTGTTGTTGTTCTTGTTAACGTAGATAGATCTATGGGAAAATTATTACTACTACTACTTATTCATTGGACACGTATGATTTACAGTTAGTTATAGTCCAACTGTTGTCAGCAGCAGCAACATGTATAAATTAAAACACCCTTCAGATCGTTTCTGTGTGGGCCCTCAATGTCGGGGAAACAACACTCTTAACTAAAATAATTAAAAATTGCGATAAAATGTTTTTTGGAAAAACCGAAAAAAATCTTCTATTGCTATAGTATATGGCAGGAGTCCTATGATCAAATAAAAGCTATTGCCACAACCATACCAATACAATTCATACGGGGACTTGATGTTTTCAATAGTATTGAATCGAACTCGTGGTTGATTATTGATGATTTGGCTGAATCCATTGAACAGTTCTCACAGGAAATGCTACAACTGTTCACCGTTCGCTCCCCATCATGAACACATTTCCATAACCCTAGTTCTACACAATCTGTTTCATCAGAGCAAATGTATGCGAACCCTTGCTTTGAATTGCACCATCTATATTATCTTTCGAGTTGTTCGTGATTCTAGCTCGTTAATAACTCTCAATAAGTAGATATACCCCGCGCCCCGAAATTTCTGTTGTCAGCGTACACTCAGCGACTATAAACCCTATGGTTACATTTTGCTGGATCTTAATCAGAGCACACCCGAGGATCTACGTGTAGTCACCGACATTTTCGACAATGAAATTACAGTATATCTTCCGGTGAACAGTAGAAAAGACTATTAGTTGGCGTTATGACACTGAAGAAACTACACGAACAACGGCATTTATTTTCCGTTTTAAGCACTTCAAAACCATTGCTTAGGAAGGCCCATACTCAAACATGGTGCTGACAATGATTTCATTCATCTAATATCTGAACTTTGTTTAAATTTAACTGAGGGCAATGTTCAACTGCCAGAAGGTGTTAGACAACAGACAAAGCAACATCGTTCCACTGTACGCACCTTGGCTTGTAAAAACAAGGGAAAATTTTTTAAAAGAAAACGTCTCCTTCAAGCGGGCGGTAGCTTTTTCACACTTTTACTGCCAATAATTGCAGGACTTGTAAACAGTTTTCTCTAGAGAATGGCAAAACACTGTAAATTTACACCATTTGAACTTGTCCTCTCGCCCGTCGAACATTTTGAAGACAATCTAAGCAAACTCATTAATGATGAGAATATTGCCGATGACAAAAAACTGCTTTTACTTCAAGATGCATTGCGACGTGTGGACAAGCATAAACCTTATCGTGAGAGACCCCGCGCCGCCGCTGTTACCGATCCCTCCAAACAGGAAACACCACCTCAAGATTCTGCACAATCAAAGGAGAAGGAGTTGAATTCAATTGTATCGAAAATTGGAAACCTATTGCTACTGACCTATCGAGAACAGAGTAAAAGAGTATTATCATATGTCATGTTGGAAACTGGTGGTGATCAAGTTCAAGTCGACAGCACAGGGAAACGAATTATAATTCAGGGAAAAAGTTATAATCTATTTGATTTAATTTGTGATATGGTGACGAATCGTAAAGGACTTTTATCATTTGACAATAATCTATACACCTTTCTAAGTGTATAAAACTTTCCCAAAAGTCTTATTGCAAATAAGCAAATTCTAAAGAAACTAAGAGAATATAGTCCTCCACCAACACCAACACCATTTAAAAAAGAAGAAGAAGATTCAATATTTGAAGATACTAGCAGCAGCAGCAATGATTTTACAACACCTGTGGCTGCTAGTCAAAAGCGAAGACGAACTGATTCACCCTCCAGTGTGCAAAAGGGGAGTGGACATTACACTACTTGTTTGCGTTCAAAATGGATGAAGTTCTGAAAGGTGTCTATGAAAATATTGGTGAAGTGGGAAGTTTAAGTTCCCCCAAAAACGCTTTTTAAGGTTGTCTCCGGCAGCACATTAAAAAAAGCAAAAGAGTATCTAGAGAATGAACCGAGTTCCACACTGCATCGGAATCACAGGCTTCGCGGCAAACAATATCGACAAACTAAAGCCTTTTCCCCTCTGCATATAATGCAAACGGATCTTTTTAACTTTAGACGCAGTTCAACGGCGTCACAATGCACCCAACAAATATATTCTGGTGGCAATCAGTGTCTTTAGTCGCTATGCCTATGCCATTCCATTACGGTCAAAGAGAGGTGTTGAAGTTGCTCGGGCCATTGAAAGTATTCTTGAACAGGATTCGTATAGAAAAATTCAATCGGATCGTGGCAGTGAATTTGTTAATCCACATGTGCAAAAGGTTCTATTGAAATATAATACAACACTTTATCATAGTCACAGCCCGATAAAGGCTGCATTGGCTGAACGATTAATAAGAACGATTCGTCTATTAATTTCAAGATATTGTACACAGAAAAATATACCGGCTTTTATTCATGATTTAGATAAAATCATGCAGATATACAACCATCGACCTCATCGATCTCTGTCCAACTCAAGCCCTCGGAAGTTCATTACAATGAAAATAAATTTGATGTTTTTCTAAAGCAATATTCCAATGGTGAAAAAAGAAAAAAAAATGTGAAGAAGAAATTCAATGTTGGTTATACTGTTCGAATTAATAGAACCACCAATATTTTTGAAAAGAGGAATTATTTATGGAGCACCGAACTTTTTAAAGTGTCCAAAATTCTGGACACCGAACCGACGACATATCGACTGCGAGACACCAAAGATGATGAGATTCTCGGCGGTTTTTATGAATATGAACTGCAAAAAGTTAGAAACACTAGTGAAATTTATCAAATTGAAAAGATATTAAAGAGTCGTACTCGTAGGGGCAAGAGACAGTTACTTGTTCGCTGGCTAGGATACAACTCAGATTTTGATTCTTGGGTCAGTGCTGAAGATATTAACAATGCCCAATCATTTCTATGTGACTTTCATGTCCAATGTTTCTGATCCTCTCTACAATGACTTGAATAGAAAAAGTGATTTTTGGACGAAACTCTCCCCCACCATCAAATTCGACGACGGAAAATATGAAGTGGCTCTTGTCGACTGTATTCTCAAAAATACCTACGACATCCTGAGAAAGGATCGTAAATATGATATAAAAATTAGACCCTATGATTGGCCACCGCCACCTTCAGGTGAGCAAGAACAAATTCAAAAAATCAATTGGATGAATTATCCATATATTGAATTACCCTAAGAGGAACTAACCTGTATGGATGATTTATGTCGTTCTATTAATAAAAGAATTTCCGCTCGTAAAAAAGGAGCTTTTCATTTCAACTATTCAAAGGAGGAGGGTAAGAGCTACATTATTTCACCTATTGCCAGTGAAAAGGTTATTCTCAATGATAACCTAAAGGATGTTCTTGGCTTTAAGCTCAATATAATCAATGGTAAAAGTGCCGGAAACACTAATTTCATTTTTGCTGACTACCCACCTGCTTTCTCCACGGACACTTGTATATTTTTCTACGCTTCATTTTTGGAAACATCTCGGGTTGGTAATTCAAATGTTCCCCTCCTACGAGTTCTTGAACGAAAAACCAATCAAGAACATATTCACCACTACAATATAAAGCATCTTCAGTATATTCCTGTAAACACTTCCTATTTGGAACTCTGTCAGTTAACACTAATAACTGAATTGGGTGATCCCATAGCAATTTCAAAAGTTTGGCCGTGAGTAAATGCCATTTTCGTCCCATCGTTCAACAACAAGATGTCTAATAGAAAAGTGGTATTCATTTGTGAATGGACTATTACAAAGGTCGCTCATCAATGTCTGGCTACGGTCTTGGCAGTTAGTTTGCTAAGCTGTTTCGCTCTTCACTACCACTGGCTAGAAAATATCTTGTACCGGCTGCGATAGATTTTGCATCCCCTACACTATACGATTGGGGCTCTGGCAAGGATTTTAAAAAAGTGCTTCGGACAATCTAAGGTCCAGTGCGCGAACCCTTGGCGAGAGATTAAAACAAAATGGAAAAGGTTTAAAAAGGTCGAGAAACACTGCATCACTCATCAGTCTCCACTCATCTCAGAAACGAAAGACATCATCCCTCTTGTCAAAGAAAAGAAGGAAAAAGCCGACACGTAGTGTAAACAGAAGAAGAAGCCCCAGGAAGAGAATTGTTAGATCGAAATTAGATTTCTTCTCTTAAGATGTCCTACCTACCACATAAGGATTCTCAATCTTCAATCACCTCATCATTGAATCTATTCAATGCTGAAATGTTGATGTGAGTGTCAAGCATGGATACTATGAACAATTTTATCCTCAACAACTCCTCGCCGATAATATCCACTTTAAAATTTATTCCAAAGAAGACTACTTTATGGACATGTCTTCTACATTTATAGATTTACAAATGAAAGTCCGGAAATCCGATAATACAATGCCATCCGGGCCGATGGAATATCCTATGAAAATTGTATATTACATAATTTATTTCGTCAAATCAGTGTCTACATCAATGGCACGCTGGTGAGCACAAGCAACAATCTCTCAAATTATACAAGTTATATGCAATTCATGTTGATGACACCCAAGTCATACAAGGAATTGAGAGGCACCTCCAATGGATATGAATATATTACTAATACTGATAGTACAGATGCACTTAAAAATGCTACAACTAGCGAATTACATCTAGTTGGAAAAATATATCATGAAATATTTAATATACCCCAATGGCTGCCGCCCATTGTTAAAGTGGATATAAAACTGACGCTTGCACCCTCCAATTTCATATTGAGAAAAGAACTCGCTGCGAATCCTGATGTAAGTCTCTCCCTCACCTCGGCAATACTTCATGTATGCAAACAACAGGTCATGAGTTCTGTTGCTTTGGCAGTGGAAAAACTGAGAGCCAATGGAAATAATATAAACTACTTGTTCCTCATACAATCACCAATCAACGTCATATTGCCATGGGCTCACGCACCTTCATCGATTCATCCTTTATCAGTGGCGAAATTCCTTCAAAACTCGCTTTGGCATTTGTAAAAAGCGCCAGTGCAATAGGATCGTGGACTGGATGTCACGTAAATTCGAGATGTTTGGACTTTCATCTCTTGTGTGCAAAGTAAACGGCATCCCACTCTACAATCTATCTTTTTTTGATAAATCCTATAGAACATTGTATGAGTTGACCATGCAAACCCTAGATCATGACTCTCAACTATTTGGAAATGGTATAACCGAAGAAATGTTTGCTAAAACACATGGCATCATTGTACTGGATTTGTCTGGCACACAGGATATGAGTATAGTACGTACGGGGAGTGTACGTTTAGAGTGTATATTTTGTCGATCCATTGGCTGAAAGTATTGCACTAATCTCGCTAAATCAATATGAAACCTATTGGGAAATCACTCCCGAAGGCAGTGTTCTACTAGACTTGGCGCCATGAACACCAGTCAAATAATCAATGTATTTAATATGGACCCCTACATGTCCCAGTACAAATCCTATTGTCTACCCTTGGACTTTCTTGGAAAAATTCAAAGTGCAAACAATAGCTTAATTATTGTTAATAGCAGTCCATCGACTGTGCTGACGGGTCATTGGCTGTGCATCTTTCAAACAATGAAGACGATTGAATTTTTTGATCCTCTTGGTCTATCCTATACATTCTACACACCCCACATCAGCAACTATATTGAGAGCAGTGGGAAAACTATTATTCAAAATCGGAAGAGGGTGCAGGATCTAACGACTAAAAGCTGTGGCTTCCATGCACTACTATATTTTGTGTTCCGATGTCGCGGCTATACTTAAAAGCAGTTTCTCCACATTTATGGTGACAATCCTCGTCTGAACGACTTTCTAGTGGAAATATCCTCTCAGACCTATACAGTATTGATTTCAGTGCCCTAAGAGTAAAGTGCTTAAAAATGTTTGTGAATTTGTTTATTAATAAAATGCATATATATATACAACAATGTCTTTAAATCTTCATTTTAGATTTCTTCTTCTTCTTCGATGTATAGGCAACTGTCGTGAACCATTAATGCTGGTAAATCATTTGGATTCACTGTATATTGATCTTGATTGACTGCAAAGTCAGGGTCACATTTTCTACAGTACAATGTAACTTCACTCTTGTCATATCTCTTTGTATAGTCAATGATACTATTTGCATTCATATTATGAAATTCACGAGTTTCAATCTGTCTATTTGAAGCAATATCACATACAGTGTTTTCAAATGGTGAATCACATTTGGTAACTCCCAAATGAAAATCACTTGGTTTATAGTCATATTAGGCAGTGTTGTCACAACGATGACGTAGAAACCAAATTGTCTTGTTACCCCAACAGTTGAATCGTAGACCAGATTCCTCTTCCCAGAATAATTTAAATCCACGACGATACCAATCTCGTAGAAATAAACTAAAATCACGTTTGGGTTTCTTTCCAATCATAGCGGGGTAAGTATTCTCCCACTGATCACATTTATCATAGTGACAATTGGAGCACAGGTGCCCTCTAGGGTGAGAGTGACAAATCTCCTCAAGACATGAATTACATCCTTTAATTTGTACTGCATAGCCTCTATGTGATTTACAAGGATTACATAATTTACACTTTTCACTATAGTCATCAATAATTGTACAATTCTCACATTGAGTCCAACTGCCAAGAGTGTACATGCACAATGGACATGTATAGAACATTTTTTGGTTTCCAATGTCAACTCTTTCACAGCTAAAACGAAACTGATCGTCCTCGTTCGATAAATTCAAGGTGGAGAGGAGTAGCTCTGTGACGTTACCTCTTTCGAATGGTGGAGCCATCTACATTGAATCCATTGGCAATGTTTTCAAAAGTATATCCACGATATGATTCTGCTTTGTTCCAATTAATATATCAATAAATTGACTATAAGCATTTGAATCACATTTTAAAAGTTTCATACAATAGTCCAATGGGGGAGAATCAGTCCTCATTATATTGTCAAGTGTTCCCCGAGAGAATATCCTGCGTTGAAGAGATAACTCGAGAAAATCGTCATCCAAAATCAAATGTTTTTCCATAAACACTAGATTTGATCTAATTCTCTCTTTCTCAAATTTATTCATTTTTCAATCCTTTCACTCTGACTGCTGACTCTAGACTGACCCTGATTCGTTAGCCCCTAACCTAGCCAGAGAAGAAAGGGAACATTTTCGATTTTGAAACAATTTTATTGAATGATTATAACAACAACAATACTAAGCATGTACAATTAGCGATACAGCTTATTGTCTTCGATATGTTTCACTAATGCACTTAAAGCACATTGAAGTCTATTCACATGTGCTATATCAACTTTTTTCAGCGAAACATAATGGATCCTCCATTTTAAATTTGCTCAAGGATATCACATATCTTGCATATACTTCATCCCATTCCAGACAAAGTTGTGATCCTCTCGTGATTTCCACCACAATGTTTGGTGCTCTTGTATTATTGTCATCAACTCCACTATCAACTTCTAAGAGGGTAAATATTCCACTCATCAACACACAAATATATATATTCAAATGAGTAAAGTCAAACTGTTCTTACTCCTTTAAATTCTATTCACAGACTAATAGAAACTGTATCAAAAATCCTTTCCTCATATTCTCTGCAATCCTCCACCGCTAATATGTAAGCAAGCCTCTGATTGGCCGAGCAGCAGATGTAACAAGCCCTCTGATTGGCTGAGAAGGAAACACGTGATCTTGTTTTTTTGAAACATCCATCAAAGTGAGAAAAATCCTGTTTTTCCATTCTCACTGACAAAAACCATAAAACATCCATAAATTGTTGTACTCGTCGTTGTTTTTTTTTCATTCTCACTGACAACAACCATAAAACAGACATAAGTTGATGTTGACATCTATGAAAAACATCAAATAAATTGACTAACACACATAACCGTCCAAGAAACATCCATAAAAGTGAGAAAATTCCTGTTTTTTTTTTTTTACATGTGAGAAAAATCCTGTTTTTTCATTCTCAGTGACAAAACCATCTCCCTATGGACTCTATGCCCATATATGGTGTGGGATCACGACTGGCACCCCCTTTTCTACTATCAACAACATAGCATAAAAAGATCAGCTGCAAAACAATCACAATAGCACAACAATCCTCAAGCGGGCATTAAAATACCTTCATCCCCTTTGTCACCACCAACAAACTGGGCTCATGCCGGGAAGGTCCACTACTGAGCAAATTCATACAATTAGACAGCTGATAGAGAAAACTCTAGAATATAAAAGGACGGCATACATTGGCTTCGTCAATTTTCGATCCGCTTTCGACACTGTCGACAGGCAATTACTGTGGCTGATCCTTCAATCTTCTGGTGTGCCTAAGAAAATTGTCACTGTTTTCAAAGAACTATACAATATAACCGAAAGCCCTGTCATTATAAAGGGCCAGCTTTCATCACATTTCAAATTAGAAACGGTGTTTGGCAAGGCTGCAATGCTGCTCCCGATATATTCGGCCGCGTTCATGTACCTCGTTCTTAACAAAACGCTGCTGGCGCATCTGTTTGGCATCCATCTTGCTGGATGAGTTCTGTCAGATGTTGAATTCACTGACGATGTTGCATTGGTATGCGAAAATGTCGCTGACTCTACCCAATATCTGCTTGAAAAAAACAAAGTCAGAATGAATAAGACACTCTTACGACAAGATCTTACCATTGTCTTTCCAAGAGTCTCAGTTCATCGCCAAGATCTGATGCAGTCAAGGCAGATTATTGTGACTACAATTGGGAAAAAGTCCAAAATGCTGTCTCATCGCTAAAGCGTTTTCCCAAATTGTTTCTAAATATATCGCCACAAACTGTGTCTTGAGACTGGGCCATAGCAAATGGTAATTTTATGTCCTTCTTAGTTCTCTCGATCAGTGATGCCACCTGCGGTACAATTGTACCATTTTGGTACATTTCACCTCTACTGGTACAATTTAGTACAATCACACAAAATATGGTACATTTTACAAAATTATGGTGTAATGTGGTACAATTCAGTATTTTCGCACTGATGTTTGTATTCTTTCATCTATAAATAATTTTATTCCTTCTTATCTTGTTCGCCACAGTCAAGATAAGAGACAGACAAGCAGGCACCTTTTTTTCCGTTTTTCGTGAGCACTCACTTCCAGCTTCCAAAAGTCAGACAAAAACATCTCTCTGTGTATCAAGTCTTACTGACTGAAAATGAAAAGTTAACAATGAAACGATAATGACACTTTGGATTCTTGATGTTCAGGAATAGTCCCGGCTTTAGGCTTATAACACATAAGAGTATATTTTGTTCTTAGGTATTAAATAATAGTCGCATTGTTTATGCTTGAGTCTGTAACTAAAATGGCTGCTGACCACTGTGTTAGGTCAATGTTGTGAACTTAAGTGCCTCTTCTCTTCTGAATGAGGTGACACATGGTTTAAGACTGCATTTGATTACTCAGATTCTGAAACAGGGAAGGTGTCTTATTTCAGGCGAGTTGCAGACTCCTGTAAGTATTGGGTTACTCTTTTATCAGCGATAATGTAGTTAAGAAAACAACTTTGTCTCATGACACGGGAAGTTCTTCTTTCGTACTTGTATTTATGATTTTATTTATTTTTGAACACCAGATGATAAATGATGATTGAAATGAATGATGATAACAAGAAAAGGTGAGTTTTTTATTGAAGCCTGTAGGCTAAATCTTAAAAACATTTCATGTTTACAAAACAGAGAAAAAATACACTGTATTTCAGATAAACTCCTTTAAAGAGGATTAAAAACTATTAATAATAAAAAGTTGAGTAGAATTTTTCAGAAACTACTTCCCAGTATACAGGATGAGATCGTTTGTTAGAACAAAGGTTGCAATGTATAAATATATACTGTTGCAAGTACAAAAAGCATACTGCATGCCAAAAATTTAGATAAACTGGAACCAAAGATAGCTATGTCTCTCAGCCACTCAAACTTGAGTATTGTCCCACTACTTGTCCAGTTTCCAAGTTTGGAAAAGGAGACTGATATCGAAAACATTGCGAAAGAATGGAAAAGGGTGCCATCTTGCGCTGATCTAAAAAAATATGCAGATTCTGACCCGATTCATTTCTGGTTTAAAGTACTAGAATAATGTGATTGTCCTCAAGTCAAAACTTTCCCATTCTTGGGTGAACTTCATGATGAAAATGCTTATCCTACCACATTCTCCTGCTTCTGCCGAGAGGGCCTTTTCAGTTGCCCATTTAAACAAAACAAAACTGAGAAATAAACTCGGCTTTACTGCTCTTAATGCTGTTCTGGGTGCTAAATAAGTCGTCACCAAGGACTGGAATCCCCCCTTGAGCACTGTGACACACCCCAACTGTGAAAGACATGGTCTCCATTGTACTATTTGTGGGGCTATATCAAACTTCACCTTACAAAGTGAGTGAAGGGTCTTTTAAAGGCATTTTGGAGAAACATATTGTTTCAACATTAAAATATCTAGAACCTGTTACACCATAACCCCCAAAGTCACTTATTTGATCAGTCTTAGTTTCGAAACAATTTTTTCCTGTATCATTTGTAGGCAGTAGCGTATATTAGGGAAGGGCTATAGGAGCGATCCCCCTCCTCCATCAAGATCTTCAATAAAGAAAAAGGGGGAATTGTATGCAAACTATTTACATGGAAAACAGGTCCTAGCAACAGCTTTTCCTCAATATTATGTAAGAATACTAGGTTAAAATTCGATTTTAGCCCCTGATTTGGCCCCCTGATTTGTATTAAAATCGTCATTCGGAATAAATTTCAGGGCGGTGCTAAAAACGGTCATAAATGGCGGATAGACAACGACATTTTCTCTGCATATAGTAACATGTTAGTTTAGTGCTTGTTATAAGCTATTTAATGACAAGCTCAATAAATGTGTGACAAATTTGGCTATTTAACGACGTTTTACTTTCAACTTTTTTTCTCACTTTAATTCTGGTGCCCATTTTTATTGCTGTTATATTCTCTTATGCTCAAAATTTGATGATTGAGTATAGTTTAACCGCTACTCTTCTGCACAAAAGGGATTTTATGTCTTGCATCTGATTCTGTCCTTTTTTGTCACTCCGAACAATTTCTTCAAGTTGTGCCAGGAGCGCATGTACTGAATTAGAAGAGAAAGAAAATGAAAGATTGGAGAATGAAAGTGAAAGAAAATATCTTAGAGAAAGTTTTCATAGATAGTACTGTGCATCACCGATGATCTGACGTACGACGTACGCGGAAAAAAAATTATAATACGGTACAATTTTGTCGTCTTTGGTGCATTTTCCGTGCAATTTGTGGTATATTTTTGTTTCGAAGTGCTGGGAACATTGCTCTCGATGACATGTTTCATTTTGTGCTGTTCATTCCCAGGAAGTATGCAGGAGATGCCAGAGTACTCGCAAATATCACCATGAATATAAAAACAATATTTATCACAAAGACAAGACCCTGAAAGCATGGAACAACACAGTTTTTTCGTCAGAAAATTCATATTTATTTTGGGACGGCTTTATACAATATGCAATACAGGTTTCCGGGGCCAGATTCCAATTGCCGCAAGGTTGGGTGAAATCCTTTCTACATATGCTTGTAAAACAGACCCAAAAACTAAACCGTCGTATCTACGGTCCACTTGTCAATGACTCTGGAGGACCTTTACCATTTTACGTATATATTTTACATATTTTGGAAAGCAGATATATTGCTATTATAATTTCTTTATCAGAGTTCACAGTAATTTTGTCAGATATCTGATATCATAGTCATTTTAGTTATCGAAATTCTGGGTATTTGATGAAATTAAAGATTTGTTTATATAATGCGACGTATGCACCTTTTTTTTAGTTTTTTTTTTAGTTTTTGCAAAGTGAAAGAGAGATTACTTTGTATAAATTTATGGCAAAGTGTTTTTTAATTTTGGTTGTTTTACATCAGTGGCGTATTCGCATTATTTTCCATCTCTGGAGAGACACAAAAACCGCCTATTCAAAACCCACCTGGTTTTAAAATCTCGTACATTAAATTTTAAGTCAGTAAAACGAACAGAAAGTTGAACTCCACTCAATTGGTTCTGCTGTGTGGAATTATAAGTTAGTAAAAAGAACTGCAAGTTTTGAATCACAAAATTTTTAAACAAGTAGATTCTCTGTTTCACCATAGTTTCTATTTTCTACTGACCACTCTTTGCTTACTGGTCACTTTTTACTTACCGTTCTTTACCATGAATGTTCTTATAAACCAAATTAAAATCCATAAGAACCTTGACATTATGAGTAAAAAGGGAGGTGCTACTCGTGACGGGGCTCCTTATATGGGCATAGAGTCCCTAGGGAGAACACGTGGTTAATCAAAGTGGGTCAATGACCTCTTTGTCCCAGGTCGATTTATTTGTTGTTGTTGTTGTTTGGCCAAGTGCACGCTCGGGGCGAATGTTAAGATCCAGGAATAGGAAACAGGATCACGTGTCTCCTTCTCAGCCAATCAGAGAGTCGGATACATCCCCCTTCTCAGCCAATCAGAGACTCGCTTACATATGGTTTTCCCCATTACATCGAAATTCGCCCTTGAGATTTCGTATATAACGGACATGCATTGTGATTAAATTATCAGAAAGTTCCAGGACACAATGGATATAACACTAAATATTATTGATGAGCTTGAAGCATTGGCAGCCTCAATTTGCCATGTAAGTTCCGTTTTAGTAAATTTTCATTTTTTATTTTCAAAATAAAATTATTTTCATTGCTCACCCTCCAGTATATTTAGGTAAGTCCCCCTCCCACTCCAGTAGAAACTCCTCCACCATGCTATCTTTATACTCGATAGAAAACACATAAAATACATTCTTTTTACCGCATAACCCCCCCCACTGTTTTTACAACGATAATTCTCGCAATAGAAATAATTCTCTTTTCGATAAAATTCTTGCTTTTCTGTATTGTGATTTAAAGTGTCCACTGACTTCTGTCAATTCTTAAGGCATTATGCAGCTCTGTTTTGAAATAAGGCTCCGCGCAAGATTATAAATAGTTTTGTCACCCTTTTCCTGTGTATTTACGTTCGCGGCTTAGCCAAAGGGTTTGTTTTTCTCCGTCAATTAAAAACAGTTTCACGTGGAAAGATATTACTGTTAATTAAGCGTTGCCTATACAACCTGTATTTGGAGGAGTGAAACGATATTTTCAAATTAAGGTCTAACAATATTTCTAGGACAATGTTGAAAAGGGGGGGGGGGACTTCAATGTGATAAGTGCTTTTCTAGACAAAATTATGGCTAGAGGGTACTAATTTTTTTATTCTGTGAAATAAAGGTTATGCATAAATTGAATAGCATTTGATTTCTGAGTTTAGTATATTTCTCGCAAATTTTACCTTTTGCTTGGGGGAGCTACCGCCCATCAAACATGACTTTAAATATTAAAGTTACTTATGTACAGAATAAGTAACTGTATAAGTGCTTCGAAATTCGTAGGAAAAAATTAGAATATTCGCATTTTGTAGATTGTGAATTTAGCCTGAATTTCACACGTTGAATTTCAATACATAATTTCCATCATTATTAAACCTATATCCAATTTCCCAAATTGTACCAATTTTTCATATGCTAATATTTATTCAACCTGAACGTTCGTATAATAATGCTATGAGTTATTTCTGAGAAAAGTTGAATTTATTATAATCAAACTATGATTTTCAGAGTTTAGGTTGCTTTCGACAAAGATTTATCTTTACTTACGGCAAATTTTCCACAAGGTGATTGATCCATGGCCCTTCTAAATGTGATAGAAGCTACTACACCCTGCTTCAATCCCTTTTTACGTATTCAAACCAAATGTTCGTATAACAATGTTTTGAGTTATTCCTCAGAAAATTGACCCCTCCAAATATTTACTCAGAGGGGCGGGTGCTGAAATGTAAAACGCTACTTATTTACACATCATTTTTCACAGTTTTCAAGTTGGGATCTTCGAACACACTCCCTCCTTCTCAGTTTATTCTAAGAAAGTGAGCTGTATTTGTTAGAGTTTCAGAAACATTACATATTTATTTAATTTAAGCACTTTTTTCGGATATAATAATGTTTGGTGTGATTGACGCAGAATATATTAGTCTGAAATGTGATAAGTGCTTTTCTAGACAAAATTATGGCTAGAGGGTACTATTTTTTTTATTCTGTGAAATAAAAGTTAAGCGTAAATTGAATAGCATTTGATTTCTGAGTTTAATATATTTCTCGCAAATTTTACCTTTTGCTTGGGGGAGCCACCACCCATCAAACATGACTTCAAATATTAAAGTTACTTATGTACAGAATAAGTAACTGTATAAGTGCTTCGAAATTCGTAGGAAAAACTAGAATATTCGCATTTTGTAGACTGTGACTTTAGCCTGAATTTCACACGTTGAATTTCAATACATAATTTCCATCATTATTAAACCTATATCCAATTTCCCAAATTGTACCAATTTTTCATGTGCTAATATTATTCAAACTGAACGTTCGTATAATAATGCTTTGAGTTATTTCTGAGAAAAGTTGAATTTATTATGATCAAACTATGATTTTCAGAGTTTAGGTTGCTTTCGACAAAGATTTATCTTTACTTACGGCAAATTTCCACAAGGTGATTGATCCATGGCCCTTCTAAATATGATAGAAGCTACTACACCCTGCTTCAATCTCTTTTTACATATTCAAACTGAATGTTCGTATAACAATGCTTTGAGTTATTCCTCAGAAAATTGACCCCTCCAAATATTTACTCAGAGGGGCGGATGCTGAAATGTAAAAACGTTACTTATTTGCCCATCATTTTCACAGTTTTCAAGTTGGGATCTTCGAACACACTCCCTCCTTCTCAGTTTATTCTATAAAAGTGAGCTGTATTTGTTAGAGTTTCAGAAACATTACATATTTATTTAATTTAAGAACTTTTTTTTTCAGATATAATATGTTTGGTGAGATTGATACAGAATATATTGGTCTGAAATATTCCTCAACTGGCACTATTTTCGAAGCAGCTTTCTTACTCCTAGACAATCAACGACGTGAAATTCATAGCTATAAATAAAACATCAGATACAATATGTATAAGTACGAGAAAAAACAGATGGAGTCCAACACTAAATTTTATAAATCGAAATGGCTTTTACGTTAAAACCATACGACCACATAATGAAAATGGCTATGAAATAAAACATGTACAAGAGGAAATTCAGGAAATATGCAGTTTTTTTGGTGTGCAAGCTGTTTATGTTAAGGGAAACGTGCCAACTGATAAACTCTTACTAGAAAAATGTGATAAAAAACATAGCATTATTCAATTTAGAAGACTTCAAATGTGAGAAATACCTGCATTCAGTCCATGACCCAGAAGATGAAGTTAGATATTTCACTCAATGGATACCGGAAAAGATACCTGACAAGGAAAAATGCATCAGATATCCAAAGACCTAAACTTGCTCTTCCTCATATCAAATGGATTAAGCTTTTTTTTTTTAAATATGTCATTATGTATTTTTTCAAATGTTTTTAAATATGTTTAAGCAATAAATATCTTAAGCCTCAACCGTTTTTTATTCTTTAGAATAGTCCATCGCCATGAAAATTATACTTTCAGATTCAACATGTCAGGGAACACATTTTCAAGTTCAGCATGTTGGAGAACCCTAAATAGTCACCCATAAAAAGGTAAGTTAACCATAAAAGGTTAAAGAATTTCTCTGAAATTACACTTTCAGATCCAACATGTCAGGGAACAAACTTTCAAGCTCAGCATGTAGGAGAACCCTAAATGCTCATCCCTAAAAAAGGTAAGCTAACCCTAAACGGTTAAAGAATTTCTCTGAAATCACACTTTCAGGTTAGGTTAGGTAGGACCCCACCCCCCCCCCCCCCCCCGACCCCCCTCTCGACTCCCAAAGGGCCCCCCAAGTGCCCCTGGGCCCCAAAGAGCCCTCCAAGCCCCCGTCGCTCCTTACTTTCAGTTAAAAAAAAAATCAATAAAAGCTAGTTTTTTTATTTAATCTATTAAAGCCCTAACAATTTTAGGTTCTACATAAATCCTTTTACATAAGTTATTTAGTGAAATCACAAGACATGATGCAAGAAAAAAAAGGACATAAAAAAAATTGTCAGGTGTGGGGTTCGAACCCACGAACCCGTATGGGGAACAGATCTTAAGTCTAGCACCTTAACCACTCGACCAACCTGACTTGTAAACAATTCTCCCTAAAAAGTCGATTTTTAGTTAGAGTTGAAGTTTAGTTTAGTTATAGTTAAGAATTTAGAGTTTAGCTTAAGAGTCATTGCTTAGAGTTTTTGTTAGAGTTCTAGTTTATTTTAGTTTCAGTTAAGAGTTTAGAGTATTAGCTTAGAGTCTTAGCTTAGAGTTTTTGTTAGAGTTCTAGTTTACCTTAGAGTTGGAGTTTTACCTTAGAGACTTAGCTTAGAGTTTTAGTTTAGTTTAGTTTTAGTTAAGAGTTTAGAGTTTTTTAGCTTAGAGTCTTAGCTTAGAGTTTTTGTTATAGTTCTAGTTTAGTTTAGTTATAGGTAAGAGTTTGAAGTTTTACCTTAGAGACTTAGCTTAGAGTTTTAGTTTGGTTTAGTTTTAGTTAAAAGTTTAGAGTTTTTTAGCTTAGAGTCTTAGCTTAGAGTTTTTTGTTAGAGTTCTAGTTTAGTTTAGTTTTAGTTAAGAGTTTATAGCTTAGAGTCTTAGCTTAGAGTTTTATTTAGAGTTCTAGTTTATTTTAGTTTAGTTACAGTTAAGAATTTAGAGTTTTAGCTTAGAGTCATAGCTTAGAATTTTACTTAAAGTTGTAGTTTGGTTAAGTTTTAGTTAAGAGTTTCGAGTTTTAGCTTAGAGTCTTAGCTTAGGGTTTCTGTTAGAGTTCTAGTTTAGTTTAGTTTTAGTTAAGAGTTTAGAGTTTTATCTTAGAGTCTTAGCTTAGAGTTTTGTTAAAGTTGAAGTTTAGTAATAGTTAAGAGTTTAGAGTTTTAGCTTAGAGTCTTAGCTTAGAGTTTCTGTTAGAGTTCTAGTTTAGTTTAGTTTTAGTTAAGAGTTTAGAGTTTTACCTTAGAGTCTTAGCTTAGAGTTTTGTTAGAGTTGAAGTTTAGTTTAGTAATAGTTAAGAGTTTAGAGTTTTAGCTTGGAGTCATAGCTTAGAGTTTTACTTAAAGTTGTAGTTTAGTTTAGTTTTTAGTTAAGAGTTTAGAGTTTTTTAGCTTAGAGTCTTGGCTTAGAGCTTTGTTAGAGTTCTAGTTTAGTTTAGTTTTAGTTAAGAGTTTAGAGTTTTAGCTTAGAGTCTTAGCTTAGAGTTTTAGTTAGAGTTCTAGTTTAGTTTAGTTATAGTTAAGAATTTAGAGTTTTAGCTTAGAGTCATAGCTTAGAGTTTTAGTTAAAGTTATAGTTTAGTAAAGTTATAGTTAAGAGTTTGGAGTTTTACCTTAGAGTCATAGCTTAGAGTTTTAGTTAGAGTTCTAGTTCGGTTTAGTTTTAGTTAAGAGTTTAGAGTTTTAGCTTAGAGTCTTAGCTTATAGCTTGTGTAAGAGTTCTAGTTTA
The DNA here is from genome assembly GCA_027921565.1 of Artemia sinica. Lineage (NCBI taxonomy): Eukaryota > Metazoa > Arthropoda > Branchiopoda > Anostraca > Artemiidae > Artemia > Artemia sinica. The sequence continues at coordinate 56,310,555 of CM051258.1, read as the reverse complement.
GTTTAGTTATAGTTAAGAGTCTCGAGTTTTTAGCTTAGAGTCTTAGCTTAGAGTTTCTGTTAGAGTTCTAGTTTAGTTTACTTCTAGTTAAGAATTTAGAGTTTTAGCTTAGAGTCTTAGCTTATAGTTTGTGTTAGAGTTCTAGTTTAGTTTAGTAATAGTTAAGAGTTTAGAGTTTTAGCTTAGAGTCTTAGCTTAGAGTTTTTGTTAGAGTTCTAGTTTAGTTTAGTTATAGTTAAGAGAATGGTGTTTTACCTTAGAGACTTAGCTTAGAGTTTTAGTTTAGTTTAGTTTTAGTTAAGAGTTTAGAGTTTTAGCTTAGAGTCTTATCTTAGAGTTTTTTGTTGAAGTTCTAGTTTAGTTTAGAGTTTTAGCTTAGACTTAGAGTTTTAATTAGAGTTCTATTTTACAAGTGTAAGTACCCATCCTTTACACCCACAACTTTACTTTACAGCTTTTTGAATGCCCCAACACCAAGCAATACTTTTCAAAAGACATTTCACAACAAGTTCCTTTCTTAATATCACTCCTAGGCCCATTTTACAAGTTGAAGTACTCATCCTTTTAACCCACAACTTTACTTTACAGCTTTTGAATGCTCCAACACCAAGCACTACTTTTTAAAGGCATTTCAGAACAAGTTCTTTTCTTAATGTCCCACCTAACCCCATTTTACAAGTTGAAGTACTCATCCTTTCCACCATAACTTTACTATACTGCTTTTTTGAATGCTCCAACACCATGCAATACTTCTCAAATGACATTTCAGGAGCTAATTTTCTCATTGATGTGAAGAAAAGTTCAAGTTCTTTTCCTAACTATCCCTATGAAAAGAAATAAGTTATAGATCAATTCTATTTTTCAAGAAAAAATAAAAATTTTCCACTTCAGTTCAGATTTTTCTCAAAGAGATGTAAAAATTTAAAATTACTGTTCTAAATTTTTCATAGAAGATACAAAAAGTTACACGTTGATCATGAAAAGTTAACTCAAGTCTGAATTTTATTAAAGAACTTACAGTTCAATTCTAATTTCTCCAGAGAAAAATAAAATCTTCCACTGCAGTTCTTAATTTCACAAAGACACAAAGAAATTTAAAGTTCTCTTCTGAATTTTCGTAGAGAAAAGAAAAAAAGTTATAGTTCAATTCTAATTTTTTTTTCAAAGAAAATAAAAAATCTCCAACTTTTTAATATACATTCTAAGCGCTTAACATGCTAACGTTTCCTAAGATAATAGAAATATAACCAAGTAATGCATAAAATATTTTTATTGAAGTAACAACATGTAGTAACAACATAAAAATATGTTACAGACATTATTTTACATTATTAACATCATTGAACAGCATTGAACATTCTGAATCTGTTCCATAAAATAATTTATCGAGTTCTCTCTCTCTTGATACTAGAGTTACTCGCTTCTCTTAGTTCATAACCACTAGAATAATCATTCATCCATTTTGAGTCATATACAATTTCCACTGGGAATGTCACCTACTGATTCAATACACGTTTCATCATAGGTATTATTTGATTCATTGACTATATGATCACTAGTAGTAATAATGGTCACTTGTGCTTCATTTTCCAATCAATTTGTCATTATATTCATTAGTAATATTGTCTGCCAATGCTCTTTTTATTTTACCAGCAATTTCACTGTCTATTATCACATTATTTTTACAGAGGCAACAGTTTTTGGCACGTTGACAAGATATGATTTATAATGTTGGTGCAGCAGTAGGCCCTTCTTTTCTTTACTGATTTCATTCGAATGCTAACACCGGAAAGATGACAATCAGATCTATCAACAGCTAACATGTTACCAGAACCATTAGCTAGAAGCTGCCCATCTTCATCAATTATTATTTTTAAGTTGGCATTCTCTTTGAGCACTAACTTCTCTGGAAATGATACTTTCACATATCCACCTTTTGAATGATGAAAATTCTTGACTACTCCAAAGGAATTTAACTCCTCACTGTCATGACAACGTAGGCACACATTCCCAGTAAGATCTCCACTACTACTTGTCCCATAGTTCAAATATATCTCTTTGTCAGCATTCAAGGCAACAATGACTTTATCATGTGCGCACACTTTCTTAGAATAATTCATTTTCACGTCTTTTTTAAAAATATGGTGTAGGTGTTTATCCCTCCAATGGTAAAAAATGACTGATTTAACGCACGTAATAAACTCGATAGTCTCGATAACCTACCGTGGAGTACAACTGGGAAAACCGCTCCCAATGTAAGAGCAACCATAGAGTACGTTTGCTACACCCGCAAGCATGCATAGTGAGAGAAAAATACAAAGTCGACCTGGGGGGAATTTCCGGCGAGTATGGTTAGATTAGGTTAAGTTAGACTAGATTAAGTTAGGTTAGATTAGGTTAGGTAAAGTCAGGTTAGGTAAGTTAGGTTAGGTTAGCTAAGTTAGGCTATGTTAGCTAGTAAACATCTCTCCATGTTTAAGTTAGGTTAGGTTAGGCTAGATTAAGTTATGCTAGGTTAAGTTAGGTTAGGTTAGCCTACGTACGCGCGCGTACGTAGGCTAACGCGCGTGGAGCATTCAAAAAAGCAGTATAGTAAAGTTATGGTGAAAAGGATGAGTACTTCAACTTGTAAAATGGGTTTAGGGTGAGACATTAAGAAAAGAACTTGTTCTGAAATGCCTTTGAAAAGTATTGCTTGGTGCTGGAGCATTCAAAAGCTGTAAAGTAAGTTGTGGGTTAAAAGGATGAGTACTTCAACTTGTAAAATGGGCCTAGGAGTGATATTAAGAAAGGAACTTGTTGTGAAATGTCTTTGAAAAGTATTGCTTGGTGTTGGGGCATTCAAAAAGCTGTAAAGTAAAGTTGTGGGTGTAAAGGATGGGTACTTCAACTTGTAAAATAGAACTCTAATTAAAACTCTAAGTCTAAGCTAAAACACTAAACTAAACTAGAACTTCAACAAAAAACTCTAAGATAAGACTCTAAGCTAAAACTCTAAACTCTTAACTAAAACTAAACTAAACTAAAACTCTAAGCTAAGTCTCTAAGGTAAAACACCATACTCTTAACTATAACTAAACTAAACTAGAACTCTAACAAAAACTCTAAGCTAAGACTCTAAGCTAAAACTCTAAACTCTTAACTATTACTAAACTAAACTAGAACTCTAACACAAACTATAAGCTAAGACTCTAAGCTAAAACTCCAAACTCTTAACTAGAAGTAAAACTAAACTAGAACTCTAACAGAAACTCTAAGCTAAGACTCTAAGCTAAAAACTCGAGACTCTTAACTATAACTAAACTAAACTAGAACTCTTACACAAACTATAAGCTAAGACTCTAAGCTAAAACTCTAAACTCTTAACTAAAACTAAACTGAACTAGAACTCTAACTAAAACTCTAAGCTATGACTCTAAGGTAAAACTCTAAACTCTTAACTATAACTTTACTAAACTATAACTTTAACTAAAACTCTAAGCTATGACTCTAAGCTAAAACTCTAAATTCTTAACTATAACTAAACTAAACTAGAACTCTAACTAAAACTCTAAGCTAAGACTCTAAGCCAAAAACTCTAAACTCTTAACTAAAACTAAACTAAACTAGAACTCTAATAAAAACTCTAAGCTAAGACTATAAGCTAAAAAACTCTGAACTCTTAACTAAAACTTAACTAAACTACAACTTTAAGTAAAACTCTAAGCTATGACTCTAAGCTAAAACTCTAAACTCTTAACTATTACTAAACTTCAACTCTAACAAAACTCTAAGCTAAGACTCTAAGATAAAACTCTAAACTCTTAACTAAAACTAAACTAAACTAGAACTCTAACAGAAACTCTAAGCTAAGACTCTAAGCTAAAACTCGAAACTCTTAACTAAAACTTAACCAAACTACAACTTTAAGTAAAATTCTAAGCTATGACTCTAAGCTAAAACTCTAAATTCTTAACTGTAACTAAACTAAACTAAACTAGAACTCTAAATAAAACACTAAGCTAAGACTCTAAGCTAAAAACACTAAACTCTTAACTAAAAACTAAAAAACTAGAACTCTAACAAAAACTCTAAGCTAAGACTCTAAGCTAAAAAACTCTAAACTTTTAACTAAAACTAAACCAAACTAAAACTCAAAGCTAAGTCTCTAAGGTAAAACTTCAAAGTCTTACCTATAACTAAACTAAACTAGAACTATAACAAAAACTCTAAGTTAAGACTCTAAGCTAAAAAAATCTAAACTCTTAACTAAAACTAAACTAAACTAAAACTCTAAGCTAAGTCTCTAAGGTGAAACTCCAAACTCTTAACTATATCTAAACTAAACTAGAACTCTAACAAAAACTCTAAGCTAAGACTCTATAAGCTAATACTCTAAACTCTTAACTGAAACTAAACTAAACTAGAAATCTAACAAAAACTGTAAGCTATGACTCTTAAGCTAAACTCTAAATTCTTAACTATAACTAAACTAAACTTCAACTCTAACTAAAAATCGTCTTTTTAGGGAGAATTGTTTACAAGTCAGGTTGGTCGAGTGGTTAAGGCGCTAGACTTAAGATCTGTTCCCCATACGGGGTCGCGGGTTTGAACCCCACACCTGACAATTTTTTTTATGTCCTTTTTTTTCTTGCATCATGTCTTGTGATTTCACTAAATAACTTCTGTAAAAGGATTTATGTAGAACCTAAATTGTTAGGGCTTTAATAGATTAAATAAAAAAAAAAAACTAGTTTTTTTTAAACTGAAAGTAAGGAGTGACGGGGGCTCGGAGGGCTCTTTGGGGCCCAGGGGCACTTGGGGGCCCTTTGGGAGTCCAAGGGGGGTCGGGGGGAGGCGGGGTCCTACCTAACCTGACCTGACAGTGTGATTTCAGAGAAATTCTTTAACCCGTTAAGGGTTAACTTACCTTTTTTTAGGGATGAGCATTTTAGGGTTCTCCTACATGCTTAACCTGAAAGTTTGTTCCCTGACATGTTGGATCTGAAAGTGTAATTTCAGAGAAATTCTTTAGCCTTTTAGGGTTAACTTACCTTTTTATGGGTGATTATTTAGGGTTCTCCAACATGCTGAACTTGAAAGTGTGTTCCCTGACATGTTGAATCTGAAAGTATAATTTTCATGGTGATGGATTATTCTAAAGAATAAAAACGGTTGAGGCTTAAGATATTTATTGCTTAAACATATTTAAAAACATTTGAAAAAAGACATAATGACATATTTAAAAAAAAAAGCTTAATCCATTTGATATGAGGAAGAGCAAGTTTAGGTCTTTGGATATCTGATGCATTTTTCCTTGTCAGGTATCTTTTCCGGTATCCATTGAGCGAAATATCTAACTTCATCTTCTGGGTCATGGACTGAATGCAGGTATTTCTCACATTTGAAGTCTTCTAAATTGAATAATGCTATGTTTTATCACATTTTTCTAGTAAGAGTTTATCAGTTGGCACGTTTCCCTTAACATAAACAGCTTGCACACCGAAAAAACTGCATATTTCCTGAATTTCCTCTTGTACATGTTTTATTTCATAGCCATTTTCATTATGTGGTCGTATGGTTTTAACGTAAAAGCCATTTCGATTTATAAAATTTAGTGTTGGACTCCATCTGTTTTTCTCGTACTTATACATATTGTATCTGATGTTCCAGTTATAGCTATGAATTTCACGTCGTTGATTGTCTAGGAGTAAGAAAGCTGCTTCGAAAATTATGCCAGTTGAGGAATATTTCAGACCAATATATTCTGTGTCAATCACACCAAACATTATTATATCTGAAAAAAAAGTGCTTAAATTAAATAAATATGTAATGTTTCTGAAACTCTAACAAATACAGCTCACTTTCATAGAATAAACTGAGAAGGAGGGAGTGTGTTCGAAGATCCCAACTTGAAAACTGTGAAAATGATGGGCAAATAAGTAACGTTTTACATTTCAGCATCCGCCCCTCTGAGTAAATATTTGGAGGGGTCAATTTTCTGAGGAATAACTCAAAGCATTGTTATACGAAAATTCAGTTTGAATATGTAAAAAGAGATTGAAGCAGGGTGTAGAAGCTTCTATCACATTTAGAAGGGCCATGTATCAATCACCTTGTGGAAATTTGCCGTAAGTAAAGATAAATCTTTGTCGAAAGCAACCTAAACTCTGAAAAATCATAGTTTGATTATAATAAATTCAACTTTTCTCAGAAATAACTCAAAGCATTATTATACGAACGTTCAGTTTGAATAATATTAGCATATGAAAAATTGGTACAATTTGGGAAATTGGATATAGGTTTAATAATGATGGAAATTATGTATTGAAATTCAACGTGTGAAATTCAGGCTAAATTCACAATCTACAAAATGCGAATATTCTAATTTTTCCTACGAATTTCGAAGTACTTATACAGTTACTTATTCTGTACATAAGTAACTTTAATATTTAAAGTCATGTTTGATGGGTGGTAGCTCCCCCAAGCAAAAGGTAAAATTTGCGAGAAATATATTAAACTCAGAAATCAAATGCTATTCAATTTACGCATAACTTTTATTTCATAGAATAAAAAAATTAGTACCCTCTAGCCATAATTTTGTCTAGAAAAGCACTTATCACATTTCAGACCAATATATTCTGCGTCAATCACACCAAAAACATTATTATATCTGAAAAAAGTGCTTAAATTAAATAAATATGTAATGTTTCTGAAACTCTAACAAATACAGCTCACTTTCTTAGAATAAACTGAGAAGGAGGGAGTGTGCTCGAAGATCCCAACTTGAAAACTGTGAAAAACATGTGCAAATAAGTAGCGTTTTACATTTCAGCACCCGCCCCTCTGAGTAAATATTTGGAGGGGTCAATTTCTGAGGAATAACTCAAAGCATTGTTATACGAACATTCGGTTTGAATACGTAAAAAGGGATTGAAGCAGGGTGTAGTAGCTTCTATCATATTTAGAAGGGCCATGGATCAATCACCTTGTGGAAATTTGCCGTGAGTAAAGATAAATCTTTGTCGAAAGCAACCTAAACTCTGAAAATCATAGTTTGATTATAATAAATTCAACTTTTCTCAGAAATAACTCAAAGCATTATTATACGAACGTTCAGTTTGAATAATATTAGCATATGAAAAATTGGTACAATTTGGGAAATTGGATATAGGTTTAATAATGATGGAAATTATGTATTGAAATTCAACGTGTGAAATTCAGGCTAAAGTCACAATCTACAAAATGCGAATATTCTAATTTTTCCTACGAATTTCGAAGCACTTATACAGTTACTTATTCTGTACAAAAGTAACTTTAATATTTAAAGTCATGTTTGATGGGTGGTAGCTCCCCCAAGCAAAAGGTAAAATTGCGAGAAATATACTAAACTCAGAAATCAAATGCTATTCAATTTATGCATAACTTTTTATTTCACAGAATAAAAAAATTAGTACCCTCTGGCCATAATTTTGTCTAGAAAGCACTTATCACATTGAAGTCCCCCTCCCCCCTTTTCAACAATGTCCTAGAAATATTGTTAGACCTTAATTTGAAAATAACTCGTTTCACTCCTCCAAATACAGGTTGTATAGGCAACGCTTAATTAACAGTAATATCTTTCCACGTGAAACTGTTTTTAATTGACAGAGAAAAACAAACCCTTTGGCTAAGCCGCGAACGTAAATACACAGGAAAAGGGTGACAAAACTATTTATAATCTTGCGCGGAGCCTTATGTCAAAACAGAGCTGCATAATGCCTTAAGAATTGACAGAAGTCAGTGGACACTTTAAATCACAATACAGAAAATTAAGAATTTTATCGATAAGAGAATTATTTCTATTGCGAGAATTATCGTTGTAAAAACAGTGGGGGGGGTTTATGCGGTAAAAAGAATATATTTTATGTTTTCTATCGAGTATAAAGATAGCATGGTGGAGGAGTTTGTACTGGAGTGGGAGGGGGGACTTACCTAAATATACTGGAGGGTGAGCAATGAAAATAATTTTATTTTGAAAATAGAAAATGAAAATGTACTAAAACGGAACTTACATGGTAAATTGAGGCTGCCAATGCTTCAAGCTCATCAATAATATTTAGTGTTATATCCATTGTGTCCTGGAATTTTCTGATAATTTAATCACAATGCATGTCCGTTATATACGAAATCTCAAGGGCGAATTGCGATGTAATGGGGAAAACCATATGTAAGCGAGTCTCTGATTGGCTGAGAAGGGGGATGTATCCGACTCTCTGATTGGCTGAGAAGGAGACACGTGATCCTGTTTCCTATTCCTGGATCTTAACATTCGCCCCGAGCGTGCACTTGGCCAAACAACAATAACAACAAATAAATCGACCTGGGAAAAAGAGGTCATTGACCCACTTTGATTAACCACGTGTTCTCCCTAGGGACTCTATGCCCATATAAGGAACCCCGTCACGAGTAGCACCTCCCTTTCTACTATTATGTCTGCTCCATCTACTCTTATGGCATAATTTTTTCTACGAATAGATTTGGAATTAACTGGCCAAATGACAACGCAAGAAAAGAAGCGGCAAAAATTTATTTTTAACAACTTGAACTCTGGCTAAAGCTTAAACAATAAACCTGGATTTTAAGCCTTTGCCGTTAAATTAAAGATGAACCTTACAAAGCCATCAAACAGACTCAATGCTAATGCCATTAGTCCAACCACTTCTACAAGAATATGAAGATGGAAGGGCTTTGATCCCTCTCTTTCTATAGTCTTACTAGTATCAGTCCAACTCAACAAGGGCCTAACCACTGATAACCATATGCATGATGATGCAATACACTCATCATTCGACAAGACAATATAATACCGCGGTTGCTGTGGTAGCGTTTTTGAAATTTAGTAATTTACACAAAGGATCTGTATAGTTCATTATAAATGGGGGATTATGCTAGTTTCATCGGTATCATGGTTGTAAAGATAGGTGAAACTTATTAAAGAACAAACCGCGGCATAAAATAACTAAAAGTTAATATAATACACGCATTGTATTGAAAAGTATCTTTCCTGGAGTATCCTGCCACAGACTTACTTAGCTGCTTGATCCTTTGAGGTTCATCTCTTACTATTCCAACTAAGAAAAAGCCATCGGATTTTTCTTCTTTGTTATTTCCTCTTTGATATGTCAACATTGACCGTTAGTCCAACACTTTCGTCTAAGCTGTCTAAAAAGCTCTTACTGAGTCGACTCAGATCTCCTTTTTCTTCAAGCGTAATGTTTGGCTCCTGTAATTCATAATTCCGAAAAAATGCTTTTGTCTAAAGCTACTTTTTTAGTTTTCTGTTTTGATTAGTTTTTTTTTACAGGATAGAACTGTCTAATTTGTCTAATATCTTATTTCTAAAATTAAAAATAAAAAATATTTTACCACACTTTTTTCCACCGATGTACACAATAAAAGACAGAGAGAGAGAGAGAGAGAGAGAGGGGGGGAGAGAAAGAGAGAGTGAGACAGAGAGAGAGAGAGAGTGAAAATGGATGGTGGAGATGGTTAAGACAACAAGAATTAGTAGAAATTATGTATCAGCAGGCCAAGGAGCCTTTGCTGGGATGAATACAGTTCATCCATTAAATGTTAATTTCATAAATCATAACCAAAATTAAGGCTATTAATATAAATACCTCATAACTCATAATTAATAAACCTTATCTTATCTTTAAAGTTTTACAAAGTTAAAAAGATGGTTTTAATAATAAAAAACTAACAATCATTGAATTCATAAATATCGATATATCGATAGTGCTCAGTTCTCCCCAACACTAGACTAAATAAATTTTCGGATAACGTCCCATATCATCCCCGGTTTCACGCTGCTGCCAAAAATCTGTTACCCCATAAGGCAAGCAACAAGAACGTAAAGCAGTTCATACAGGGTTGCCGCCCCCAGTGAGGAAAAAATCAATAGATCTTAGGTTTTTTTTTATTGATTTAGTCATTTCTTCAATAATCTAGTGATTTATGTGCTGATTTAATGATTTTTTAGGTAATATAAAAAATCACTATAAATAGTGATAAATCATTAGGGGTGGCAACCCTGAGTTCATAACATAATGCCATAATGCACCTTATAATACACAAATGGCGGAAAGATAGTGTTGATTTAAGAAGAAAGCAGAGATGAAATTTAGTTAATGTTGTCATGAAGTTGAAGTTATCTGTGTTGAAGTTGAAGTTGAAATGTCTCACAAAGTTGTCTTCATATAGTGCCATAGATGGCTATCTGGCTGACCATAAATAAATTTGTTTTTCTGAAAAGTGCATTTTTTTTTAAAGTGAAGATTTAAAAACAAAAAGATCATATTTTCAAAGGCTAAATTTAAAATCACACGCTGAGGAAGGAAGGATAGGGTTTACTTCAAATTTTGTATAAGAAAAACTTCTTTTGTGTTTGCCATGTATATGTTTAATTTTTTTGTCAAAAAAAACAAACATTGAATTCTTTTACTTTTTTTATTTTTTTTTTTTTTTAAATGTATTGACGCTTTCCACTGAAAAAAATTTGTCCTATCACTTCTTACTAGACAATCAAGCAATATAGGAAATCGTCAGGACTTTTCGAAGCTCTGTGTAGAACCAAATGATTCTTAATAAACGGCCTTAGAAATGTAAGATACACATAGGGACGTATCCAGGATTTTTGTTTAGGGGGGGGGGCAAAATAGGCTGATCCGATAAACTTGCGTTAGGAGCAAGTTTAATTAACACAAACTTGCGTTAATTAAGTAAATTATACTACTTTAGACTTCGTTAGGGGGGGGGGGTGCATCCCTCTCGCCCCCTGGATCCGCCATTGGATACACATTAGGAACGACACAAAATAAAATTATAAAAATTTTTACTGACGTATTGTGACGGCCAATTGCTAATTTTAGCCAAGCTGCTTATGGTTTCTCTATTCTGGGGCTGATATTTTAGGGATCTAACAGCTGTCATTGGTTTTCACTATGCAGAAGTCCAAGCCTGATGTCTGATGGAAATCCAAAAGGAATAGATGATACCATCCTTAGCTCAGCCGAAACTCGTGGGCTAGACCTTGCTATACTTGATGGTGTACGGTATAGCGGTATTTTTTATTTTATTATTTTATTCAGGTTTTACTCTGTCAAAAATACATAATTGCAGTCCATACGCCCTGTGTTTTTTATCGGCGTAATGTGGTTGTTAGCGATCTCAGTTTGGCCAGTGTTCTCTGGACTGGGACAATAAATTCCAGTGTAGGCCTATCATATTTCCAAGTATGAGCAAGAAAACATTTTTTCAAACATTTTACATCTCTGCGAGACTCACAGGACAGAAAAATAAAGCTATTTATATTTTCAGAAAGGACTTTAATTATATTTCTTAAATTAGAAACCTTCTCTGTAAATTAAAAGGGGGCGTGTCAGCAGGAGCCTTGTCTGTATTCTGTTACTACAATCATTTCTTTTCATTTTGTTAGTTATTATAAGTTACCTTCATACCTTACGTGATCCGACGTTTATCCCCGGGAAATATCCCCTCCCCCCCCAAAAAAAAATACCATCGCAAAAAAGCCTCCCCGTGGAAAATACCCCCCCCCCATAAAATACCGAGAAATGAAGTTTCTGTGTAAGATATGCGTCTGGGCATTTACCCCCCCCCGGAAAATACTCTCCCCCAGAAAATGCCCCTCACGGAAAATATCCACTGGAAAATACCCCCCCCCCCCCTCCAGAGAAAATGCCCCCGGGAAATACCTCCCCCCTTGGCTGGTTTGTCTCCCCATTACTTTTGACTTAAATGTTACTCTTTACTTTTGTAATAACAGCATAGACAAGAAATATTCCCAGAAATCAAGAGCGACTAAATACCAATCCCATATTTTTGATGTGTTTTCAGACTTTAAATTGTACCATGCAGCGGATGAGCTTTAACTCAAGCTTAAGGACATGGAAAAGCGGGTCGTCAAACAATTCGTGAGAGCGATCTTGCTGGAATCAACTTGGTATTAGACATGAAGATCTCTAGTCGCGTCCTTGGAACCAGGATCAACGATGGAAACAAACCTATCTGGAGTCTCTACTCTCCTAGATTCCCATCGTAAGATTCTCTCATCGCTAGACTTTTTCAAAATCCAGGACGGGGGGCAATATTTTTTCAATTTTTCAATGAAAATATAAACAGGCCATTTTTGATGAAATTGCCCAAAAAAGTATTTTTCAAAATTAAAAACGATTTAAATTAAAAACGAAAATTACAAAATTTATCTCTGGTTTTATCATCTTTTTGAAAATTCCCACAAACGCCTTACGCTCGGTTAAAATAATCCAAAGTAGCTTGTTAACCGTCATGACACGTGCAACAAAAAAAGACAGAAACACTGATGGATAACACAAATGCGCCCATTATTGTACAAAGCACAGTTGTGCAAACCCAGGGATATAAAATACAAGATATCAACAAAACTTTACGTCTGGTTTTGAGTGTAAATGAAATAAAAAGCATGTTTTCTCAAATCAAAGGAAAGAGCGACATTGAAACTTAAAATGAACAGAAATTATTCCGTGTACTCGGCGGCTGCCCCCTCCTGGACCTCCCGCTCTACGCACTAAAGTTTTATAGCGGTTTAAAAATATTTCTTTTTTCGTTTCTACGGTCCTTGTGTTTGAGCAGTCGTTCTTCAGATTTGGGCAAACAGGTCAAACTCTAGTTTAAAAAGGCAGTTTATATAAATTAATCCGTCAAAAATTAGCTTTTTTGCTTGTTTTAAATTATGTAAAATCTATTATTTTTAAAATTACCCATCAAAGCCGCGGACCTGTAAAAATTTGTTGTCTGATTTTCAAAAAGGGAAGAAAAATGCCCGAAAATACTAATGATCTTGATGAAAATCACACAATAAAATTTAGCATATGAGAGAACCCTATTGCAGAAGGTCCAAACTCCTATCTATAAAAATGTGGAATTTTCCGTTTTTCCCAGAAGATAGTCACTGATGCGTGTTTATTTGTTTCTTTTTACAGGGACAATTTTTCTGAACCAATAACCCTAAAATTCAAGGGGGGCCTATTTGAATGACAATTAAAACTTCTAGTGCCCTTTTTAAATATCCAAAAAGATTTTGCCATGAAAATCAAAGTTTTCTGCCATTATGTGGGACCACACTAAAATCTTGTCCCAAAGAGGGTCAAGTAAATATCGATTGAAATTTCTGAGATAAACGATCGAAGGATCATTCGAACGCACACTGTTCTAGTGCCCTTTTTATGTAGCGAATAGGTAAGCAGCAAGCAAAGTGACAATTTCTGCTATCTTGTGACAAAAGCAAGAATTTACGCCCAATGGTCAAAATGCTATTCAACAAAAATTCTAAAATACCAAATCAGTTTAAAATTATGAAAAAAGTGCATATTGAACTACCCAGTTTCAGAGGCAGCAATGCTGCGTGGTGGTACATTCGTTCCTAGAGATGAACGCAGTCCATGCAAGATCAATGGAACCCACTTGCTAGGGTCAAACCGATTGTAACAGCAAACTGTAAGTAAGGGGCAACCCTTGTCAATTGAGCCGAAACTCGAAAGTTTCAATTACAACATAAGCAACAACAGAATATATTATTCATGCTTATTCTAAATTAAATAAAAATAAAAACAAGTTTCTTTTTACTGAAAGTAAGGAACGGCGTTAAAACTTAAAACGAACAGAAATTATTCCATATATGAAAGGGGATGTCCCCTCCTCAACGCCTCGCTCTTTACGCTAAAGTTTTTTATTGTTAAAAAAAAAAAAAGTTGTGAGAAAGTCAAACTTTAGCATAAAGAGCAAGGCGTTGAGGAGGGGACAGCCCCTTTCATATACGGAATAATTTCTGTTTGTTTTAAGTTTTAACGTCGTTCCTTACTTTCAGTTAAAAAAAAACTTGTTTTTTTTATTTAATTTTTGAACGTTTTTGAATTGATGCAGGTTTTAATTTGACTCACCGTACACGAATAGTTTAAACAAATTTGCATATTAATTTCACTTTTATTTGGTTAAATGGCTTTCTCGAAACTTGTTTAATTTTATTTACGAACGTTTTTTATTAGTAATAAATATACGTAACTTACGAAATAACTTACGTAACGAACTTCTATATTCATATATTTTTAATACGTACATTAGGGGGCTCGCCTACTAGTCAATACCTCGCTCTTTAAGCTAAAGTTCGAATTTTGTTCTAATTCTTTAAAAATGACCCCTTAATCACAAAGGCCGTTATTTAGAATAAATAGCTCTTATGAAAGTACTAAGAAATCTTTGGCTTAAAGAGCGAGGTACTGACTAGGGGTGAACCCAATCATACCCAGTCATACACTAATATTTTCTGTTCGTTTTAAGTTTTGATGTTACTCCTTAGTTTCAGTTGGAAAACTTGTTTTTTTATATTTTAATTTCTGATCTTTTTTAAATAATGCTGGGAAATCCGGCACCCCCTTCATAGAAATGTCCCTTCCCCCATGAAAACTTCCTTCATGGAAAGATCCTCCCACATAACCCCCAAACCACCCACCCCCTACTACCAGAAAAAATCCCCCCCCCTGGAAACGTCTGTATACTTCCTAATAACCACTACTATATATGTTAACATTGGTCAAAGTTCATAACTTTCAGCCCCCCCCCGGGGGATTAAGTCATCCTAAAGGACATATTTATAATATTTTCAACCATGCTGAACAAAATGGCTATCTCAAAATTTTGATAAGGTGACTTTGGGAAAAAATGAGCGTGGGAGGGGGCCTAGTTGCCCTCCATTTTTTTGGTCACTTAAAAAAGTGCACTAGAACTTTTAATTTACGATCCAATGAGTCCTCCCGCGGTATTCTAGGGCCACTGGGTCGATACGATCACCCCTGGGAAAAAAAAAAAAAAAACAAAAAAAACAAATAGACACGCATCCGTGATCTTTCTTCTGGCAAAAAATGCAAAATTCCACATTTTTGTAGATATGAGCTTGAAACCTCTGCAGTAGGGTTCTCTGATACGCTGATATGATGGTGTGATTTTCATCAAGGTTCTATAGCTTTTAGGGGGTCTTTCCCTCTTTTTTCGAAAATCAGCCAAATTTTTTCAGGCACGTAACTTTTGATGGGTAGGACTAAACTTGATGAAAGTTATATATTTGAAATCAGCATTGAAATCTGATTCTGTCGATGCATCTATTGGTATCAAAAACCCGTTTTCTAGAGTTTCGGTTACCATTGAGCCGGGTCGCTCCTTACATACAGTTCGTTACCACGAACTGTTTGATATTGAAAATGTGTTAATTTTGAAGTTACTTGTCAAAAGCTATTATTCCTTGAACAGGAAATAAAATCCCCCAAAAGGTTGCCATGTTCATATATATATATATATATATATATATAATATATATATATATATATATATATATATATATATATATATATATATATATATATATATATATATATATATATATATATATATATATATATATATATATATATATATATATATATATATATAGTTGATATATACATATATACATATATATATATATATATATATCTATATATATATATATATATATATATATATATATATATATATATATATATATATATATATATATATATATATATAGATATATATATATATATATATATATATATTATATATATATATATATATATATATATATATATATATATATATATATATATATATACATATATATATATATATATATATATATATATATATATATATATATATATATATATATATATATATATATATATATATATATATATATATATATATATATATATATATATATATATATATATATATATATATATATATATATATATATATATATATACTATCTTTTATATGTGAGCAATAATTGTATTCATCTCTCGAAAACGGCTCCATATTTTTTCAGGAAATTGGTGTTCTGGAATACTCTTGCACAAAAAAAAACGATCTAGATAGGTCAGAAGTCTAGGAAAAATTCGTTAAAAGCCTTAGTTTTGAAAAAAAAACTGTAATAATCAAATATCTTTGAAAAGACTCACTATGAAAAGATATTAAATTGCCTAAAAAACAAAAAGCCGGTAATTGCAAAAATATTCATATATATTTTAAAACAAGGGAATATAACAATTCAAAAACCTTAAAAATGAAAACCAAAAGTTCAAAACTTAGTAGAAATCGTTTGTTTTTCGAAAAAATTAGCATCCTGGTATATTCTGGCCTAACAAAACGATTTAGATAGGTCAGAAGTTTGAGAAAACTCATTAAGAGCCCTAATTTCAGAAAAAAAACTATTTATGTGAGTGACATCATTTTTATATACGTCTGTATTGCACTGACGTTGTCACTATATAAAAGCTTACCGATGGTTTTAAATGGCCGGTACACGAAAAAAGTAGCCGGTACACGTCCAAAACAAAATATGAAAAAAAACACGATTTACTAAGAAAAACGTTAAAAATGCAGGGTGAAATACAAACGCCTATTTTTCTGTCCTAACTGTACTCTTATTTATCGAAGATAAAAATAAATCAGCAACAAAATTTAAAATTCAAATGAAAAAAATTAAGCATTAAAAAAAAACAAGAACTTCTCTATTGATGAAATAGAACTACTAAAAATTTTTGATCCGAAAATATTCTTCAGCCTAAAAAGAACTAAAACTTTCAAAAAGCTAAGAATCAGACAACACACCACCAATTTTATCAATCAGCAATCAAATATGTAAGAACATGAGCTCCAGCATCACCTTAAGACAGCTGAAACTGTACTGAATTAAAGTAAAGAATTTTTTTTATACCGCCATAGCCGCTGCCAATCACTTGGTTCTTCGGGAGAAATATCACCCGTTTGGAATTTGAGATGTTTTTTTGGCCTAAAACTGGACAAAAATGTTTTTTGGTTAAAGCATGAAATTTAGAGAGTTAATTAAGGCAAGTATAAAGTTATAATTGTAATGACTTTTATTCGTTGGTAATGTCTACCTCATTTTTAAAGGTAATTATAGTAATCTTCTTGGGTAGAAAGTGAAGGAAAATATACATTTTCAAAATTACCTCAATAAAAAAAATCTTGATTGGATTCAACTACAACTGCTATTCTTTTGTTATATTGCAAAATCCACTACTAATAATCCCTGGCCCGGATCCTATGTTTTGATTCTTGAGATGTACATGCTTATTCTTATTCAATTCTTCCGTGCGGATGACCTAATATAGCCTACAAATCCCCCGACGGTCATTGCCACAGCGCCAGACTCTAATAGTCAGGTATCCCAAGGGTCGTTTTTTTTTTGGCGCACAAGCTTTTAAGATCGTGGAACAAATCTTACGAACATTCTATTTAAACAAGACGGCAGATCAAAATCATCAAACCCTAGACATCAATACTGTATGACCTTTTCTGAAGTGATATTTTTTAGATGCTATAAAGCTCCTGTCTGCAGTTCAGTACAAAGACGCTCAAACTGAATAGATACCTTCTATAGATATTGCGATACCAAGATCAGTCTCCGATCGACTGGAGACATCGATTGGATTTTGCTATGATTGTGATTCTATCTGGACATAAGGGGGACCCCCTGAATATTATATAATAACCCATTTTCCCAAAGACAATGCTAAAATAAAAACAGAATGCATCAAAACTATGATAATATGATCTGCTGTGAATTTGATTTAAGACACCTGATGTGTCCCCTAGAGAAATGTTCTCTAATGTGTGTACGGTACATGCGTCGCATCCATGTCTAGTCTTACACTCCTTCTTTCAAGTGAACTTAATAATGTCATTGAGTCAGTTGAAAAGCGTATGC
Source organism: Artemia sinica (assembly GCA_027921565.1). Classification (NCBI taxonomy): domain Eukaryota; kingdom Metazoa; phylum Arthropoda; class Branchiopoda; order Anostraca; family Artemiidae; genus Artemia; species Artemia sinica. The sequence continues at coordinate 56,292,728 of CM051258.1, read as the reverse complement.
TCAGGATAATTTACTTAGAGGGTAAAACCCACTACTCCTTCCTCCTCAGAGCCATGTGCTTTACCACCTTAAAAGAAATTCGTTCTGTATTATATAATGTGTTAATGCAATCCATTATTATTTTTTCCCGACTTTAAGTGTACCATTTTCAAAATCCGCATTGAGGACATTTTCCCTATTTTTCCAAGCCGCACTATACCGCTTCCGCTCTTCTTAACCTTCTCAGTCGTTAGAAATTAATCACCGATCCATGCTGTTATTGAGAGGGTTTAAAGGAGTTTCATCCTCCTTCTTGAAAGATCACCTCAATATAACTTAGTAAATTTCCTCAATAATTAGGGTTTCTTATTCCATCTCTTTAAGTTTCATATATTGTTTACAGTTTATTCATTTTTATTTATTGTGTCTTATGAAGTGGCATTTATTGTGTGGCATTTTACATTTACTGTTTACTGAATGCTTTGAAGTTTCAAATGTCAAAATCCTTTGAGCTTAATATGATTATCTAGGATTTTTCGGTTTTCATTACTTTTTTATTTTGTGTTTTTTGTTACTTCTCTGATTTCTCTTATGCTAATGCCAAAGGTCTGATTTTTATATTGATTGGCCTGGAACATAAATTCGACTCTGTTTCCTATGATTGTCGTTTACTAATAATGTATTATCTTATCTTTAAGATTAACTATAATAAAAAATTCTAATAGTGGAAAACGTAAAGGCAAAATAATAGTGGTGACAGTGAAAGCATGAGTTGACGCCAAGATCGCCTATGTTAAGATACAGGCTAAAAGGAGAATTACTTGTCATGAAAAACTTTATCCTGAATGTTAGGAATAAAATCTATCGATAGACATGAGATGACAAAACTCTCTTACAAGTCAGTAAAAGCAAGAATAGTCCAGGACTTTTAGCTCAAAAAAGTGTCGAACCCGGACAAAATTGCAATATAAACGAAAATGGTACCAAAATGATCAGAAAAAAATTTCTGTACAACATACTAAAAGTCCCCCATAAATCCGAGTGGGGTGAGTACCCGAAAAAACAGGGAAAAGGGGGAAATGCGGGGGAAAATGGGAAAAATGCCGAACATGCCCAGAAAATAGTTTAAAGTGAGTTTTCTTAGGTTTTCACATACGCTGATTACGAAATTGACATCTAAAATTCAGTATAGAAAAAGAGTACTACGGAAAACGGGGGAACAGGGGAAAGAGGGGAGAAAAGAGAAGAATACAGGGTAGGGACAGAAAGCGGTTTGAAAGATATTTTCTGGGGTATTCCTATCTTGTGATTACGAAATGAGAACTAAAATGATATAAAAAAATGATTAACGTAAAACGGGGAAATGGGGGGAGAAGGAGGGGAAAAAGGGGCTGGATTGGCTCCAGACCTCGTCATCGAGACAGTGCTGATGAAGAGCCTAAAAACAGATGGAGGGTTGACAAGAGGAAAAGGGATGACTGAGCTTCAGAGAAACATATGGACAATGTCTATGCCAGTACTCGCTTCAGTGAATGATCTAATGCAGAAACTGACGGGCCTAGAGTACAGTTCTAGTGAACAGCACGTTACTGCAACCGCAGGACGAATAAAAAGAGATACTAAGGATCTACTGACGTTTCTTGAATTCCTTTTAGAGAACTGTCCTTTCACTAGTTCCACAGAGCTTAGAAGTATAGGTTCCGCGCTGATTGCCCAAAAAGGCGTCAATACAGAGGATGCTAAAGCTGTAGGTGAGCTGATCCTCCAGCGCATGGATGGCCAATCCGTCGAAAGTTTTTCATTCAGGAAGAAAGACAAAGTCGTTACACTGGCATCCGATGGGAACATAAGGATAGATGGGTGAGATTTTGCATATCGACCCTGCACTGCTTTTTCAACGTCTTTCGACTGCTGCCCATACATCTGAAAATGACATGGCAGAAACTCTACGTTACGAACTGTGCAGTTATCCGCCCGCTTTGTTTGAGAATTCTGGCATAATGCGTCAGCCAGACAAACCTGCACTAGCGAAAGCAATATGGAAAGAAGCGAAAACGGACTCGATTCACCACCTGCCAGTGTCAGATCGTGTCACTGTAGTTGACGGAGGTTGGCTGCTTCAGCAAGTACCTTGGAAGATTGGTGATACTTATGATTCAATCTGTGACAGCTATGTTAGTTTTGTTACTCGACGCTGTACCTCCCCTACTGTTGTCTTCGATGGATACAGCGCTGGTCCAACCACGAAAGATGCTACCCACAACCGACGGTGTAAGGGAAGCCAGCATCAAGTGATCGATTTCAGTTTAGGGATGAAGCTCCAGAAAAAGAAGGAAGAGTTTTTGAGCAACTCTCAGAACAAACAGCGAATTATAAGCTACATCGGGGAAAAACTCAGAGCCAAAGGATTTGAAGTCGTCCATGCGAAGGACGATGCTGACTATCTAATCGTGAAGACTGCCGTAATGAAAGCAGAAAACTCTGAAACAATAGTTCTTGGCAACGACACTGACCTTCTGATTCTACTCTTGTATCACCTCCCGCCTAATGCAAAAACACTTTACTTCGAATCGTCAACGAACGCAAAAGAAGCGATAACACGGTTCTGGTGCCTCAACGAAGTTTAAAAAAAATGGGAGAAGTATCCAGGCTACTTCTGGTAGGGCACGCACTCTTGGGATGTGACACGACCTCACGAGTTTTCGGCCTTTTAAAGCAAGCTGTGCTACCTCTTTTGAAGAAGAGCGAAGTGTTCAGAAAAAATGCGAAGTGTTTCTGGATGAATCATCGTCTAAAGATGAAATTGTGAAAGCGGGTGAATATCTTCTCCTCAGCTTGTATAAAGCACGACCAAACGAAGATCTCACTAAGCTGCGACATCGAATTTTCCTGGAAAAAGTTTCTTCGTCAAATACTACGGCGTTTGTTAAGCCTGAAAGGCTTCCGCCAACCGAAGCTGCAGCTTCATTCCACTCCCAGCGAGTGCGCCTCCAGGTATTCCGTTGGAAAGGGGAACCAGCTGACCTCGACCTGGCTGACTGGGGTTGGGTCCTCAGAGACCATAAATACTCACCTGTGATGACCGATTTCTTGCCCGCACCTCAGACTCTTTTGAGTGTCGTGAGATGCAACTGTAAGACAGGCTGCGAGAACTCGCGATGCAGCTGTAAGAAAAATGGATTAGCGTGTACGTTCGCGTGCGGAGAATGTCAGGGTATCAGCTGTTTGAACAGGGACAACGAGATTGTCGAAGACGAGGAGCTCGACTAGTGACATCAATGCTGTGTTTTTCAAGTCAACTCTACTGCCTTAAAAAGTGCAGATTTTACCTATAGTTACTGAAGTTCTTTTTTTAGTTTTTTATTCAACGATATTGCCTTCGAAAGTACAAATTTTACCTATAATAGCTGAAGTTTTATACTGTGATCACTGCCAAGAGGTTGTTTTCTTTATGTTTAGTAATTCAAATGGTTGTAAGAAATGTCTGTGATTCAAGAAAGTAAAAGTTTGATACTTAAGCGAGTTATTTTGTCCATAGGCCTACTTATTAGCCATTAGCAGCTGGCTCAGGAGTCTGGCTTCCCTTCCCCTTTTCCGTTATTTCCTCCAGTTTTGTTCGGTTTTCATGTTTCTCGTTTTCTTTTCTTCATTTTAGGTGTCAGTTTCGTGATCAGCAGATAGGAAAACCCCAGGAAACACATTTCAAACTGATTTCTACCCCTGACTTCAATTGTCCCTTTTCTTCCCCTATTTCCCCCCTTTCCCCCGTTATGGTGGGGCTCATGTTCTTTATTTCATTTTAGATGTCAGTTTCGGGATCAGCAGATAGAAAGACCCCAGAAAACATATTTCAAAGTGCTTTCTACCCCTACCCTGTATTTTTAAATTTTTTCCCCTCTTCCCCCTGTTCCCCCCGTTTTCCGTAGTACTTTTATTCTATACTGAATTTTAGATGTCAGTTTCGTGATCAGCGTATGGGAAAGCCCCAGAAAACTCACTTTGAACTATTTTCTGGGCATGTTCGGCATTTTTCCCAATTTCCCCCGCATTTCCCCCTTTTCCCCTGTTTTGTCGGGTACTCGCCCCACTCGGATTTATGGGGACTTTTAGTATGTTTGTACAGAATTTTTTTCTGATCATTTTGGTACCATTTTCGTTTATATTGCAATTTTGTCCGGGTCAAACCCTAAAAGTCCTGGACTAGAAGAAAGACCATTATTTGCTCGTGCTTCCAGCAAGATGTCTTTAGCACAAATAAATTGAAGGGAAAGAGAAGCCTAGAACGAAGTACAAAAAATAAACAAAATAGAACCAGAAGATGGAACTGACTTAAAAAAGTGCCACAGGAATAATATGAAGATCAAAGAACTTAAATGAGGACACAAAAGTCTTACCGAAGATTTGAAATGAAGGCAAAAGAATCAATCCATGTGATAGCTAGTTAACTGCCATCAGGGGTGTCAATCAAGGGGAAGGGACAATTACCCTCTAAATTTTAGGTTGTACCTATTTTAGTTTTTATTGAAAAAATACCTCCTCCTACATTTCAAGGAATGCTTTTTTGTATCTTTACTAAAATTTTGAAGAAAAATCCTTGCCCCCACCTCTGCATTTTCCTAAAGTGGTGACCATGGCAGCAATTAGAAGGATTTTTTTCGTACAGTCCCCATGTCTTTCTTGCAGAAAATAACTGCCCGGTTTTTCAATAAAAGGGAGAAACACGCATAAAAGGCGAGTGATTTTGATGAAATTACACCGTGGATTTCAGAAGACCCTGATGCGGAGGTTTCAAACCAAAATCTACAAAAATACAAAATTGTGTACTTATTCTGAGAAGGAAAGTCACGGATGCGTGTTTATGTGTTTGTTCGCATTTCCACATGGGTGATTAAATAGACCCAGTGGTCCTGGAATATCAGAAGAAGGCTCATTTGAACGGAAATTCAAAGTCCTACTGCCCTATTTAGGTAGCAAAAAAGATTGCGTAAGAGCAAACTGGTGTTTTCTGTCATTTTGGCAAGGAAACAAAATGTTTGGCCTAGGCAGACAGAAAGCTATCAAGTCGAAATTCTGAGATAGTAAATCAATTTAAAATTACTTAAAAGTTATAAAGTGAGCTTTTCAGTTTCAGAGGCAGTAATACAGCGCGGTGGAATACATATTGCATCGCGGTGGAGAAATATTGGGGGCAGGCACGTTTTCAAGAGCCTCGCTTTCTAAGTGCGTTCCTGTTTGGGATGACTTAAGAAAAAAAAAAAAAAAAAAAAAAAAAAAAAAAAAAAAAAAAAAAAAAAAAAATTAGAGTGCTTGTGGAAACATTATACTGCAATGTTTTTAGTGGTTCACACTCATCTGCGTTTGTAACCGTTGTTGACATACAGTTTTCAGTCGAGGGCAAATGACACTGAAACCTTTTAGATGGTTTGAGGTAGGGGGATAGTAGGGTGGTCCCATTCTTGCTTTTGGTGGCTACTGTGATTTATTTAGCCGAAGTGTTGTTGCCAATTTTATCGAATGTGTGTCTTGTCTCCTTTATGCATTGCCACACTATTCATCCGATGGCTAAGAAAATTTAAAAAGTTTGTTGAGTAGATTCTTGCAAACATTTTAGGTATAATCTCCCCCAAAATTCCTGTTACTCTTTCGAATACTTTTCGCGCTGACTGAAATTAGAGACCCCAGAACACAAATGATTGACAGTTGCTTCCATTCGCATTATTTTATTTTTCTGGATATTAATTATCCAACAGCGCCCAACGGGTAAGTTGAAAATCTAACTCTATTTTTTTAAATACATTTAAATTTAAAAATCTGATCTTCATTTTACAAGTGGGAATTTTCCAGAGAGGAATTTTCCGAAGAGAAATTTTCTGTGGGGGGTACTGTCGGGAGAGAATTTTCCAAGGGGATTTTTCTGTTTGGGGCGTTTTCTGAGGAGAGTTTTGCACGGGAGGGGAAATTCTCTGCGGGCGAAATTTTCTGGGGGAAATTTTCGGCAGGAGGAGAGGAATTTTATGGATATTAGACCATCAACGATTGTTTTAAAATCCGTTCTTGATGCATTGACATTGAGCAGACAAGTCCAAACAAATTCGTGTAGGCCATCCAGTGCTTTATTAGCCTTTAATAAAAGCTCTTGTAATGACTTTGCTGCAATCACAAACGCTTTGTTGTCAGTAAATGAAGTACCTGAAGATCCAGAAATGGAGGATCTCATTATGTCGAATATTAAATACAACAAAGGACCTAGAACTGAGCCCTGAGGAGAGCACCGTGCTTTACAAAAAAAGTTTCGGAGATAATTTATTATTTAAAGCCACGGATAGCTTCCTTTCACTCAAATACGATTCAAAACAATTTAAGATACCCTCCTTGATGCCTAAAAATGCACACTTTCCAATAAAGCCCTAAAATCAAAAATGTCAAAAGCCTTTCTAAAATCAATAAACATACCCAAATACTGTCCACCTTTCTCAAGTGCTTGCTTTTCCAAAGATGATATTTTCAAAAAGATGTTGCTTGGCATGTAACGGCGAATGTCCTTTCCTGGAGCCAATTTCTCGTAAAACATTCATAGAGCTGGTGGTGAAAATTTTTTCCTAGTTTTTTTTTTCCTAGTTGTTTTTTTTCTGTATTATGAATTTGGTAAAAGAATATGCATATGTAATTGAATAATGGTGAAAGAAGACTTTATTTGCCGCCATGATAAAAGAATAGAAAAATTGCGCAGAATTAAATGCTCCAGATATAACGGCAAAACTGGCCATGCTACATGAAGAGTTGTCCGAGTCTGCTGTTTCAAAGTTTCAGCCATTTTATGATCTTATCCCATATTTTTGTTCTAGTTTTATTGTTTTATATGTTTTATTTTTCTCTTTTTTTCTTTTGTAATTCTTTACTCCACTTTTGTCCTGTTGCTTAGAGTGAGTTAAAAATAAATTATGTTTATTAAGAAAAATAGCCACAGTATAAATATATACACAGTAGTGAAAGTTTGTTTAAAAAAATGGACTGTAGGACTAGCGCCGTAGTGGGAAATGGTTGGAATAGGAAGTAATATTGGATGGAATTGTATTGCTTTGAATCCTTATTGCAAATTGATAAATTACTTAAAAGCTAATAAATAAAAAATGAAAAGAAATACAAAACTACATATCAATTCTATGGGTCAAACACTATTTTTCACGCTTATTTTGCTTAATTTAAAAACGATGTAAAGAAAATAAATAACTCATGCGTAAGATCACAGCAGAGGATATAATCGAAACTTATCAGAAGGTTAATTTTAAGCATAGAAGAGTCATTACATAATTTTTCATTGATGGAATTTTCAAATATGGCATTTACGACTCCACGTGATTGCAGCATCAAAGTTAGCAGATAACCTTTAAAAATATCTCGCGACTCAAGAATAGCCTGGAGATCGTGCTTTATCTTGAATATCATTTTTTTCATAGAAGATGGAGAATAAAACCTAAGAAGCTATCAGTATTTCTATCTTTCTAAATATACCATAACTTTCAGAAACTCCTGTCGAATAAGGCTTTTTTACTTTATTTATGACAAGAAGAAAATATTCCTTCTCAGATTTTTTTCCTTTTTGGAATGTTAAAATATACTGCTATTATTAATTTTAAAACATAGAAGACCATCTTATATCTCAGTAATATAAATTGAAGATTTTTCTTCTCCCAAAAACGATTCTTATTTTGCGCTCTTGTCCCTGATTCATCGATCATGGTTGCAGCGGGTGCTGCAACCTAGTAATGAGCAAACACCGGCCCACTGAAGCCAAAAAAATTTGAAAACGATTTTAAAAAAAAAACAACAAAAAAAAACAACAACTGTCAAGTGAGGAAGAAACGCCATTTGAGGCTGATTGAGGAATGGTAACTGTTATTTCAGCTGTACTTAATTTGGAATCATAAACTCTTTCGAATAAGGTTTATTACTATATTTCTGGCAAGAAAGAAACATTCCTTCACTTTGGCTGTACAAATAATTTTTCTTTTCTTTTTGGAATATTAAAAATCGTGCCTCCTCTTCGACTAACAAAAAAAAAAAATAAGAGTGGACTGCAATACAAAATTTTCCTTTGTTTTCTCCCCAAAATAACAGAAGAGATAAAACTGTTATAGGATAATTCGTTTATAAACCGACCAAATTTATGTAGCATACCTAATTTAGAATTTCAAGGAATGACTTTGAATCAAAGTACCCTGTCTACGCACCTGCTTCTGTGGAGGCTCAAATTATTTAGAAAGGAGGGCTCGAATAATGAAAAGTCTCCATATAGCTATTATTTATTTTAAAGCCGTATATTTAGATCCGGTTTTCCGGTATTTTCTGTAGAAAGCGGTTAGAATTTCAAAGTTCGTTTCTTGAAATGCCATTAATGAACTTTGGAACGTGGATAGGGAAAGTGAGTTAAGAGTGAGCTTTATGAGATTTACACTATTTTAAATCTTTGTTGACCGTATTAAAAATCGTGATATTCAAGCGATTCAAAGCTCTGCGAATACAGTTTAAAGAATGTTTTAGCAATAAGACAGGGCTGGAGCATGTTAAACTGTATTAAAACTAATGAAAGATGATTCTAAAAAGAAATGGAGAGGAAAATCCACAAATAGGAAGTGCTGGAAGAAGCTTGAGAAAATAATTACAAACGTAAGACTACCTATGCATCCGATATTTTTGTTTATTGAATAGATAGGATCATATTTAATTGGAAACTCCACAATTTACATATAAGGTGGAAATTGTAAAAGGGGAAGTGTTTGTAGGCCAACTCCTTTTTCACATAAGACATAGATATTTAAAATTTTTCTTTTTGGCTTTTTGCAACACTCTACTACGAAATAAAGAATTATAATAATTTATTTTCAATTCTCTTACGAAATAGTTATTAAAATAAAGTAAAAAAACGTGGAAAAATGAAAAATTGAGGTGAACAAGACTGAAAAGAGTTATATGTATTTATGTGTTACGAACCGAAGCGTAGGCGTAGGTACGCACAGCGAAATTTTAAGATAGAACTAAAAATTTGTTCGAGGAGTTACAACATAAAAAATAGCTCGTTTTTAGCACGATTAAATAAAAACAAAAAACAAGTTTTTCAACTGAAAGTAAGGAGCAACATTAAAAATTAAAACGAACAGAAATTATTACGTATATGAAGGGGTTGCCCCCTCCTCAACACCTCGGTCTTTTACGCTAAAGTTTTTTAGTACTTTTAAAAAAGCGTCTTATTCTTCTAATTAAACGGCCCTTATGTTTCAGGAGTCAGTCTTAAAGAATTGGTACAAAATACAAACTCTCCCCCTTTATTCGAAAATCAGGAAAATTTTCTCAGGCTCTTAACTTTTGATATGTAAGACTAAAACTTAATTAAATTTATATATTAATCAGCATAAAAGGCCGATTTTTTTGATATATCTATTGGTCTCAAAATTCCTTTTTTTAGAGTTTCGGTTACTATTGAGCCGGGTCGCTCCTTACTTACAGTTCTTTACCACGAACTGTTTGATATGTTCATAGATATGGCAAATATACATATAGTAAATTGGTTTTTCGCTTTGTCTCATTAGTTGGCTATGAGGCTTGATTTTGCTTTCTTTGAGGATGGTGGCGGTCAATGTAAACACATTGGATTTAATTTGATTGGTATTAATCCCTAAAATCCAGCCTTATGCGAGAAAAATAAAATCAGGTTCCATAAAGCCCCGTTAAAATGCTCTATGTTCCAGCATCTCCAGCATTCCACCATTGCTGAAATTTCAGCATTGAAAGAGGAAGAGAAAATTTTTTAGTGAGCGGAAGAATGGTTGCAGTGATTGCCGCAAGGTGGGCCTCATACTAGAAATATATTCCTTTCCCCCCCTTAGAACATAAAAATATAATATTTTGGAATACTTAGTTTTAATGTATTAATCTGTTTTTTTTTTTTATATTTCTTAATTCTAGACAGATACCTAGATTTTATTAAATTTGATTTTTTGGATATGCAATAAAAACACAAGGAATATAAGAAAACGAAGAGTTAAAGAAATTATCAACCAAAAGTAAAAAATAAAGGTAATAAATATTACTAAGAAATTTCCATTGTAACAAGCCACGTTTTTCTTTAAAAAAGGTAATAAATCAATGATTAATGATAGATATGCTTAATTTGAGCTAATTTGATTAACATGTGACTTTGCGACATACACAACGCTGGACTTAAAGCAAAAAGACAAGATGCTCATATCAGTTGATTAATTAGCTTCTGATTAACTGGGACTTTTTCTTAGACTTTTCTTAGAAAATTATCCAAAATTTAGATCTAACATAAAGGGGGAAAAGTTTCTATTTTACAACTTTTTGCACTTATTTTCAATATAAAAATATATAAATCAGAAAATTAAATCCAAAATGTTTACATTGAACGCCACCATCCTCAAAGAAAGCAAACAATATACAGAAAAAACATATAAAAATATCAATTTAAAAAAAATAAATTCCGATAGATGGATCAAGCTAAATCTAAGCTATCGAATGATAGAAAAATTTTGTTTCACGATTAAGCGTTAAAACCCTAGGACTACAGAAAATAATATTCCAAAAACCTATCAGTGAGCATAAACCTTAAAGAAAAACTGCTTTTCCCTAGTAAATCTCAGGAAATTTCTTTCAATGAGATTTAATATTTAAAACATACAATAAGCAGACACAAATATTCGACATCTTATTTATAGAATATATATTCAAAATTTATATTCTAAGAAAACAATTTATTAGACTTGTCTTGGATTTGTTTTCCTTGTCCTATTTAGAACTTCCGCATTATTTGCATTTTCTTCAGCCAAAACGGATTAATTTAAGCTATCTGACCATTAGCCTATTTTCGTTTCACAGTCTTTGTCACGCTCTATTATTGTTGTCCAAAGGTAAATAATATTGAAATACATACACATGTTTAAAAAAGAAAATATATAATATTCATTTTTAAGAGTTGGCCTGTGGTGATCTCAGCTTGGTAATACGGGGCCACGAGTTTGAACCCTGCTGTAGCAACAAACCACAGGGCTGACCCAAGGACCTTAGTAGTCAAGAAGCGTTCGTTAATCTGATACTGCTATTGTTGCTACTACTACTACAATTACTGCATTTTAAGACATTAGAACCGCTCAGTTTTTTCTGCTAGTAGAGGTACACCTCTTCAGGGTATTTCCAATTTTTGACTGCAATTTTCAGATGTAATACCCTGATGGAGCTCTGATGCGATATTTAAGTTTTTTTTTCTTTTAGCCTGTTTTGTTGTTGCTTACGAGTATGACAATCCAGTCACTTCTACTAGCACGAAACCATATAGCCTAAGAGTGACTTATTTTATTAATTGAAGTTAGATAAGTTATCAAAATCAGGAGCAGTCACAATTCCCACCTGGACATGGACCAATCCCATAATAGGTTTTCATGTACGTGTCTAGTCAAGAAGGGTAATCTGGAAATGTAAAATATTACAGTCTCGTTACCTACCATTTTTATATTTAAAAAAAATGTGGATTGTAGAGATAGAAGAATATTAGGATAAAAGAAAGACAAAAAAAACAATCAAATCACAGAAGAGACCAAATTTGCAGAAAGAAAAATTGCAAATACAAAAGTCAAATTTCAAGCAATTTTGCCAAAAATTGCAAAGACAGCAAGGCACATAAACTTGGGCTTTCAAAAAATAAAAATAGAAGGAATATGTAGTCTATAAATCTCAAGACTTTGCTTGATTAATAACAGCTCCAAGGCTTCTAGGGGTTGTCAGCTCAAATTCCTGTTCATACAGAAACGATATTTTGCTAAGGTTGCAAATACTTTAATCAGGCTTTTCAAACTGACGTGTTACTATTTCGTGCTATTATTTCCATGTCAAAGAAAAAGATAGTTTGCTTGATGCATTTTAGGAAAGATATCATAAATACCTAAAGTTTACCACCCAAGTTTTCCTTGAAACAAAATTCTTTGCTGTGACCGGGCTGAGAACTCATCAGTTACTGCAGACGCGCCATCTACAACTGCCTGCTCACTACAAACAATGAAACAGATGCTTAGAAAAAAGCTGGGCGGACCTGTGTGATTGGACTTGACGTGGGCTGGTCATGTAAACATCGTAGATACATTATATTTAACTAAATCTTAATAGTGAATTTAAAATAAATCTTAAACTAAATAGTGAATTTATTTCACATGATACTTTTAAATTAAAAGTATGTTACTTGTACATTAAGTAAGCATTTAGTAAGTAATTTTAAGTAGTAATTTTAGTAATTTAAGTAGATTTTAAGTAAGCACAGGGCACAAACATAATATGGCTACTAATAATGGCTGCTAATATGGCTACTAAGCTTTGCACATTTAAAGGAGGATATAATGACCAATCAATTTGTGTGACTCATTTCTAAGCAGGAAACACATACGGCCTCCTTTAATAAATTATTTTCGGGGAATACTTGACTTATCATGGTTACTCCCTTAGGTACAGCAAAAAGTGCATTTTTATATACAAAACGATGTCTTATTGTGTATTACGTCATATTTATAAGCAACTCTGCTGCCCGATTTCCTGGAGTTCGTTCTATACTAGATCTTGCTTTAAAAGCGGATAACAAAAGCTTAAATAATTAAAACCTTACTTTATAAAGGGCATACAATGTCGTGAGATTTGACGTACGTATATGAACAAAATAATATCAACATCTTATATTCCGCATGAAATATTCACCTTAACAAAACAAATATTTGTGATTTGGAACACCAGTACATATAGTCTTTGAAGCATCTATTATTTATCATGCGGAAAGCGACATTTTCTTCTGTTTTCACTGTCATAGCCATTTTATAACACATATTCAGTGGCTCGTGCTGGAGAAACACGAGACGCCTTTTTATTTGCTCTGGTTGTACTTGTTTTTCTCACAGGAAATAGAACTACTTTTATATAACTTTAGATTGTTAGATTATTAGATATTTGGATTAGATTATTTAGATATGTAACTTAATATAACTTTTATCTTACTTTAGAACTACTTTTATATAAAACACACAATCAATACTTTTAGGGCAGATCAAATAATCTCTCCTTGGAAATTAGGATTTAATAATCTTTAAGCCAAAAACTAATAAAATTTCAAATTGATAGGGCAATTCAGAAGGTGCTGTATTGCACAATGACAAATTTTGCTGTACAGCAAAAAAACCTGCGGGGGGGGGGGGTGGGACAACTCATTTTCCATAAAAAAATTTTGGGAGCAGGACCCTGACCCCCCCTCCCCCATAGATTTTGAAAAATGCCTGTTTTTAATATTTCATCGACAAAAATCCCCTCCCCCCCGTATTTTGATGAATAACTTATTTTTGTATCTTTATCGTAAAAAAAACTTCTTTCCACCCCCTCGTTTCTTAAATTTTCGAGAATTGGCGCCACTGTAAGTTAGCCGAATTTTTCAGACGGTGAATTATGTTCCTTATAAGAGTCCTTTAGAAGATCATTTTAGACAGCCACCAATGAGATTAAATAAATAAACAAAAGGAAATACAAAAGCTGTCAAAAAAGTAGAACGAAAGGGTTATTTTCTATTGATATTTACATATAGTTATAATGGATATTATGGCTATTTTCTCTCAGAGATGTTGGATCCATTATGATTTTTATTGAAGCTTGTTTGTTTTGAATATGATTATTTTTTAATTCCTTTTGCAACATTCTGCGTTTATATCATACGAGTCAATCGATATATACATCCCCGATGTTGATGAATGGACCCAAAGTGTCTTAATTTTGGTTCTTCATTTGAGATTAGTATGAACTGCTAAATAATTTTAATATGTACTGCAATACCCCCAAAATAAGTTTATGAGGGGGGATGGGGTTGTGTAAGTAATGTGTAACTTAGTTTAAATCCAAATATTTTTAACCCTCACTGTAAGAATTATCCGAATAAAATATTAGGAGGACTAACACTCTTTTTGTTTATTCTTTTTTTTGAAATTATGCCCTCTACGCCTAAGTTATTTCAGAATAAACTATTCTTTTAACATTGTTTATTATACAGGTGTGTATAGTTTATTTTCAATGTAATATTAAATAAATTGGGTACATTTTACGTGTATATTACATATTATGTACATATTATATTACTGTAATATGTCCACATTATTTTATATTATGTTAAATGTTAAATTTTTTAAAATTACAAACCATTTAGTCTGAATGTGTAAATGCCAGTATTTCATTGCATTCTTAAAAGTTAAACTTTCTCTTCTCGATTTTTTTGAAAAAAAAAAATCAGAAGTGTCCGAAAATAACCACCAAAATGGTACTAAAACGAAACCTTTTCACACAACCCAGCTCTTTGGTACGACTTCAATTGCTATATACACGCCATCTAGACAACCATCAACACAAGAGACGGTAAAACAGTTGTTTAGTTTAAAAAAGGTAATGCATCAATGTGATATACATAACATCATATATATATGTGTGATGCAAGATATATTACACCACTGTGATATATCAGAAATGCGTTCACATTCATCAGTCAATCGAGTTTCAAAGCAAAAAACCTAATTAAAGCTGAAATTTGAACAACTCTTCATCGAAATATTATTATTAGAGAAGTTTTCATTTGGCGTTTTGTGGAGGAGGCACAAAAGCACAAAACAAATTAGCCAGGGGTAAAATCAGCTTTGTGATTACTTTTGAGAAAAATCATCCGTTTTACGCTTTCAGTAATTAAAAGATCTGAAAATAACTCAATTTAAAAAAAAAAAACTGCCGAATTGGTAGGGCGATGGGGACGCAGGAGCGTCATTTGGGAGGAGGGGGTAAGGGGAGTGGCAATTGCCCCCCCAATGATGTGGAGAAAAATTTATTATATATGCCATGCCCCTTCACTATCCGGATATGGACCCCTCTATACGCTTTCCTTTTAATTTCCTTTTAATTTGAATACGCTTTCCTTTTAATTTAACCTGGATTATATCTGTTTTTTTTTACACTCAAAATTTAAACCCTTCATTTAATTCATTGAGGCAGATTTACTATCTTTATTAATTCTTTCCGCTTTCATGATTTTAGGTCTTTTATTCTAATTGTATTTTGGTGGAATAAATTAAAATGATTTTACAAGTGTTTCCTTCCTATTTAAGAGCTTTCAGATTTTATATGTAACTTTCGAAAACTAATTAAACTATGAAGAATAGACTAGAATTCAGATTATTATAACCCATTCCTTAGTCAATGTCCAATCGTGATTAAATAAAAAAGTAATTTTTTTAAACTGAAAATAAGGAGCGACATTAAAACTTAAAACGAACAGAAATTATTACGTATATGAAAGGGCTGTCCCCTCCTCAATGCCTCGATTTTTGCGCATTATTTTTGTATTATTTTAAAAAAAATAAAGTTGTGAGACAGAGTCAAACTTTAGCGTAAAGAGCGAGGCGTTGAGGAGGAGATAGCCCCTTTCATATACGGAATAATTTATGTTTGTTTTCAGTTTTAATGTCGCTCCTTACTTTCAGTCAAAAAAAAAATTATTTAATTTCTGAACGTTTTTGAATTAATGCAGCTTTGATTTTGGGTCACCGTACATGAATAGTTAAAACGAGAATTGCATATTAATTTTACTTTTTTTTTTTGGCTAAATGGCTTTCTCGAAATTTTGTTCCGACGTGACTTACGAATTAACTTACGTAACGAATCTCTATATTCGTGTGTTTTTATTACGTATATTAGAGAGTTTGCCCCCTAGTCAATACTTCTCTCTTTATGCTGAAGTTCGAATTTTGTTTGAATCACAAACTCCTGAATCACAAAGGCCGGTTAATTAGAATAAATAGCTCTTTTGAAAGTACTAAAAAAACTTTAGCGTAAAGAGCGAGGTATTGACTAGGGGTCGAACCCCCTCATATGCGTAATAATTTCTGCTTGTGTTAAGTTTTGATGTTGCTCCTTACTTTCAGTTGAAAAACTTGTTTTTTTTTTTAAATTTAATTTCAGATCTTTTTTTAAATAATGCTGGGAAATCTGGTGCCCCTTCATAGAAGTGTCCCTTCCCCAGGGAATATCCTCCACGGAAAGATTCTCCCCTGTAATCCCCTTGTCCGATCCCCCTCCCCCACCAGAAAAAATCTCTCCTGAAAACGTCCGTAAATTTCCCATTAACCAATGCTATATGTAAACAATGGGCAAAGTTCATAGCTTACAGCCGTTCCCCCCCGGAACTTATGGGGATTAAGTTATCCTCAAAGACATATTTGTTAGATTTTTGACTATGCTGAACAAAATGGCCATCTCAAAATTTTGATTGGGTGACTTCGGGAAAAAAGATCATGAGAGGAAGCCAAGTTGCCCACCAATTTTTTTGGTCACTTAAAAAGGGCACTAGAACTTTTAATTTCCGTTCAAATTAGCCCTCTCACGATATTTTAGGACTACTGGATTGATACGGTCACCCCTGAGGAAAAAAACAAACAAATAAACACGTAACCGTGATCTTTCTTCTGGCAAAAAATACAAAATTCCACATTTTTACAGATAGGAGCTTGAAACATCTACAGTAGGGTTCTCTGTTACACTGAATCTGATGGTGTGATTTGCATTAAGGTTCTATGACTTTTAGGGGTTGTTTCCTTTTTTTTTTCGAAAATAAGGCACATTTTCTTAGGTGCGTAACTTTTGATTGGTAAGACTTAATCTGATGAAGCTTGTATTTGATATATTTGAAATCAGCACAAAAATCTGATTCTTTCGATGTATCTATTGGTATCAAAATTCCGTTTTTCAGAGTTTCGGTCACTATTGAGCCGGGTTGCTCCTTACTTACAGCTCGTTACCACGGACTGTTTGATTTATTTTCATTTAAAAATTTACTTAGAATAAGTTCTTATGTTCTTTTACTAGCTTGCATTATACTAGGTCATACTAGATCATAGTTTGTCATTAACTACTAGGTCATAGGTTGTTCTATACTAGGTTTGCATTATACTAGGTCATACTAGGTGTTAGGTTTGTTCATAGGTTGTCATGACCTGCTAGGTCATAGGTTGTTCTATACTAGGTTGCACTATACTAGGTCATAGGTTTTCATGACCTACTAGATCATAGGTTGGTCTATACTAGGTTGCAGTATACTAGGTCATACTAGATCTTAGGGTGTTCATAGGTTGTCATGACCTACTAGGTCATTGGTTGTTCTATACTAGGTTGCATTATACTAGGTCATACTAGGGCATAGGTTGTTCATAAGTTGTCATGACCTACTAGGTCATAGGTTGTTCTATACTAGGTTGCATTAGTGCTGTAACCATAACTATTCTCTTTCAAGCAATACTTGGAGAAAAAGGAGGGTCTAGGTGACATTCTGCAAGAATATATCAGGGCTAGTTAAAAATCAATATAATTCAGAAAATATTACTTTGGCTAACCCTTAAATGCAGTATGTAACACTATTTTTTAATGCTAACTTCACCAAAGTGAATGAAGGAGATATTCAGCACATGGTTTTCAGGTCATATCAATACTTCTTATAAAATATATCATTTAAAACAAATAAAAATTATATAGCACGCTAATATTGCAGGATTACTAAAAGTATATCTTTATTGATTCTTATGGTAAAGATTCAATATTCTCTGACGAATGCCCTGACAAGGATAGACTGGGCATAAAATATTGGAGCTGTTCCACTGCTGTGAGATGGTTTGGAATCTCCGTTCCGTCAAAAGCTCATTTCTCCGTCATTATCCCCGAAAGGGAAATCCTGCTCGCGTGCTTTGATACTAGCGCCAGACTTATGTTTTCAGGCACCGGGATTAAAGCGGGTTTGACAAAAATTGTTTTCAGGTTCTCCATGTTTAACCCAGCCCAGCCAAACATTAAAGCGTTTTCAAACAGTTCGTGGTAACGAACTGTAAGTAAGGAGCGACCCGGCTCAACGGTAACCGAAACTCTAGAAGACGGGTTTTTGATACCAATAGATACATCAAAAGAATCAAATTTCAATGCTGATTTCAAATATATAACTTTTATCAAGTTTAGTTCTTCCCATCAAAAGTTACGCGCCTGAGAAAAAATGGCTGATTTTTGAAAAAAGGGGAAAGACCCCCTAAAAGCTATAGAACCTTGATGAAAATCACACCATCATATTCAGCGTATCAGAGAACCCTACTGTAGAGGTTTCAAGCTCCTATCTACAAAAATGTGGAATTTTGCATTTTTTGCCAGAAGAAACATCACGGATGCGTGTTTATTTTATTATTATTATTATTATTATTTTTTTTTTCTAGGGGTGATCTTATTGACCCAGTGGTCCTAGAACATCGTGGGAGGACTCATTGGATCGGAAACTAAAAGTTCTAGTGCCCTTTTTAAGTGACCAAAAAAAAATGGAGGGCAACTAGCCCCCTCCCACGCTCATTTTTTCCCAAAGTCACCTGATCGAAATTTTGAGATAGCCATTTTGTTCAGCATGGTTGAAAATATGATAAATATGCCCTTTAGGATGACTTAATCCCCCGAAGTCCCCGGGGGAGGGCTGAAAGTTATGAACTTTGCCCAATGTTAACATATAGTATTGGTTATTACGAAGTATACAGACATTTTCAGGGAAGTTTTTTTCTGGTAGTATGGGGGTGGGTGGGTTGGGGCTATGTGGGAGGATCTTTCCACGAAGGAGGTTTTCATGGGGGAAGGGACATTGCTATGAAGAGAGTGCCGGATTTCCCAGCATTATTTTAAAAAAGATCAGAAATTAAATATAAAAAACAAGTTTTCCAACTGAAAATAAGGCGTAACATCAAAACTTAAAACGAACAGAAAATATTACGTGTATGATTGGGTATGATTGGGTTCACCCCCCTAGTCAGTACCTCGCTCTTTAAGCCAAATATTTTTAGTACTTTCATAAGAGCTATTTATTCTAAATAACGGTGTTTGTGATTAAGGGGTCATTTTTAAAGAATTGGAACAAAATTCGAACTTAAGCTTAAAGAGCGAGGTATTGACTAGTAGGCGAGCCCCCTAATATACGTATTAAAAATATATAAACATAGAAGTTCGTTACGTAAGTTAATTCGTAAGTTACGTATATTTATTACTAATAAAAACGTTCGTAAATAAAATTAAACAAGTTTCGAGAAAGCCATTTAAACCAAATAAAAGTAAAATTAATATGCAAATTTTGTTTTAACTATTCATGTACGGTGAGCCAAAATCAAAACCTGCATCAATTCAAAAACGTTCAAAAATTAAATAAAAAAAAACAAGTTTTTTTTTAACTGAAAGTAAGGAACGACGTTAAAACATAAACCGAACAGAAATTATTCCGTATATGAAAGGGGCTGTCCCCTCCTCAACGCCTCGCTCTGTACGTTAAAGTTTGACTTTCTCACAGCTCTTATTTTTTTTAAACAATAAAAAACTTTAGCGTAAAGGGCGAGGCTTTGAGGAGGGGACAGCCCCTTTCATATACCGAATAATTTCTGTTCGTTTTAAGTTTTAACGTCGTTCCTTACTTTCAGTTAAAAAAAACTTGTTTTTTTTTTTATTTAATCATCTTACAAGTTCCAAACATGTTGAACACGGGTTCTTCAAAATTGTAACGCACCAGAATAGCATGGTTGAACAAGGGTTCTAAAAAGACCCAAACCCGCGTTGAACACTGCACTCAAAAAGATAATCTGCACAACCTGTGTCTAACACCGTGTTGAATGTGGGTGGCCTGAAAACAGAGCTCAGTGTGCACATTTCAGAAGTTTGCCCAACCAGTACCGTGACTGCAAACGACACTTAAGAGTTACATTGAGGAATGGCGCCCCGGTAAGTATAGCCTAGTAAACGATACAGCATTTGCACTGGATTTTGGTTAATGGATGATTTTTTGGTTTTGTTTGTTTGAATGGGCTTTTCTGGGCTGAACAACCTCTTCCTTGAGAAGTATCTATTATGGGTTGCCTCAGTAAGAAGTATAATATATAAATAGGTATGTTTATAGGTATGGTATTGGTATATTTATATTTATATGTATTATTTATATTTATAATATCCATAGGTATGAATCAGAGGTACTAGGCTTGAGATTGCTCGTGCAGGAGTTCGACTCTTGTCAATAGAAGAGGATCACCAAGTGTAGAAAACCATGCTGTGACTAAGATAGGCCCAGGCCTAAAGCCTCCATTCATACTAGAGATCCGAAAGATCTCTTGCTGTCCAGCTCTAAGCCGACTTAAATACTTTGTCTAGACTTGAGAAGAGGCATTAGTCCCTGTACTTCACTGGTTTGGGACCCATTGCTTTTTTTGAGTTCATAAGAATTTCAATGATTGAAATGATATGAAAATTGGAAAGTAGAATGTTACAGCGTTAAAATAAACAATTATCATATTGACATTTTGACTGACAAATTTGGACGTTTTGAAATAGAATGGTCAGGAGTTTCAGAAACTCATATCCCAGGTGTAGAAAACATGAAATTAGGTGATAAAGAGTTTATTTACTCAGGCAGGAAATATGGGGGCATATGCAGGGAATAGAGCTTATCACGGTTGCAGCGATAGCTGCAACTAGTAAAGAACGAACCACGGTCCATAGTAACCAAAAGTTAAAAAAAAGTGTTTTAAAACAAACTGGCTAGTGAAAAAACTTGTCATTTGTTGCTGATTCAGGAATGGTAAACTAAACTATCGTTTAGTCTTAATAGCAGAAGTTTATTAGTATTAAACGAATTTATGGGAATTTTAAAAAATAGCCTCAAACCCGAGGCCGTAACAACTGGTAGAGGTTAGGGGATTTGAGCCCCTTAACTCTGAAATGTTTATTCGACTCGTAAAAACGTAAAAAAACTACCCCCCCCCCCCCGAAAAAATACTCCCCCCACGAACAAGAGTCCTGGATATACTTACAGGCCCCTGGTTTGAACAACAAGTAAAATCACTTTTTTTGCATGGCTAGCACCGATATGTCCTCTTTTTTCTCCTTCTCCGCTACTAGCGGGACACTGGAAGTGAGGAGGCAGTATTTAAATACATGTATTTGAAATACGTATTCAAATACTTTTTTCCTGTATTTGAAATACGGAATACTTTGACATATAGCGTTAATTACCATCCTGCCATAACATAACAAATTGCATTTGACCAGTAGATGGTATGTCGTTCCAGGCAGCGTCGGAAATGATTTTATAAATTCTGCTTGTTGGAATAAAGAACAAGTTTGAATCGCGATAAAGCACGATGATGGAAATTTTAATTTCGAATATTCTTGACGGGAAACATTTAAAAGTTAAGATAATCCAGGGTCCAACTTTCTCTCCCCACTTGAAGGTAGGTTAGTTAGCATAAGAACTACAGGCAAAGTTCTTATACTTTTTATACATCATGATTATTCAATCAAACATATTATGCATCAAACAGTTTGTGGTAACGAACTGTTAGTAAGGGAGTGACTCCACCCAGTAGTAGCCAAAATTCTTAAAAAAGGAATTTGGTACTTACGGGTTATAGCGACCCTACCAAAGGAGTGAAGTTAGGTTAATCACACACCAAAATATGATGAGAATAAAATACTTTAGTAACAAAATTATGGAAACTACAAAAGCGAATTATGGAAAGCAGGCCACCCAGAGCGCATTATATTGAATACCTAACCTTAGCTAACCTAACCACCACTGTATATTAAATATTTAATTAAAATATACCTGCATAGTTATGGTTTATCTCGCTCAGGCTAAGCTGATTATCTCCGAGTGGACACAGAAAACCGGTTTCATTACAGATCAAGAACAAGGTGGGGTCCCTATAACACGTAAGTACCAGGAATTTTGATAGGCAATCAATGCATCAAAATAATTAGCTTTTTATACTGGTTCAAACTGTTTAAGATTGATAAAGTTCAATGATACTCATCAAAAATTACGAGCTTGAAAAAATTTGACTGATTTTTCAAAAAGGAGGAAACGCCCCAAATAAGTCAAACAATCAGACCGCCAGATTCAGCATGTCCGAAAGCCCAACAATAGACGTTTCAAGCTTAATTACAATTAAAAAAACCGTGCAATGCGGAAGTGGTATTTTCTGCTATTTTGCACCGTGGCACCATGCATCCATCCATGATTTTGCCTCAAAGAGGGTCATCTACTGACAATTCTCAGATAGCTAATCGATCTATATGCATGAAAAACTATATAGGGAGCTTCTCTGCTGCAGTGAAAGTAATGGTGCACAGTTGAGCATACTTCCTGAAAAGTCACGTAGTCTAGTCCATACAAGATAAATGGTAAATATACTACTTCTACTACTACTACTACTAGCAGCTCACTGCAGCACCAAGCCACCTGAGGCATCCTAATCTATTCAGTATCTCCCTCTATACAACCTCCCAGGAAGTTTCTATTCCCCTTAAATCTATCTTTACAACATCTTCCAACCCCAATCAGGGACCGCCTGCTTTTCGTTTAGTCTTAAACGGTTGGCCGATAAGGACAATCTTCGGCAATCTGTCGTCCTTAATCCGCAGAACGCACCCTAGCCATCTCAACCTTTCTCTCATTATAGCCGTAGAAAGTGGGATTGAACCACACTTTTCATACAGCCTACTAATTGAGATTCGGTCAGTCAGTCGGGTACCCAAAACAATCCTTAGGCAATTTCTCTGGAAAACATCTAGCAAATCTTCCTCCGTTTATCGGAGCGCTCACTCTTCAGAACCATACTTAACCACTGTCATCACTGTAGCTTGCAATATTCTAATCTTGGTTTGCAGACTTATCTTCCTATTCTTCTAAAGTTTTTTCATCTGTGAAAAACACCCTGGGCCTTGGCTATTCTTCTGTTAACATATTCACCGCACCCACCGTCTTCACTAATAATACTACCAAAGTAAGTGAAGCAGTCTATTTGATCAATCTTCTCGTTACCCATTTTCCATTGGTGGCCGGCGTTTACCCCCCCCCCCCCCGGCGATTAACCCCCCGTAAAATACCCCCCTGAAAATACCCCCACGGAAAATACCCCCCCCCCGCGAAGAATAACCCCCCGGTAAATACCCCCCCCCCCCAGTGGAAAATAAGGCTTTCCCAATTTGAGAATTTTATTTGAGCTTTATTTACTTAATCTCTGTAGGGGGAAGGAATTTTGGTACTTGTGTATTATGTGCCACTCACTCAAGTTTACGCTGTGTAAAATTCGAGAACACACCGGTTTTTCCGTTAGTTTCTTCGTTACTTTAGAAATAAATTTGGGCTATAGATTTGCATATTAGTGGGGGGGGGGGGGTAAAGTATAGCGGTTCTGCATGCAAAATGTGTTCGGTACAATTATTCTGCATATTAGATAGATAGATAGATAAGTGTATCTTAAAGCCAATTATACGGCCATGAACACAGTAAAGTAACATTAATGAAAGGCAAAAATAACATAAATTTTGATCAGCGATCTTCATAAAACACTTAAATGAAACACTACATTCACCTCATAATAGCAATTAATACTTGGTAAAATGGTCATTGAAAAAAAAAAAAACACTTAACACTTGGAAAAAAACACTTAAATGAAACATTACATTTACTTTACAGTGGGATTTTTTTTTTTTTTTTTTTTTTTTTTTTTTTTTTTTTTTTTTTTTTTTTTTTTTTTAGTTAACAAAATTTCCAGATACCTCGCTATTCTTCTGTATTTTTTTAGTGGCCATATACCTAGAAAGAATTGTTTTCTGACTTCAGACTGTGCAAATACTTAACCCCCCTCCCCTCTTTTTAGGTGCAAATATATAGCCCAAATTATATATTTTCCCATATGTTCTGTCACTTGTCTTTGTCTTGTCTCGCGCTAAGCTGAAAAAAAAAAAAAAAACTAATGAAGAAACTGGTTAGTTCTTGGGTTTTACACAGCGTAAACTTGAGTGAGTGGCGCATAATACACACAAGCAAAAAAATTCCTTCCCCCTACAGAAATTAGAAAAATAAAACTCAAATAAAATTCTCAAATTTGGAACGGCTTATTTTCCGCGGGGGATATTTTCTGGGGGGATTTTCCGGGGGAGGGGTCTTTTCCACAGGGGGGGGGGGTATTTTCTGGAGGGTATTTTACGGGGGATATTTTTTTTGGGAGGGGAATATTTTCTGGGGGGGTATTTTTCGCCGGGGGGTGTTTTCTGCGGGGAGTATTTTCGGGGGCGGGTATTTTCTGGGGGCAATCACCGGGGGGGGGGGTAAACACCTAGAACCTCTTCTCTTATTTCTAGCCTTAGCTACTTAGTCTTCCTAACATTAATTTTTAAACCTGTTCTTGCACCTTGAACTCGTAAAACCTCTCGAAGCTTATTCATTTTGCTAAGACTTTCATCTAGGAGCAGTTTCTTACCCCCCCCCCCCTCCCATATACGGAATAATTTCCGTTTTAAGTTTAAATGTTGTTCCTTACTTTTAGGAGAAAACTTGTTTTTTTTTTTAATTTAATTTTAATTTGAGCCAGCTTTGGTCTTGAATGAAGAGTTATTTTATAGCCTGTAATGTTCAAGATTTAATATTGCCTGTTCTTTCAGAACCCATTGACCTTTGAAATCATTTAGAAATTTTCGTTTCTTAATGCACAACCTTTCTGAATTGAAAACTTGATGCGAAAGGCCTTCGTTTTTTATATAGAAAAAAGGCCCAAAATGTTATCTCTCATAATCATAGGCAGCGCAATAGCGCTGCCTAAGTATAGAGCAATATGGGCACAATATTTTTTTTTTCTGACAAAGGCACTTCGCATAAGATGATTTGTAATAGAAACTTTGAAAGAGGTTCATTCGATTGGAAATTGAACGTTCTAGTACCCTTTTTCAGAGTCAAAAGTGACTGGAGGGAAACCAGCCCCCACCCCTATCTTTTCCTCAAACACATTCAATAAGAATTATGAGATAGCTACAACCATTTGAAAAGATCAGTAATTCCAACACAATTTAAAAGACCAGTAATTATGTTTTTTTTTTGGGGGAGGGGTGACAATCCCCCACTGCCCTCCGGGCAAGGGCTGTTAGCAATACTAGTTGCCCATTATTAACAGTTAAGGTCTTTATGGAAGGAGTGGTTGTATATACCTCAGAGGGGTTTCATTTGATAGGAAATCAGAAGTTCTAGTGCCCTTTTTAAGAGTCAAAAGTGATTGGAGTGCAAATAGCCCCCCCCCCAAAGTCCTCGTTTCCAGAAATGCATCCAATAGAAATTTTGAAATGGTCCTAAGATCATATAACAAGGTCTTCATGGCTAATCCAACGCCCCGGAGCCTGGGGGCAAGGGTTGTAAGTTATGCCCTGTGGCATATAAGGTTTTTTTTTTATGGAAGGGGTGGTGGTCTAAAATTTGTAGGAGGGTCATTTGACTGGAAATTCAAAGCTCTAGTTCTCTTTTAAGGTTGAAAAGGGATAGGAGAACCCCTGGACACCCCCCCCCCCCTCCCTGACGCCCTCTTTTCCCAAACGCATCTGATCGAAATTGTGAGGCAGCCATTTCGTTGAAAATAGTCCAAATATCATAGAACAATACCTCCAAAGTTAACACAACCCCTCAGAGCCTGAGGGCAAAGGTTGTAAGTTATGCCCCAGGGAGTATGTAAGTTTTTCATGGAAGGAATGGTCGCATAAACTTTGGAGAAGGCTCATTTGACTGGAAATTGAAAGCTCTAGCTCCGTTTTTAAAATTCAAAGATGATCGGAGACAACTAGCCCCCCCCCCCCCCACGCTCTCTTTTCCACCAATGCATCGGGTCGAATTTTGAGATAGCTATTTTGTTCATTTAACAATGCCTCCAGGTTTGACACAACACCCCCCCCCCCCCAAGCCAGAGGGCAAGGGTTGTTTTGAAATTGAAAGCTCTAGTGCCCATCTTGAGAGTCAAAAGTGATTGAAGGGCAACCAGCCCCCCCCCCCTAAGCCCATCATTTTCCAAAACACCCACAATCGAAATTTTGAGACAGCTATTTTGTTCAGCTTAGTTGAAAGTTCAATTAAATATGTTTTTTTTTTGGGGTGGTGTCAACCTCCCAC
The DNA here is from genome assembly GCA_027921565.1 of Artemia sinica. Lineage (NCBI taxonomy): Eukaryota > Metazoa > Arthropoda > Branchiopoda > Anostraca > Artemiidae > Artemia > Artemia sinica. The sequence goes on along the minus strand of CM051258.1, from coordinate 56,266,693 downwards.
AGCCCATAGGACAAGGGCTGTAAGTTAGGCAATTCGTCCGTTGTTTACATAGGTTATGGATAAATGTTGACATTTTTTACCTTTACTTTCTAAAAAGACAAAGGGCATTTAGTTGAGCCTTTCAGAGAATGTTGACGGGAGTGTTGGCCTAAATCAAAACACGTTATGTGCATAAGTATTGTCAAAAGGGCGTAACTCAGGAATGAGCGAGTATATTAAGTTTTAAACTTTTGAGAAATGATTAGGGAGATGACCAATTGATCAAAAAGCAATATATGGATACTACTGGTACTACTAATACTCCTGCTACCACTGCTAATGCTACTACTACCACCACTACCACAAAAACTACTACTTCTGTAGCGAGTACAACCAAGGTTGAGGAGATTGAAATGAACATCTGAGGAAAAGTTGAGGGGAAAGTTGAACTAAATCAAAAGATATCATGTGTATACAGATTGTTTAAAGGGCGTACTAGCGATATTTTTGGAACGGCTTCCCCTATCAAGATGAAACTTCCAGGGTATCATGAGGGGGACATTCAAATGACCAAAAGACAACATACACATGTTACTACTGCTATTAATACTGATGCTACTACCGTTGCTGCTACTACTACTAATACAACACCACTATTGCTACTACTGCTCCTACTTCTACCACTGCTACTATGATGCTAGTACTATTAAGGCTAAGCCTATGAAAGTGTGAATATGGAAGGAACAGAGAAGGAACAGAATATTGGGGAATATTAGAACTAAATGAAAACACGCACTATGTGTATGCTGATTGTCAAAAGGGTGAGTCACAAGAATGGATTTGGGTATTCAGCTGGAACTTTCAGAGAATGCTTGTTCCTCCCCTTGAAAATTTCCCCCACGGAAAATTCTGTGGGGATTCAATAAGGGCATAGACCCAAATTATCTATGGTGATCAAGAGGGATTCAACAACGATTCCTTACTAGTCATTCTATATTTATCTGAGGACTCAATGAGTCTTAAGAAATTTGGCCATTAAAATGAATCCTTCATTAAAATGAATAGCTTATAATGTGCTTATGCATCACTGTATTATGAAGCGAATAAGTTTAGTTATATGAAGCATTAACTTCCTTATCACTAAATGGGATAAAGAATCTATCTTTAATTGGGACAAGTCCAGATTAACTATTCGCTCTCAATTTTTTAAGATGCTAGTCTTAGAAGTGTTTACTTTCTCTTGTTCTATCCATGTCTTTAAGCATGGATACATTCAATATTCTTTAGGACCGTTGAGTGTTTTTTGGTTCAGGAAACCGTTGGAGGTATCTATTCTATTAGGCCTTTTTAAAGCCAAACTCAAAACAAGCAGAAATTAATATTAATAGGGATAAAACCCCTCATGCTTTCTGAAGACCAGAACATAATTTGCACTTTACTCAAGAAAAATACGAATTCATGTGTATTGTCACTTTAATTTACAAATGCTGATACTTATTCTTTGAAGTCTTAATAATTTTTGACTTATTAAAGTTTAAAAGTGGAAACATTTAAAATGTATTTTTTTCAGTAAAATGCAAATTATGTTCTTGTCTTAAGAAGGCAAGGGGGTTGGCAGCCCTACTCACGTTTAGTTCTACTTTTTTTATAGTTTGACTCGGTTATCTATTGAAATTTCTGTTCGTTTTGGGTTTCATTTATTTATTGATGGGGATTTATCGTAATTTTACGCTTGGTAGGCTATATGATTTTATTTCTGCTTATTGTTGGTTTAATAGAGTTCTTTACTTTTCTTCTTACACTCCTTCACTTACCCTCCAATCACTTTTGACTATTACAAAGGATACTAGCCCTCTCAATTTCGAATTGAATGAGCCACTTTTGATGTTTTACGACAACTATATCTATAAAAACCTTATATGCCCCCACTTTGATTGAATGTTTTTGGGAAAATTGTGGGCGTAAGAGGGGGGTTAATTACTCTCCACTCACTTTCAACTATTAAAAAAAGGCAATTTCAACTTCCAATCAAATTAGCCCTTTTTGAAATTTCTATAACAACTTTCTATATAAACTTTATATGCCCCTGGGGCATAACTTACAACCTTTGCACTGAGGGATCTGAGGGGTTATCATCCTAAAAGAACTAATTTCAAGAACTTTCAACCACGTTGAACAAAATGTATATCTCAAAATTTTGAATGGATGTGTTTGGGAAAATGGTGGGCGTGAGAGGGGTGTTAGTCGCTCTCCAATCACTTTCAACTATTAAAAAAGGCACTAGCCCTTTCAATTTCCAACTGAATTAACCTTTTGAAGTTTCCACGCTTTCAATAAAACCTTATACGCTACAGGGCATAACTTACAACCCTTGTCCTGAGGGCTGTGGGGGGTTGTCATCCTTAAAGACCTAATTTCAAAAACTTTCAACTACGTTGAATAAAATGGCTATCCAAAATATTGATTAGATGTGTTTGGAGAAAAGATGGGCATGAGAGGGGGGTTAGTTGCCTTCAAATCACTTTCGACTATTAAAAAGGGCACTAGCCCTTTGAATTTCCAATCGAATGAGCCCTTTTTCAAGTTTCTATGATTAAGATTTCAATAAAAACTTATATGCCCCCAGGGCATAACTTATAACCCTTGCCCAGGAGACTGTGGGCGGAGTGTCCTGCTCAAAGGCATAATTTCCTGAACTTTGAACTGCGTGGAACAAAATAGCCATCTCAAAATCTTTATTGGATGTGTTTGGGGAAATGATGGGCGTGGAATGGGTGTTAGTTGCTTTCCAATCACTTCCTACTATTAAAAAGGGCACTAGCCATTTCAATTTCCAATCGAATTAGCCCTTTTTGAAGTTTCTGCGACAGCTCGTCATATAAAACTTTATATGCCCTCTGTACATAATTTACAACCCTTGCCCTGAGGGTTGTGGGGGTGGGGTTTGTCATCCTCAAAGACCTAATTTCCAAAACTTAAAACTACGTTGAATAAAATGGCTATCAGAAAGTTGTGATTAGATGTGTTTGGGGAAAAGGTGGGCGTGGGAGGCGGGTTAGTTGCCCTCTAATCACTTACGACTATTAAAAGGGGCACTAGCCCTTTGAATTTCCAACCGAATGAGCCTTTTTTACAGTTTCTACGACAACGCCTTCTATAAAAAACTTTACATGCCCCCAGGGCATAATTTACAACCCTTGCCCTAAGGACTGTGAGGGACTGACCTCAAAAACATAATTTCTATCTGGAAATCAACCACGCTAAACAAAATTATATCTCAAAATTTTGATTGGATGTGTTTTGGGAAATGGAGGGCGTGGAAGGGGTGCTAGTCACCTTCCAATCACTTTCGACTATTAAAAAGGGCACAAGCCACTCCAATTTCCAATTGAATCAGCGCTTTTCGAAGTTTCTACGACAACTTCTTTGATATGAAGTGCCCTCCTCTAAAGGAAAAAATTAATAAATAAGACATTGTGCCAACATCGTTCTTATATGCCCCCAAGTATGCAACAACTTTCTGTATAAACCTTATATGCCCCCAGGGCATAACTTACAACCCTTGCACTGAGGGCTCTGAGGGGGTTATCATCCTAAGAGACCTAATTTCCAGAACGTTCAACTACGTTGAACAAAATGGATATCTCAAAATTTTGATTGGATTTGTTTTGGAAAATGGTGGGCGTGAGAGGGGCGTTAGTCGCTATCCAATCACTTTCACCTATTAAAAAAGGCACTAGCCCTTTCAACTTCCAATTGAATGAGCCCCTTTGAAGTTTTTACGACAACGCTTTCAATAAAAACTTTATATGCCCCAGGGCAAAACTTACAACCCTTGCACTGAGGGCTCTGAGGGGGTTATCATCCTAAAAGACCTAATTTCCAGAACTTTCAACTACGTTGAACAAAATGGATATGTCAAATTTTAATTCGATGTGCTTGGAAAAATGGTGGGTGCAAGAGGAGCGTTAATCGCTATCCAATCACTTTCGACTATTAAAAAAGGCACTAGCCCTTTCAATTTCCAATTGAATGAACCCTTTTGAAGTTTCTACGACAACACTTTCAGTAAAAACTTTCTATGCCCCCAGGGCATAGCTTACAACCCTTGCCCTGAGGGATGTGGGGGGAGGGGTTGTCATCCTTAAAGACCTAATTTCCAAAACTTTCAACTACGTTGAATAAAACGGCTATCTAAAAATTTTGATTGGATGTGTTTGGGGAAAAGGTGGCCGTGAGAGGGGGTTAGTTGCGCTCAAATCATTTTCGACTATTAAAAGGGGTACTAGTCCGTTGAATTTCAAATCGAATGAACCCTTTTTCAAGTTTCTACGACAAATATTTCAATATAAACCTTATATGCCCCCAGGGCGTAACTTATAATCCTAGCCCTGAGGTTTGTGGGGGAGTGTCCTCCTCAAAAATATATTTTCTATCTGGAAATCAACTACGCTGAACAAAATGGCTATCTCAAAATTGTTATTAGATTTGTTTGGGGGAATGATTGGCGTGGGGGGGGGGGGGGGGCTAGTTGCCCTCCAATCACTTTCGACTCTTAAAAAGGGCACTAGCCTTTTGAATTTCCAATCGACGCCTGCTTTAAAAACCTTATATGCCCCCAGGCCATAACTTAAAACTCTTGCCCTGAGGGCTGTGGGGGAGTGCCCTCCTCAAAAACATATTTTATATCTGGAAATCAACTACGCTGAACAAAATAGCTATCTCAAAATTTAGATTGGATGTGTTTGGAGAAATGATGGTCATGGGGGGGGGGCTAGTTGCCCTCCAATCACTTTCGACTATTAAAAAGGGTGCAAACCCTTTGAATTTCCAATCGAATGAGCCTTTTTTGAAGTTTCTACGACAACGCCTTCTATAAAAGCCTTATATGCCCCCAGGACATAACCTAAGACCCTTGCCATGAGGGTTGCGGGGGAATGGCCTCCTCAAAAATATATTTTCAATCTGGAAATCAACTACGCTGAACGAAATCGCTATCTCAAAATTTTGATTGGATGTGTTTGGGGGAATGATTGGCGTGGGGAGGGGGCTAGTTGCCCTCCAATCACTTTCGACCATTAAAAGGGTACTAGCCCTTCAAATTTCCAATCAAATGAGCCTTTTTGAAGTTTCTACGACAATGCCTTCTATAAAAACCTTATATGCCCCTAGGGCATAACTTAAAACCCTTGCCCTTAGGGTTGTAGGGGAGTGTCCTCCTCAAAACATATTTTCTATCTGGAAATCAACTATGCTGAACAAAATGGCTATCTCAAAATTTTGATTGGATGTGTTTGGGGGAATGATGGGAGTGGGGGGGGGGCTAGTTGCCCTCCAATCATTTTCGGCTATTAGAAAGGGCACTAGAACTCCCAATTTCCAATCGAATGAGCCCCTTTTGAAGTTTTTAAGACGACCCCTTTCATATGAAGTGCCCTGCTCTAAATAAAAAACATAATATAATTAGTACATTGTGCCAACATCGTTCTTATATGCCCTCAGGGCATAACTTAAAACCTTTGCTCCGAGGGTTGTGGGGGAATGTCCTCCTCAAAAACATATTTTCTATCGAGAAATCAACTACGCTGAACAAAATGGCAAAATGGCTTTGGGGTAATGATGGGTGTTTGGGGGGGATATTTTCCCTCCAATCACTTTTGACTATTAAAAAGGGCACTAGCCACTCCAATTTCCAATCGAATGAGCCCTTTACGAAGTTTCTACGACAACTCCTTCGATACGAAGTGCCCGGGTATGGAGGAAAAAAAAAAACATTGTGGCAACATCGTTCTTCACTTAGGCAGCGCTAGCGCGCTGCCTATGTCACAACCCAGGTAAGTTAAGCTATTCACTTGTTCCATTTCTTCTGTATCTAACATCAATTCGTCACCGTCATCTATTCCTGGTCAAAACGACTTAGTCAGGTTAACATCAATTTCCAAATCAATTCTTTTACCCTGAACTCTTACAACCTCAAAATTCCTTATATAGGAAACTCAAACATCAGATGATTTGAGGAGGGTGGGGCTATGATCTTGCAACCCAGAGCATTGAGGAGCGACCATCGGTAGAAACACAGCTGGTACTGAAACGTTTACAATAGACTCAGATACATCCCTAAATAGCGACTACTGCATGTCCCGGACACGGTTTTTGACTGCGAAAAATAATTCAAGGATAGGTTATTGGAATGTTAAGGCGGTGACCCAGATATCCAAGACAGGGCAAGTTATCAAAGAGACGAGGCAATACTTTATCGAATCATCGGTATACTCGTTCTCAGTGCAATAAGGTGAATTGGAAATAGTACAGAAGTTCAGTGATGCATATGCTATGAAATATAGTGGTCACTGTTCCGTCCACCATACTGAAATAGGACTTCTAACATCATCACTTGCACAGAAAGCCACGAATCACTGGAACCCAGTTAATGAACGAGGAACTATCAAATGTAAACATACAAAAATGTCCGTCACTGCCTGCTATGCTGCAACTAACGAAATTGGTGACGAGGAGACATTTTCTAAAACATGCTCCTCTTAGTCAATATAATCTATGTGGTTAGGGATCTAAATGCTAAAGCTGGTGCAGACATCAATACTGCCCAGACCTTTTGAGTCCACATGGCATGTAAGAGATGAATGGAAACAGTGGACTCATAATTGACTATGAACTAAACAATGACTTGTTAATGGGCGATAGTATGTTCGAACATGAAATGATTCCCAAGTGAACGTCTGTGTCCCCCGAGGCTAGCACCGCAACACATTTACCACAGAAGTTGAAAGACTGTGATGTCCGCAGGAATTTAGCATTTCACTATATAATAAATTTGACGTTGCAAATGCCAACCTTGGCTTAAAGAACAGAAAGAAAGAAGATAGGATATCGTAGAAGATAGGATATTGAAGACAGGATATATCTGGAAATGCATTAGTAAACGTTAGGAGATCCGGACAATATCCTGAATATATCGAGCCTTGAGCAAAGAGCCCAGTTACAGCTTCTTTATCAAGAAGAAGATAAGGCAGTAAAAAGAAGCGCTAGGAAAGACCAACTGCTATCACCAAGAAAAAAAGTAGCTTTTGCGGAAGAAGTGCTAATAAAGTTGACCCGAAAATGATCTATCAACTAACGTACATAATAGTTCGAAAGTAAGCAAATCCTTCATCCCTTGTAAAAGATCAAAATGGGGACTTAATTTCAGATCCATAGAAAGCTGACAAGAAAGGGAGCACAAGTTTCAAGGAAAGTCTGAAAGACATTACTGTAGACCGTAGTGTCCTGAATCAGCCACGCCAGTCTTCCATTTACATTCAATGAGTCAATGACTGTCCAGTTTACAGTCCAATCAATGAATAAGATTGGTTTTACCACTACGTTGATACTACGTGAATTTTTGCCATTTTATGACTTATGAACAAATTTCACATAGGTTTATTGATAGTTGTATCTACAAAACTTTAGCAGTATATTTCCATTGATAATTTTATTCCCTACACGAAATTTAGCTAAGTTAGGAAACCGGCTAAGCTATTTTCGGCTAAACAAATTTAGCTGAAAATAAGATTGTGATAGTACCATAAAGATCAGGTAGTACAGCAACATTAGCGTGGATCATATGTCACTGTTTAGAGGTTGTTTCCCTCAGGTGTTGGTGAAAAGATTACCTAAATGACCGTAATTTCCAATATCATTCACGTTTCTACATCTTTTCAGAATTAACCCCCCAACAATCTGAACATATTACGCATTTCCCGAAATAAATCTAAATATACCAGCTTCGATTACACGAATTTGACTTTGTAGGATTCTAAATTAATTATTTATCTTCTAATATTTGAAAAAAGAGATAATGGTATGGATATGCTGATATTCTATATCATAAAAACAAGTAAACATCACAATATAGATGCTTAAACATCTCCAAAACAACCTTTGAGGATATTTACTATTTAATCACAAACATTTCATTAAACGGAGAGCTGGAGGAAACATTAGATAGTATTTCCTCATAAACAATTTTTTTCAATCAATTTGGAAACACAATCAAAGAAAAAACAGTTTTAATAACTGCAAAACAAGACAAACACTCTAAAATTAATTTAAGGAACACTGGAAGGATAATTTTTCAACTTCTACATTTGAAGTCTATAAAACAGTTTTTAATTTCCCCAAAGTGGATGCCATTGGAATAATAGCCAGATGGCATAATTGTGAAATATTTTATTTGCCTCTTAATAAATTGAGAAGGAGGAGTCAATATGGACTTGCCCAGTTAAAGATAGGAACTGGGCCTCAATCAGCACTAAGGAAAGAGTTAAAGAGAGATGGGCAGAAAATTTTGAGAATGTGCTAAACCGTCATAAAGTTACAAGAAATGATATTCGTAGAAAAGAATGAAAAAATTAGCGACACTTTGGAAGTAAACGAATATTTATTTTGCGAGAAAAATTTAGGGACAGTATTAGCAAATGCATAAAAAAATAAGGCCACAGGGGGTGATAGTGTGGTAAATACGTTTGTTTTTAACATTTTAGTTGTGAAATTAGAGATAAGTTATTGAAGATTATAAATATTTCTGAGAGAGGGGAAGTACCTTGTAATTTTGGGATAACTTTCATTAACGCCTCTATAAGAAAGATGATAAGAGTGAGTGTGGTAATATGGAAACATTAGGTTGGTTTCTGCACGAAGCGAATTGCTTAGTATGATGACGCTGTTTAGACTTAGAGATGTTGTAACATAAACTTTAAAGAGAAAACAGATCAGTTTTAGGAAGGGAAGTGGATGTGGGGAGTGGGAGTGGATCCAATTTTCATTCTTAGATCAATAATTGAGAAGTGTCTGGGTCATAAGACCCTTTTAGTCCTCATTTTTATAGGTTACGAACAATCGTTTGATTCAGCCTACAGAAGGTTGGCTGGGGTTAAGGTAGGAAATCAGGTTAGCTGGTTTTGCGTTGAATAAGGAGTTAATCAGGCTTGCATTCAAAGTCCATTTTGACGCGCATTGTCTTTGAAAATTTAAGGTGGAAGAGTAGGTTTAAAATTAATTTTAAGAAATTTAACTTTTTCTTAAAATTAATCCAACCAGTTTTCTTAAAATTAATTTTAAGAAAACTGGGAATAAACGAAGATGAAGAGGTGATGCTGAATAACGAAAAGACGTGAATAACGGGAGGTGATGTTGATCACGCAGATAGCTAGGATAGTATTATTAGTAAATATGGTGGGTCTAGTGAAAATGTTAAAAGTAGAATAGCCAAGGCCTACGGTTTTTTTTTCAGAATTGAAAGAATTGAAAAAGCTCCGAAGAATAGGAAGATAAGTTTGCCATTCGAGGTTAGAATATCGAAAGCTACAGTGACGACAGTGGTCAAATATAGTTCTGAAAAGTGGGCGCTTCGAAAGACAGAGGAGGATTTGTTAGATGTTTTCCAGAGGAATTGTCTACGGATTCTGTCAGGTACCCGTCGGAGTGATCATTTCTCAAACAGTAAGCTGCACGAAAAATGTGGCCCTATCCCGCTTCTACGGTAATAATGAGAGAAAGGTTGAGATGGCTAGTTCTGCGGATGAAGGATGACAAATTGCCAAAGATCGCCTTTTACAACCAACCATCTAGGGCCAATCGAAAAGCAGGTCGTCCCCGAATGAGATGGGAAGAGGTCATAATAGAAGTTTTACAGGAAATTGGGACTTCTTGGGAGGATGTAAAGAGGGAAGCCTTGAAGGGATTGGGATGGAGGATGATCATGCGCAGCTATGTTATCCTCAGGCAACTTGGTGATGCATTGAGTTGTTAGCAATAGTAGCGATAGATTAACTTCCCATTGTATGTGTAAAACCTCAAAGGGAAACGCAGGATATCTTCCTACATGCCCCCTACACGAATATGGCAAAAATATGTATAATAATTTTGGAATGATTTTTCTCTATATTTTCCATCTGTTCTCGGTGTATTGTTGAAAAAAAGTTGTAAAAAAATAGCGCTTTTTATTTACAAAATTGCAGTGAGTGTAATAAAATTTCCGAAATAAAGGTCATATTTCTTCAGCTCAGCGGGAGCTTGACATTGTAAATGCTTATTATCCACATTATAAGAACTAAACATCACCAAATCCGATGCTGATTCAGTTACAATATGTACAAACATCTTGAACTCAAATTTGGTATTAATGATACTTGTGTTTCAAATAAACAACGTTTTTTTTTTATGTTGCAAGCCAGCTTCACGAAAACTGAACTTTTTCTTATTTTTCTTTTTCTTTTTTCTCTTTTTCCTTTTTCCTTTTTTCTTTTTTTTTTTAACTCTAACGAAACCGCAATGCAAAAATGTTTTTGCAGCATAATGAAAAAACTGTATTTTGACTGCTAATTTTGAATTGCGACTGCGATTTTTCATGGGGTATGGCAAAGTTCTTTTTTCTAATTTTTGGTTTCAATGAGACATCATTTTACGATACCGTGAATTTTTCATATTCCAAGTGGAATGCAATGAATGTTAAAAAAGGAAAATGAAAAAAGAAGATTGATCACCAACAAAAACTTTTAATCTATGCTATAAATCCCACAAAGATCTTTAGCGGAAAATAAGACGGCAGTAAAATTGAACTAAAATGAAAAATGCTACTTTTTGTAAAAATTATTGACTTATTCTAAACAGCCTGAATGAATCTTCAAGTGCCTGAGTTAAGCTATAAGAGTTTCAGATTAAGTATATTAAACCAGTACCATTCTTGAAAAATCCTTTACTGTAATAGGTAATACTACTAGTTTTGCTTCTCAGTGGCGTAATTTCGTCAAAACCCTGGGGGAGAGGGGGGGGGGGTAAAAGTTGGAGCCAATTTTCCTGACTGAAGTGAAAATGACGCTGAAAAATGAAAATGAGCCATATAGTACTATAAAGGCAAAAATATACTAAAGAAAACTGAATACGATGAATCAGATGAATATAATGAATATTCAGATGAATATAGATTTGACTTTTCAATCTCCCTTCATTTGGAAGAACACATGTGTGAGTGAATGTATGATTAAGAATACAGTATGGATGCTGATTGGTTAAAGTTCACCTCTTTTTATGGAAAGGATACTGGGTTTAACCCCCCTGACTTTTGTCCGACGTGTTTTCTAAGTCTTTTATAAAATGACCTCACAATTCATACATCTAGTTATTTCGGTTCTTTTTTCAGTTTGAGTTGAATACCAGTTTAAGTTTTGGTGCATTATTAAGTTCATTATTGGATTCGTTTTTTATAAAGTCTAATATCTGTTTCTTTTAATTTTAAGATCTGTCTTTTAATATCTGCTTTTTTAAAACTATAATTGGGGTACTAGGGGGGACAACTTCCCAGTTCATGTATCTAGTAATTTTTGTTCGTTTTGAGTTGAATATCAGTTTTATTTTTGGTTCATTATAAGTTCATTATTGGTTTCATGTTCTTACTAAGTCTAGTATCTGTTTCTTTTAACTTTTAGCTCATAGTTCATTATAATTTCTGGTATTTTTTTTTGCTCTGCTCAAGACATACCTTCGCTCTTTACTTTTGTTAAAAAAGACCTGTTGTTTTTATTTGATAACATAAAAAGTGGGTTGAGGGGGCAGCCCTGCTCATGTGCAGGATTTTTTCGCTCATTTTTTGACAATGCTGTTTACTTTAATTTAAGAACACGTTCTGTGCAACTGTATAGATTAAAAAAAAGTGAATTCAAATAATATAAACTTTACCGTTTTCTCATGGTTCTCTATAGTTTTTTTCTTTCTTTATTTTTTACAATTTATTTTTTTTTTTTACCTTTTCCCAAGTATCGGTCTACGCGATATTATCGTATCAGTATTCTACACATGAGATTGTTTATTGTTTTGGCTATTCTTCATAGATTGGCTATTCTTTTGGCTATTCTATTGGCTATTCTATTCTTCATAGATTGGCTATTCTAATGTTTTGTCTACTCTTCATAGATTGGCTATTCTAATGTTTTGGCTATTCTTCATAGATACGGATTTGTTCAAATTGATCTGCCATTGTTTCATAGCTTAATGATGTTCCTCTACAACACGGTTGCAATTCGGACGCTATCTAAGATTAAACAAAACATTGAAATAATAGCAAGGTTCACGCAGCTGGGATTTCCTACGGGTTCGTCTGATTTCATCCGTTTTGCTACAAGCTCCTGTATTATAACGGTCCAATGGCTTCAGCAAAATATGTCAACTGAGCCGTTGAAAAAACACATTCCTTGAAAAAAAAAATAATAGTTTTCTATTTTATACTTCTAGTTTTACCGTTTGTAATTTCACGAATATAAATAATCAATTTGATATGAAAAGTCCTACGTTTGGAGTACTTGCTGTATATAAGGATGTTTGTGTTATAAGAATGGCGAATTTATGGGAACTCCTGGTAAGGGCACAAAAAAATTATTTGTGGCACTTAGTTGTGGATATTATCCTGGGTTGACATGACATAGCTCAGGCTCTGCCTTTTCAATCTCAACAGAATTTTAAGCTCAGATCTTGTTATCTATGGTAAATGAGTTTGTTTTGATACATTAGTCAGTCAAAAGCAATAAGGTGGCAACCCAATAAATATTGTAGCTGAGTTTTTGATCAATCATTATTAAGTACAGAGTAATGCACCATGGAAAGAGCGGTAGGGCCTATAGATAACTTCGATGTTCCTACAAAATCAATGCAAAATCGGTGGTCCTGCAAATTTCGAGACTCTGCAAAATCAACTATTGTAAAATAGTTGATTTTGCAGAGTCTTGAAATAAACACAAACGCTATTGTGGAAACTAATGAAGATAAGTGTTACTCATTTAGTACCAACGTAATAACTATCAGCTGATCTCCTCGTCATTGCTCTTGAGTCCGGAACTGCAATGGGGGTCAAATCATTGTTTAATGATTATGCATGTATCATTGAGCTAGCACTTTGATGATTTACTCGTTAACTATTTTTTGATTACCTAACCATAAGCATACTATTATGGATTTCCTGGCAGCTCTTGAAGCGATTACGAAATTGGTTTGATTATCTGAATTATTGTCAGAACTAAACAAGATTTTGTTTTTCGAATTAATGCTATATTAGCTCGTCCTTGTCAGCCAACCATCTAGGACCAAACGAAAAGTAGATTGTCCCCGAATGGGGGGGGGAGGAGGTTGCAAGGGAATATTTAAGGGAAGTTGGAACTTCTTTATGACGTAGATAATTTCGGAGACCACACTGCCTTTCCATGACGATAAATAAAAGTTCAAATAGGGATAAAATCCTTTTAAAAGACAGTGTTTCACAAACAGTGATAGAAATTCACAAAAAATACCAGATATATCGGTTACATATGCAGTGACACTCATACGTGACGTCAGTTTTACTACTGATGACGGTCACTATATATGTGACCGAAATATCTGGTATTTTTTTTGTGAATTTCTATCACTGTTTGTGAAACACTGTCTTTTAAAAGGATTTTATCCCTATTTGAACTTTTACTTATGAAACTTCTTTGGGGGATGGAAAAAGGGAGGCTTTGAACAGAAGGAGGAAAAATGCGTAGCAGTGTTGGCCTCGGGCGGCTCGATGCTGTAGTAAGTTGTTTGTAGCAGCAGGGCCGTAATTTGTTATAGGGCAGGGGGGACAACTGCCCCCTCCAGACCCTACTTTACACCCCCCCCCCTAGGATTTTGATGAAACTACGCCACTGAGTAGCAGCAGTAGAAGTATTACCTATCAAGGATTTTTCAAGGATGATACTGGTTTAATAGACTCAATCTGAAATTTTATAGCTTAGCCCAGACATTTGAAGATTAATTCAGGCTGCTTAGAATAAGTCAAGAATTTTTACAAAAAAAGCAGTAATTTTTCATTTTAGTTCAATTTTGCTGCCGTCTTTACTAATACTACCGCTTACTGCGAACACTAGCTTTGTTTCTTGTTGCAATTTTGTGCAAAACTCCGACGGGAAGAATTTGTTCCCAAATAATGATTTCCAGACTGAAAAGAAGTTTCATTCTTCCGAGAACATATTCTCCAATTTTTTGCTTACATTGGTAACCTTGTGAGTAATTTTAGCTCCACCAAAACCAAAGGCTTGTATGAATATATTAGACGCGAGGCATATGGTAAAAACTAAAAATTGCAATTTTTATAGTTTGAACAGGGCAAGTTTTAGCGCCGTTTGAAAATTTTGATGAACACTTGCACCACATTAGACCAATTAGACCACATTAGACCACATCAGAACACTTGCACCACATTTGATGAACACTTGCACCACATTAGACCAAACAGTCAAAATATTTGAGTCGAATTGGATGGTTTATAAGAAATAAATTGCCCTTGATTTTCAAGGATCTGTTGCGAGTAGCGTTACAGTACCACAACGAACCTCGTAAGCTTAAACTGGTGACAAGGTTCAAAGAAAAAAACTAACAATTAAGAAGCACGTCTTTACATTTTGATTTAGAAATTAGAACACTAAAACAAAATTTATGCGGTAAAGCCCAGCTCTCTAGACAGAGTATCACTATGTCAGCAAGTAAATTCCTTGGAAACCGGATTTTCTAGTTTCATTTCCTATTTTGGCATATCCGGCCTAACTGCTCTCGTGAGCTTGATGCTAGAATCGTAGTTAAGTTTTTATGTCTTCCAACACAGCCCTTTTAAAACTTTTTTTTTAATTAAGAGAAATTTTATTATTTTTAATCTTACGCCAAACTAATGCAGTTTACAAAAAGATTCGGTCTATCCGAAAAAGACTGTCTTTTCTGAGTGCTTTCCGGGCTCGACCAAAATATGTAGAAATAGTCCCTTAGAGAATCTTTGTAGCGTAGAAGTACAATGTGGTACATACTTTTCTGAGTGATGGCTAAAAACAAAATCGGCTCGTAACCACACTTGTGGGATTTTTCAGACTTTCGTCGTCAAGAAATTGCATTGACAAAACTCTGCGTCTTAACCTGGGTAAAACACGTGTAACAGATGCATTGATGAAAGTTTCAGCAGAATGACACTTTGGGGCTGATAGTAAGCTAAAGCTACCAAATAAAAAAAAAAGTTAGCCGTAAGATGCTGAATGCCTTCATTCCATAACTGTCGCTGCTGTTTACAGGCTGACTGTGTCATGCTACCAAGAGAATCTAATGAAATTCCTGATTTTGTCTTCCGAACACCATCCAAGGCTTATTGATATAGATAATGTGCTTTCTGTTATCTGCAGTACTCATCAGAGTTGCTGTCAAAATCTCTTTATGTACTGAAATATGGGCTGCGTCATTTTCTTGGACAAAAGAGACCCGTCGGCCTCAAATATCATGCGAACAACGAGGACCTTATTTACGATCCCCACAGTGACTGAGAAAATGATTTTGTGTGTTTGCCTGAGGAGGAGGATGAGCAATCTGATCTTGTTGTGGATGACTCTCTTGATGATATATCTAAAGAATTTTACTGCTGGAAGAGGATGCCTGAAGACCTGCCTGGAGAACATAAAGTGTATCCTGAACCTTGTTTTTGAACTCAAAAATATATCACACGGGCTGTCTATGGACACAAATATATTCAAAGGCATACTTGAAAATAAGCTTGATGATCTACAAGGTGCTGGATATAGACTGCTCCTAACTCTCAACGAAAAGCTGTACCAGACAGTGCAGAGGCAGGTAAGCGATATTCAGAATTCGAAGGTATGTTATATTACAAGCTGGCGCGTAGAAGACTCCTTCTTGCTGGATTTTCATAAATAATATTTCCTGTTCATGGTAGGGAGTAAAGAGAGAAGCTTTGAATAGAACAGAGGTGAGGAGAAGCTTACCACTGGGGCTGGGGAAGGGTACTAGTTTCTATGGCGATTTCATGTGCCTTGGTGATGCATAAGTTGTTACTAATAGTAGTAGTACGACTTCAGCACAGTGACATTAAATTCCTTTGTTTTTCCAATCATCAGCAAGGAGCAGTACAGAGCCAACGTGGACCTATTATATTAATTGAGGTAAGCAAGATAATATCCAAGCTTTTAATTAAAAGTGGCAAAAAAAATGAAGATACATGACTGCATCCTTATTGCTCAAGATAAGGGACTGTAATTTTCCTAAATAAGGTTTTCAGCTATGGTGATTTCAATGGTGCAGTTTTCATTTTGATCTGCACCATTGGATCTTAGGATATTTTTTCGAAATCCCCATAGATTTTATTTCGCAACGAACTTTTTTCATTTAGGTCAATTGGAATAATAGTTACCATTACTGAATCAGCTTCAAAACGGTAATTTTCCTCACTTTACAGTTTTTTTCCAAACGTGTTTTTAAATTTTCGGCTACTATAAGCTAGGTTTTCCCGAAGGAGGAAGCCATGATTCTATTCTTTAGAAAAGAATCCTTAGAGATACGAAACGAAATTCCCATCAACGCGGAAATATGCTTATGAAGTTCAGCTAATCGTTCTTTATACTCAAGGCCGTGTCCAGGGCCGTTATACTGCTCGTAATAACGCAACAAAATGAGTATAAACAGATTTTGATGCGGTTTTAAAGTTTTCTTTACCCCCCCCCCCCCCCCCAAGAAAAAAAATACTAGATGCGTTCTTGGTTATACTGCTGTTACTGAAATTTCACAAAAATAATGATATTCAAATAATATAATAATGCATAACATGGAAATGGTTAGTTTAATTGATTTCTGAAATAGTTATCAGATTTAATATTCAACTTTGCAGAAATAGAACTGTAGATCCAGTTAACAAATTTGGGTACGTTCACATAGACGCCAGGAACACCATTTTCTCCACAGCCAATACCCCATGCGACAATACCAGCTTGCATAAACCTGTCAGGTCGGCCCGGAACTGGACAAACCAATGGGCTTCCTCCGTCACCCTAAAATAATGAATTTTAGTTTATAGACGAAATCTAATAACGAAAAAACATTGTAATTTCCAAATTCATCAATTGTAGACAGGCCAGTAAAAAAAAAAAAAAAAAAAAAAAAAAAAAAAAAAAAAAAAAAAAAAAAAAAAAAAAAAAAAAAAAAAAAAAAAAAAAAAAAAAAAAAAAAAAAAAAAAAAAAAAAAAATGTAATTCGGCATAAAAAATCGGGGCATCATTATAATGTGACAGAGAAATTATTTGAAATGCAGCGGAAGGAAAACAGAAATTTCTTATGAATAAAATTCTCGCTAGCCTCCTTGAACTTGGGTAACAGAAGAGCTTTAACTGACTTACCATCTTTTATTGTTTGTCATATTTTTACTCTTTACCGCTTTTGGTTTCCTCAGTCGGCCAGAAGAAAGATCATTTAATTTACTAATTTATTTAATAAATTAAATTAATCAATTTTTACTTTTCTAATTTGTTCAATTTATATTTTATTTTAATTAAGTTTTTAATCTATTAAGAATAATTAATCAATCGATTAACTAAAATTAATTACAGCTTCTGCTACTGAAAATACATCGCAGTGTCAAACTTCCACTGCACAACACAGCTACAGGAGCCTAATGTTTCTACTACTACTACCGACAATTCACAGCAGCAGATAGCTGCTTACACTTCTGCTCTACCCACTCTTTTCAGAGCTTTACTTTTTATCCCCTCCAATCGAGTTTAATTTTCCACTAAATTGTTTCATATGGCCTCTTCAAATCTTGTTCAAGAACGTGGTGAATTTCGTGATTCCCTGTTGGATTACCACAAATCCTGATTTTGGGTCAAACATTTTGTGGTAACAATCTGTGAGGAAAGTACGACTCGAGCTACAAGTAGCTGAAATTCTAAACACTGTGTTTTTATAATAATACACACATCAAGAGTTGGTTTTTGATGGTTATTCCAAATGTACAAATTTATTAAGTTCAAAATTAATCTTCAAAAGTGACGAGCCTGAGAAAATTGATCAATTTAAAAAAAGGGGAAAAACATCCCTAAAATAGGGAGTAGTCTGGAAGAATCTTCAACCTCAAATGCAGAATATCAGTGAGCCCTGATAAAGAGATCTCAGTCTCATATCTACAAAAATGTCAAGTTTTAATTTTTTTTTCGAAAAGAATGTTCAAAAATGCGTATTTATTTGCTTGTTTAAATGTTTTTTTTTCCAGGGGCGATTGTTTCTAACATATTGTTCTTAAATTTTGGAAGTAACGTCTATTCGAAAACGGAGTCAAAAGTTCTAGCATTCTTTTTAGTCGGTAAAAGAGTTTGCACCATTGAAACGGCACATTTTCTCTGCCATTCTGTGGCATAAAACAACGATTTGACCAGAAGAGGCCTGCCAAATATCAATTTTAGCCCAGTCGAAGGTAAACTGTTGCCAATTATGAGATAGTCGAGTAATTTGTCTTGGTTTAAAACCCTTAGCCGAAGTATTACAGTCCTCATTTGAAAACTGAGGAAAACCATATTGTAGCACCGGTGCTGGCAAAAAGACAAGCTCTATAGGAGACAATATAACCAAAGAGAATGTACCGCAAGAGACACCAAGCGAAAGGGCCAAGAAAAAGAAACAATACCGATAAAAATAAGGATTAAAACATCATAAAAGCTGGTGAAGAAAATTTAAAGAAAGGTGTTCAATTAAAACAAGATTGAAGGAAAGTGTGTAGTGTAGGTCGGTTTAGTAAAATTGCCAAAGCAAATTATGACGCTAATCAAAGAATTGAATTTTGAATTCTGATACTACCCCAAAAAAATATGGAGAAAATTTAGAAACTTGATAATTTATTTACAAACAAAACATAAACTAATAAATCTTTTTTTTTACAAGCTCATATGGCGAAATTGAAACCGTGCAGAAATTACTAAGATTGTATAAAAAAGTCCCACAATTAAGATAAGCGAAATGGGTAATTACGGCAAACTAAAAAACAACAGATATTATTTAAATGAAATAAAAATCCAAATAAATAATCTAGTCAAATTTAAAACCCCACAGAAATTACCACGAAGAAGATTTGGGCTAACGCCTCTTGAAACTGTCCAAAGATGTTAACTCTAGCCTGCGCTCTGCTCAAAACAATTTATGTTTCGAGGAGTTTGTTTTTTTATTTGTCGTTAAATCAATAAAAAAAAACAAAAAACAATTACGATACTAATCGAGTTTATAAGTAAAAACTATTTGGAGCAGATATATTTACAATCTTCACAGGAAAGGAAATTTTTCACAGTATTTTTCTTTTTGATTTCATTTTCTTCCAAAGTAGAGGAAATTGATGCCTAAATATCACTTTTTCCAAAAATATTTTTCACAATTAACAGCTTGAGATTATTGAAGAATTGAATAACCAAAGATATTATGTAGAATTAATCAATAGATAATATATATAATGGAGATAGATAAACTAAATTTTTCAAACAGTGATTGGAGGCTTTTGACAGAACAGTATTCACCATTAAAAAAAAACAAAAAAAAAAAAACCCGATAAATTTACACAGTCACCAAGCAGCATATGACTTGTCCTTTATTTTGGTCAAAATTTTTGAACCTTTTTAGGTCAAAATTTGCTTCAAAAGTTAGCTTCTGAATAGTTTTCTATTTTTACATTGACGCCACCGAAGAAATTGATTGCTTAGTTGAAAACACGTTTTGTTATTTTACTGTGTGACTATTCATTTCATAAGAAAAAATGGTTTAAAAACAAACATAAAAAGAAAACAGAAATTATTCAGCCAAACGCTGTTTTCTCAGCTACATTTGACAGTTATGTTTTCTTAGCCAACGTAGCTGTTTTTCGTTGAGTGGTTAGCATACTAAACCTGTAATGCTATGTCCTTCGGAATGGGGTTCGAGACCTGGTGTTGCCGATTATATAGTTTGGAAAAGAGAGTCGGTGGTGAATTTGTAAATTTAGCCAGAGTCGATCAAGCTCTAAACAGGTACCTGGAGAAAGAGAAGCCAAATAGCCCCTCCTTTTTGAAACTTGACTGTTTCTCCTGTACTGCTGTGCGAAATTTCAAGCAAGTAAAAAGGAAAATCAATAAAATTCCACCTGATTGGTCCCCTTGTTTGAATTTTTAAGCCAATAAAAAGAACAAAAGAAATTTGAGTTACAAAACTTTTTTTTTTACACGCAGTCCCTCTCTCTCTATGTGATTTCAGGACTTTCAAAAATTAGGTTAATGGTCAAAACGAATAAGCTCTATCGTTTATAGCATAAATACTATATTTCCACAGCAAATTTTATTATTTGTTCCATTGCATAATCAATGGCAATTTCGTAAAGAGGGTAAATGTTACGTTTTCATCGATTAGAATAATATCATATTCCCAGCGAATTCTGACGTATTGAACAGATCTATTTTGCGGAAAAGGTCGACAAGGTCGTATTGAAGGCAATGGCATTTATCATTACACACGGAATACTTTCAAATTTCACCGAATTTCTATGAGAAAAGGCTATAACAGATGGCGTTATATTCAAGGCAATTGCAGGATTAATTACTAAGGCAAATTTTTGAGAGATTGACAGAATTTCTACGAAGAAAAAAAAAATAATAAAAACACAAAATAAGTAGCGTATAGTATAATATAGATACTCTTTTATAGCTCTAATAATGCAGATACTTTATACTTTATACAATTTTTGCTAATTTATAGAATAGCTACTTTTTATGAGATAGCTACTCTTTATGCTTTTTCATTTTACAACTTCAAAGTAAAATAAATAGTTAACAAAGACAGAACTGTTGATCACGGGCACCAATCGCGGAGGGGGGCAATTAACCCGATAGATTTCGAGAAAAATGTCTTTTTTGGCGATTTTTATTAACTAAATCAAAAAAGAGCCAAATTACCCCCCCCAAACCTTATATTTTGAAAACACTTTTTTTTTTAATCTTCATTTTGATGAAATGGGGGTAAAATTTTGCCCCCCTACCATCTGCATTTTTTTTGAAATGGTGTCCATGCTGTTTAGAAGCCAAACTGATTAAGTCCACAAAAAAACAACAAAAAAACAATAGAAAATTTAAAAGAAGATAAAATCCTGATTATTATGGATATAATCCATCAATAATCTGATGGATAAAATGTTCAGGACCCTTTGCGTCTTTTTATGTTTTCAAAATGTGCCTAAAATGTAAATTATTTTACACTAAATGTGTTTAAGAACATTCTATTGCGCATTAGTCCAGTTGGTTTCTAAGAAAATTACTTCACCTTTTTTAGTCAATGAGATTTTGGCAGTTTAATCTATAATCCTTACACATTGGCTCATATCCTTATGGGCCAACAAAGTTTAGAGTCAATCAACTGTATTGAAACTAAAGTCTGAAAACAGTAAAAAGCACAAGTAAATTCTCATAGGGCCGTATATCCTTAAGGGCCAACAAAGTATAGTGTTTATCAACTATATTGAAACCAAATTATCAAATAGAAAAAGCAGTAAAAACCAGAATAAAATTCTCATAGGGCCACATATACATAGTGCCAACAAAGTTTAGAGTCAATCAACTGTATTGGAAAAAAATTCTGGAAACAGAAAAAGCACAAGTAAATTCTCATAGGGCCGTATATCCTTAAGGGCCAACAAAGTATAGAGTTTATGAACTATAGTGAAACCAAATTCTCAAAACAGAAAAAGCAGTAAAAAGCAGAATAAAATTTTCATAGGGCCACATATACATAGGGCCAACAAAGTTTAGAGTCAATCAAATATCTTGAAACTAAATTCTCAAAACAGTAAAACACAGTAAAAAGCAGAACTAAATTCTTAAAACCGTAAAAAAAAAGACACATAGGGCTAAAATCTGGAAAAGTTTTGAGGTACAGTAAGAAACAGCTACCATATGAAAGGCTTCTTGTTGGGAGAGGACGCCCTTTTCCACGGGAATGGCAATATTTTTCAGCGGAAGGTTCGTTGGTAGTATATGGTGACGTACAGTGTGCCCAGTTCGGCAGCTAATTAATATTAGAGAAAAGAGCATGTGACGCATAAAGTTAAAATTAGATGTATTTTGAATTTAAATTTTAAAATAAGGTTGGATTTATAAAAAAACAGAATTTATGAATTTGATTCATATGGTCTTCTATGCCAGCTGTTGTTAGTGGAAATAAAAAAAAAAAAAAAAAAAAAAAAAAAAAATACCCAAAAAAAATGAAACGTTTGAAAATAAAAATAGGTTCAATGCACATTGAAATTAATTATTCAGGCATACATCTATTATCTCTTCATTTCCTCGTCTTTCTTTTTTCCCCATTTCGTGTCAATAAGAATGTATTTTTTAGCATGCTATGTTCATCTTTGCAAAATGCCTACTTGAAATAGGCAAAAGGGATAACATACGATTACGATGATAAACAAACAGAATCTAAGCATTTTTTTCTTTTTTACATTTTGAGGGAAACTGCTGAAGGGTAAAAATAACAAAGTTATCAGAGCCCGTTCAACTCAAGTGATTTCAGCACAACAATCAACTCATCCCTATTGGTTGAGGACTACATTGACCTAGTTTGTATTTCCATAATAATCAGAATGAGAGAGCTAAATATTTTATGGAAAAGAGCTGTTCATTCTACGTTCAGGAATAAAACAAAATGGAACAAAAAAAAACAAAAAAAAACTGAATAAACTTTTTCAAACAATGCACAAATATAGATCATAACAAATTAATTTAAATCAACTAAAATTAATTTTTATTTAAATTAATCAAAATAATCTACTAAAATTCAGTATTCAAACTAAATTAATTATTACTTGGGATTTTAAAATTAACTATTAATTAAAAATAATGACTTTTATTACATTGATTAAATTTAATTATAATTAGAATTAATTTATTATAATTAAGTAATTAATTAATCTGGTAAAATTGACTAAAGTCAAATAGATCAAAAAAGGTTTTCATTAAATTATATTTTACTAAATATCATAACCAGAATCAGTTAATTGATTAATCTGTTAAAAATAATTAATGTTAAATAGAAAAAAAACTCGATTAGCTTCCAAACGCTACTCATTTTGAAAAAAATGGTTGAAGTTTCTAACTACGTATGTCAGGACAGAATGGAAACAAGGGCTATTATAATGATTTTACTAAAGTAAATTTCATTGTATCTTAGTTTAAATCAATTAATTATAATCAATTAATTGATTATTATACAAAAACAAAAATTAATTAAAATTAACTAGACAAAAGATCTCAGTAATTAGCTTGCAAAAGCTACTTATTTTGAAAAAAAAAGGATAAAGCTTCTAAATATGTATCATAGGCAGCGCGCTAGCGCTGCCCAAATAAAGAACGATGTGGCCACAATGTGTTTTTTTTTTCTTCTTCTTCTTTCTTCGACAGACACTTCGTATCGAAGGAGTTGTCTTAGAAACTTCGAAAAGGAATCATTCGATTGGAAATTGGGGTGGCTAGTGCCCTTTTTAATAGTCGAAAGTGATTGTAGGGCAACTAGCCCCCCCCACGCCCATCATTCCCCCAAGCACATCCAATCAAAATTTTGAGATAGCCATTTTGTTCAGCGTAGTTGATTTCCAGATAGAAAATATATTTTTGAGGAGGACACTCCCCCACCCCTGGGGGCAAGGGTTTTAAGTTATGCCCTGAGGGCATATAAGAACAATGTTGGCACAATGTACCATATCTTATTTTTTACTTTAGAGCAGGGCACCCGTATATGCCCTGGGGGCATATAAGGTTTTTATAGAACGCGTTGTCGCAGAAACTTCAAAAAAGGCTCATGCGATTGGAAATTCAAATGGCTAGTGCCCTTTTGAATAGTCGAAACTGATTGGAGGGCAACTAGCCCCCCCCCCCCCCCACGCCCATAATTCCCCCAAACACATCCAATCAAAATTTTGAGATAGCCACTTTGTTCAGCGTAGTTGATTTCCAGATAGAAAATATTTTTTTGAGGAGGACACTCCCCCGCAACCCCCAGGGCAAGGGTTGTAAGTTATGCCCTGGGGGCATATATGGTTTTTATAGAAGGCGTTGTCGTAGAAACTTCAAAAAAGGCTCTTTCGATTGGAAATTCAAAGGACTAGTGCCCTTTTTAATAGTCGAAAATGATTGGAGAGCAACTAACCCCCCTCTCACGCCAACCTTTTTCCCCAAAAATATGCAATCAAAATTTTGAGATTTTCCTTTTATTCAACGTAGTTTTAAGTTCTGTAAGTTAGGTTTTTGAGGATGACAAGCCCTTCACAGCCCTCAGGGCAAGGGCTGTCAGTTATGCCCTGTGGGCTTATAAGAATTTAATAGAACGCCTTATCGTAGAAAATTCAAAAAGGGCTCATTCGATTAGAAATTGAAATGGCTAGTTCCCTTTTTTTATAGTCGAAAGTAATTGGAAGGCAACTAATACCCCTTCCAAGTCCACCATTTCCCCAAACACATCCAATCAAAATTTTGAGATAGCCATTTTGTTCCACGCAGTTTAAAGTTCAGGAAATTATACCTTTGAGCAGGACACTCCCCCCACAGTCTTCAGGGCAAGGGTTATAAATTATGCCCAGGGGGCATATAAGTTTTTATTGTAATCTCTGTCGTAGAACCTTGAAAAAGGGCTCATTCGGTTGGAAATTCAAATGTCTAGTGCCCTTTTTAATAGTCGGAAGTGATTTGAGGGCAATTAGCCCCCCTCTCTCGCCCACCTTTTGTCCAAACACATCCAATCAAAATTTTTAGATAGCCATTTTGTTCAGCGTTGTTGATTTCCAGATAGAAATTATGTTTTTGAGGAGGACACTCCCCTACAGCCCTCTGGGCAAGGGTAGTGAGTTATCCCTGGGGGCACATAAAGGTTTTTATAGAACGCGTTGTCGTAGAAACTTCACAAAGGGCTCATTCGATTGGAAATTGAAATGGCTAATGTCCCTTTTAATAGTCGAAAGTGATTGGAAGGCAACTAACACCCTTTTTTACGCCCACCATTTCCCCAAACACATCCAATCAAAATTTTGAGATAGCCATTTTGTTCCACTCAGTTTAAAGTTCAGGTAATTATACCTTTGAGCAGGACACTCCCCCCACAGTCTTCAGGGCAACGGTTATAAGTTATGCCCTGGGGGCATATAAGGTATTTATTGAAATCTTTGTCGTAGAAACTTTAAAAAGGGCTCATTCGATTGGAAATTCAAAGGGCTAGCGCCCTTTTTAATAGTCAAAAGTTTCGGAAATTAGGTCTTTAAGGATGACAACCCATCCCCCCCACAAACCTCAGGGCAAGGGTTGTAAGTTATTCCCTGGGAGCACGTAAGGTTTTTACAGAAAGCGATGTTGTAATAACATCAAAAAGGGCTCATTCAATTGAAAATTGAAAGAGCTACTGCCCTTTTAATAGTCAAAAGCGACTGAAGGGCAACTTACCCCCTTCTAACGCTCACTGTTTCCCCAAACACATCCAATAAAAATTTTGAGATATACATTTTGTTCAATGTAGTCGAAAGTTCTGGAAATTAGGTCTTTTAGGATGATAACCCCCTCAGAGCCCTCAGTTCAAGGGTTGAAAGTTATGCCCTGGGGGCATATAAGGTTTATATGGAAAGCTGTTGTAAAAATTTCAAAAAGGGCTCATTTTTTTTGGAAATTGATATGGCCCTTTTTAATAGTCGAAAGTGAGCGGAGAGTAATTGACCCCCCTCTCACGCCCACCATTTCCCCAAACACATTCAATCAAAGTTTAGAGATAGCCATTTTGTTCAACGAAGTTGAAAGTTCTTGAAATTATGTGTTTAAGGATGACAAACCCCCCAGAGTTCTCAGGGCAAAGGTTGTAAGTTAAGATTAAACCAAAATGCACTGTGTTAATGCTAATTCTCAATAAGGCATCTCAGCAGTATCCCAAGAACGACTGAGGGTATTATATTCCAACTTTCGGGGCTACTTTTGCTCTTAAAATTTAACCAAATCAAAATAGCGTAAGTGTATGCAAGCTATCAAAGAAAGTAAACAGATTTTTTTGGCAAATGGTATCAAGTTTACTATTTCAGGTCAACTAGAGGAGGTATGAAACTAAATTAAACACTAATATTTGTGTCCAGATTTTTAAAAGGGTGCATGTTGTTAAAAATTGCTGAAAAATTTTCTCCAGCATACAAATAGCAGGCCAAACTATGAAGTCTTAAAAAAAGATTTAAACTATAATTTTCTTTTTCCCTGAAAAGACTATGTCAATATAAAACAAATAGAAATTAATTAAAAAAACTTTTTCCACAAAATAAGTTTTTCAAAGAAAAGTAAAGAACTCTATTAAACCAAAAATGAGCAAAAATAAAACCAAATAATCTACCAAGCGTGGAACTACTACAAATCAGCATCGATAAGTAATTGAAACCCAAAACGAACAGAAATTACAATAAATAACCGAGTCAAACTCAAAACGAACAGAAATTTACATGAGTAGAGCTCAAAACCCCCTATGCCTTCCCAAGGCCAGAACATAATTTGTACTTTACTGAAAAAAAATACAAATGGAATAAGCATTGTCAGTTGAATATGCTTATACTGATATTTGTTAATCAAAATGTTAACATTATTTGATTTATTAAAGTTATAAAAGTAAAAACATTACTTTACTTTTTTTTGAAAAACTTATTTTGTGGAAAAATTTTTTTTTAATTAATATCACGAAAGAGTGGCTCAGCTGGCACATATGTATCCCATCGATGAAAATTAAACTTTTTCAGTTGTTCGAAATTCTTAAAAACACTGAACTTTCAAAATTCTTGAAATTCCTTAGAAAACAGTGAAAGGAGAAGGTTTAAACCGAATTGGATCGAGGGAGGAGCGTCCTCAAGTATTTTCGTCTCAGGTAGCCTAAATAGGGCTTTAGTAGCAGCACTTTAAACCTAACAAGGAAGAAATAAAAGAAACAAGATTTGGCATTCGTCTTCTTTCCTTATAGAGCTTAAAAAAAGGTGCTATTATAATTATGTAAAAAGCGAGTTTTAAGGGTATAATAAACAAAACGAAGTAAATAAAAAACTAGAATTTATGTGCTCATCAGCAGAGGACGCTAGATAAAATCGCTCAATATCTCGGGTGAAAGTGATAAAGTACCTTGGACTTATGACTGATGAAAGCTTACCTTTTAAAACACACATTCAAAATATACGCTTAAAGATTTCAAGGCATGTTGGTTTAATGCGGAGATTGAAGCATTATTTGCCCTACTCTGCTTTACGAAGCATTTATTTTGCTCTGATTCAGTCTAATATTAATTATTGTTCTCTAGTATATTTATCTACATTTAAAAGCCATATTAAACCAATACAGATTTTACAAAATATTGCCCTAAGAATCCTGAAACTTTTTATTTCATCGCCTATTGCACTTCCAAATAAGTCTTCTACAGCATCGTTATATACTTATCTAGATATACTTCCAGTTTCTCAACAATTTACTTTTGGAGCAATTATTTTCAAATTTAATTATGACATTAAGAAATTACCGCCATATTACCTCAATCAAAATTTGCTCTCCCAATCACAAGATTTACATCGTTATAACACGCGACAAAAAAAGAGTATCTACACTGACAAGCACAGTACTGAGAGATCTAAATTCGCCCCGTTCGTGTCAATAGCCCGGTGCTGGGAAGCTCAAAAGGATTTTATTGATAAATTTTCTTCTATCCATTTAATAAAAAGGAATCTTACATTTCATTTAGTTCAGGATTACTTTTAATTAAGCGTCTTTTTAATATAACTAAGTTATTTGTTTGGTTTGTTGTTCTGGGCGAATGTGGGCCTCTCGGCTATCTTTTAGTATTAATTTATATTAAATAACTTAATATATTTAATATATTTAGCATTAATCTAATTTTTTTATATTTATTTATGGATCCTGGGCTACCTGCTACTTTCATATTATTGTTGTATTATTGTATCTTTGCTGTCGTAATTATCTTTGTATTGTAGTGAAATTTGTTATTGTATCTTTGTCTAGGCCTAGTTTTTCGAGCTTGTGCTTCCCATGGGCCTATGTCAATTATATACATGTATATCTTAATAATAAAATGATTGAACTTGAACTTGAAAAAAAGAATAATAAATTTGAACAGCTTTTCTCAGAAACTAGACCTAAGGCTCATCTGAAATTTCAGTTCGAAAATTTAGTTTTCTAGTCTAAAGTGAGTCTTTTACCGAAAATAAGCGCTTTTATTGCAAAATTGAACAAATATTTAAAAAATGAAAATTAAAAAAAAACATCGTCAATTTCACAGCTTGGAATAAAACGATGCCAGTTTCAGTTTCCTGTTTAATATGAAACTTCAAAACACGAGCATAGATGCCCTTCTTTCCTCTGTTAAGAGTCATCCATAGGGCTATTCATATTTGCTTCGCACATCAGAGGCAGCGCAATAGCGTTGCCTAAGTAAAGAACGATGTTGGCACAATGTATTATTTGTTACTTATTATGTTTTGGTTGGTCTTAGACCAGGGCACTTCGTATCGAAGGATTTGAGGTAGAAACCTGGAAAAGGGCTCATTCGATTGGAAATTGGGAGGGCCTGAACCCTTGTTAATAGTCGAAAGTGATTGTAAGGCAACTAACACCCCTTCCACACCCACCATTTCATCAAACACATCCAATCAAATTTTCGAGATAGCCATTTTGTTCAACGTAGTTGAAAGATCTAGACATTATGTCTTTGAGGAGGACACTCACCCTAGAGTCCTCAGGGCAAGGGTTGTAATTTATGCCCTGGGGGCATATAAGGTTTTTATTGAAAGCTTTGTCGTAGAAACTTCAAAAAAGGGGCTCATTCAATTGGAAATTCAAAGGGCTAGTGCCCTTTTTAATAGTCGAAAGTGATTGGAGGGCAACTGACCTCCCTCTCACGCCCACCATTTCTCAAAACATCCAATCAAAATTTTGAGATATCCATTTTATTCAGCGCAAATGAAAGTTTTGGAATTAGGTCTTTGAGGATGATAACCCCCTCAGAGCCCTTAGGGCATGGGTTTGTAAGTTATGCCCTGGGGGCATATAAGTTTTTTTTTTTTTATAAAAAAGCGTTGTCCTAGAAACTTCAAAAAGGGCTCATTTGATTGGAAACTGAAAGGGCTATTGCCCTTTTAATAGTCGAAACTGACTGGAGGGCAGCTTACCCCCTCTCTCCCCGCCTACCATTTTCCCAAACACATCCAATCATAATTTTGAGATAGTCATTTTGTTTAACGTGGTTGAAAGTTCTGGAAATTATGTCTCTGAGGAGGACAAACCCACCACACCCCTCAAGGCAAGGGTTGTAAGTTATGTCCTTCAGATATATAAGTTTTTTTTATAGAAAACGTTGTCTAGTGCTAGTGCCCTTATTAATGTTTAATGAATGTTGCTAGTGCCCAATTATTATAATTGGGCTAGTGCCCTTATTAATAGTCAAAAGTGATCGGAGGGCGAAAGCCCCCCCCCCCCCACGCCCACCATTTCCCCAAAACACTTCCGATCAACATTTTAATATAGCCATTTTGTTGAGCGTAGTTGAAGGGTCCGGAAATTATGTTTTAGAGTATGACAACCCCCCGCTAAAGCCCTCAGGGCTAAGGTTATATGTTTTATGCCCTGGGGGAATATAATGTTTTTATAGAAAGCGTTGTCGTAAAAACTTCAAAAAGGGGTCATTGGATCGGAAATTAAGAGCACTATTGTTCTTTTCAATAGTCGAAAGTAATCGGAGGGAGAATCATCCCCGCCTCATGCCCATCATTTTCCCAAATATTTCCGATCAACATTTTGATATGGCCATTTTGTTCAACGTAGTTGAAAGGTCTGGAAATTATGTCTTTGAGGACGACAACCCTCCCCTCATAGCCCTCAGGACAAGGGTCCTAAGTTATGCCCTTTGGGCATATAAGGTTTCTACAGAAAGTTCTGTCGTAGAAGCTTCAAATAGGGCTAATTCAATTGGAAATTGACAGGACTATTGTTCATTAAACCAAAAAAATAAACAAAAATAGTATCAAATAATCTACCAAGCATACAACTACCACAAATCAGTATCAATAAATAAATGAAACCAAACAAAAAACAGAAATTAAAATAAATAGCAGAGTCAAACTCAAAACAAGCAGAAATTAATGTGAGTAGGGTTCTAAACCCCATGCTCTCTAAAAGCCAGAATATTATTTGTACTTTACTGAAAAAATTCTTTTAAATGTTTTCACTTTTATAACTTCAAGAAATCAAAAATTAATTAATATTTTAAGCAATAAATATTAGCATATGTATGTTAAACTGACAATGCACATTTTTTTTTCAGTAAATTAATTTGAATTTTTTTCAGTAAAGTGAAAATTACATTCTGGATTTTAGAAACCATGGGATTTAGAATCCTATTCATATTAACTTCTGCTCGTTTTGAGTTTGACTCTGTTATTTATTTTAATTTCTGTTTTTTTTTGGTTTCATTTATTTATTGATACTGATTTGTGGTAGTTGTATGCTTGGTAGATTATTTGATTCTATTTTTGTTCATTTTTGGTTTAATGGAGTTCTTTATTGTTTTTTGAAAAAGTTATTTTGTAGGAAAAGTTTTTTTAATCAATAAGAAGAAAAAAGAGAATAACTCTGTAGAACAACTCTGTTATAGTTTGACTCTGTTATTTATTTTAATTTCTGTTTGTTTTGGTTGTCATTTATTTATTGATACTGATCTGTGGTAGTTGTATGCTTGGTAGATTATTTGATTCTATTTTTGTTCATTTTTGGCTTAATGGAGTTCTTTACTTTTTTTTTGAAAAACTTATTTTGTAGGAAAGTTTTTTTTTAATTAATGAGAAGAAAAAAGAGAACAACTGTTTGAAATGGAGTGTTATCAACACAATTTAAAGAAATTCTTTCAGATGATCACTTTATATTAAATGAAACCCATTACATATGACATTTTTTTAATGTTGTTTATTTTAAAGTGTTTAGTTCCAATTGTTAAATTTTAAACTTTTTAGATACTAAAACTTTACCTTTTAAATGATATTAAATGACACCTATAGCATACAACATTTGTGTGAAATTTATAAGAGTACTTGATCTAATTAGGCTTTTCCTTATACTTTTTGATATTTGAATGTTGAAAATAAAGCCCAAACTGCATGTGGGTGCATGTCTCTTTCAGTAAAATAAATTTCAAATTAAAGAAATAAGAAAATTTTTTTGTTTTACCTTGCACGTATCTTTTCCCTGCTCTCCTCCAGCACAAATAAAACTATCGTGGAGAAGGAAACGTGAGCCAAGACGAGTTGTCCTCAATGACCCTTGACAGGCGAAGCGGGGAAACAACAGAAAGATCAATTTTCTTCATAATATGTTGGTATTTTACCTTCTTTCCCTGATGTTAAAATTCACATTAGCGCCCAGTATACATAAGTAGCTCTCATATAATATTTGAAACACAGACTGCGAGTTAACACAAAATTAAAAAGAAGTTGGCTCAAGTCCAAAATATATAGGAAGTTGGGACTGGGGGAAGTTGTTCGTAAAGAAAATTTCCAACGCCATCTAGAGACACTCAGCTCATTTACAACATTATAATGCATTCATTTGAGCTGCTTCAGGGTAACTAAAAGTTTGTAGAATCAATCTGTGCTGACCCCTACTTTATTTCTTATGACGTCAACGTTCATAAGCTATGGAAGAACAGGAAGCTAAGGAAACTATGGAAGAACATAACCCTTGACAGGCAAAGCGGGGAACAATAGAAAGAACAATTGTCTTCATAATATGTTGGACAGTAACATTCATTTAATATTAAAATGACATATTACACGAGATTTAGAAGAGTTGGGACTCAAACTAGTGCCTTTCAGAGAGAGGTAGTTCTATGGGAGGGACGAAGAGGGCTCTTGCCTGGGGCCCAGAAATTTTAGGGGTGCAAAATTTTAAATAAATAATCTAATGGTTACAATCACTTTTTAATTTTTGAAATTTTATTTTTATTAAAATAAAGTAGAGGGTGCAGTTAATTAATGAAAACAATTGATTATTTACTAATTAATTAATAAAATACAATAGATTAAAAATGAAAATAATTAAATAATAATAATAAAGATTATTAATAGTAATTAAATAATTTAAATAATATATTAAAAAATAATAAAATACAAAAATAAATTGTTTATTAATTAATAAAGTGAAAATAATTTTGTTAATAAAATGAAAATTTTGTTACAAATTTGCCTGAAAATTTTTTGGGAGGCAAGGGGAGGGGGGCACTAATCAAAATTTTTCCCCAGGCACAAGAGAGGCCAGAACCGCTACTGCTCCGAGACGTAATTACTGATACCATCTAGCAACTCTCAATCATAACATTGTGCTGCACTCATTTGAGCTGTTTCCTGGAATAATTAAAATTCTGTTCTTGTTTTAAATTTAAATAATCCGTACTGTTCTTTTTATGGCACTAATGGCGCAATAAATTGTGCCAGAACCGGTGTGCCGAGAAAATGCGTCATCTATGGATAATTTTTTGCATTAAAGAAGTAAATAAAAAATATAACTTTTTGAGCGAGAATTAAAGAGCAATATTAAAACCTAAAATGAGCAAAAATTAGCTAAAATGAGCAGACAAAAATATGATAGAAATTACCATGATTGAAAAATTCGAGCCTAGAAAACAAAAGAAAAACAAAAAAGTGAATAAGAAAAAAAGAAAAATTATACTAAGTTAAAGCTGAGCTATTTAAGTTAAACTAAAACAAACAAAAGTTAAACTGAGTAAAAATTCAAACTGAAAACGAATATAAATCCTCTCTAACAAGAGTACGAGTGCAACTTCATCAAACCAACGATGTAAAAATAGGAAAACTAAGGAACTTTTTTTCTCCTTAATCGAGCCTATCATAGAGTCAAACGCCCCATTATTCGGTTCTCATGGGGCAAGAAGATGTACCTTGAATTCATAAAAAGATCGGCAGAGGTAGGGGAAAGAGGGTGTTTTACTGCAGAAAATTGTAAAATTGACTACTAAAAAGCCATCTCTACTTTCATTTTTTTATTTTACTTTTTATTTTGTTTTTTATTTTTTCTTTTATATTTTATGCTTGATAAACGGGCTCTTTAGCAAAGATATTTGTTATAAAACCTTAAGGCAGTCAAGCTTCACTTTCTTTTTTTCTTTAGATCTAGTTTAAAAAATCTGTCATTTTACTTTCACTGTTTTTTTCTCTTCCTTATTGGTTTAACTTCAAAAATCCCAGGAAGAGGGGGGAGGATAAAAAGAGGTTTGGGAGGATGCTGCACTACCTTTTTAGCTGTTTTTACGCATATGAAGACGATTAAAATTTAAATTTAACTATTGCACTGTTCTATATTTCTGCGCCTCCTTCTGTAAGGAAAACAGAAATAAATCTTATGATATGGAGTTTGACAATAAAGCATAGCATATCAGAGGACATTTCGTAATGAGGAAACAGGGAATGTCGGGGGTGCCATCTTGCACGAAACAAAACAGGTGCCATTAGTTTTTTTTTTCAAAAAAACTACTTTTTTTTTCTACGACCTGCTTATTTAAATAGTGGGTTGCATAATTACTTATTTAAATGGTGGGTTGCAACCCTGTAGATGTTCACCGCACTGTACTTTTGAAATCGAAGAGATCGAGCTGTTTACTTTATCATCAAATACCAGGAAAATTCAGTTGCTCTTATATCTGTCTACAAGAAAAAAAAAAAAAAAATCAAAAACATACATACAGGGCGTACAAAAACAAGAAAGCAAAATAGACTCTTTAGCTTTCCACAAATCCTAGTAAAGTATACTTATTTTCTGCACAATGCTATTGCAAGCATTTGCACGACTGCTTATCTTGTTTTGAAGTTGAAGTCTTCAAAATCGCCAATGCGGCTTTTCAAAAATCGTTCGGTTTTTCAAAAACTCGGTTTTTCAATTAACGGCACCCGAAGAGGTTAGAGAAAGGGTACCCTTTAACCCTTTATAAACCCTTGGAAGACGGAAAGTATATAACAAGTACAAAAAAAAAATTCGGGTAAATTGCGACGCTTTTCTGTCAAAAAGCCTTCTTCCGTCCCTAAGCCCCATGTGGAATTTCCAAGACCCCCCACTGACCTTGAAAACCTTTCTATTGTTGGGCCATTACCAATAATGTATTCGGAAATAGTTTTGACAAATCTGAAATACATTTAATAAAAACGAGTTAGAAAAAGTGTTATAGATTCAACATAAATACCAAACTGATTTTTTTTCCCATCCTGAAGCATTACCATTACCAATCATGCCTTCGGAAACAGTTTCGACAAATCTGAAATATAGTTAATAAAAAGGAGTTAGAAACAGTGTCATAGATTTAATTTAAATACCAAACTGATTTTTTCCCCATCCTGAAGCATAGCATCTTGAATAATCAAAGTTCTGATCTTGTCGTGGCAAGCATATCGTATCTGCTTCTGGGCCCTGACTGACCGGATTGGCTAGAAACAGCAAAGCAACATCATTGAATAGATTTGCCTAAAAAAAAAAAAAAAACTATAGTAGACACTGGAGTCCAATTCAGATTTAATGATGATTTAATGTGCACGATTGGAAAATTTGAGAAAAATAGAGATGAAAAGAGCAATACTAAAAAGAGACAAAATTTGCGGATTCAGCCTGCAGTGGCGAAAAATAAAAAATTAGATGGGCTGTGCCTAGCTAACATAAATAATAGGGGGGACAAAGAGGTCCAAGACCCACTGGGAAAATTACAAAACTGCAATAATACGAAAAAGCTTAGAAGGGAGGAGAAGGCCCATGAGATATTAAAAGAAACTTCATTTAATCATGAAATAGAATCGACTTATCAACAACGGTTTACAGGAAGATGGGGAGGTACTGAATCTTGGGTTGGGTTAAAGAAATTTTGGCAAGGGATCTGAGACTGGTTTTATCAACTCAAAAGAGATTTTGATCCTTTATGAGGGGGAGGAATTTCTTGGGGAAGATCCCCTGCGGGAAGTCGTGAAAGATAGCCCTTTTCCTCAATTCACATCTGGCGGACAAGTTGTGACCCCTCTAATTAGGCCTTGCCTTTCCAGTCTTCAATTTCATCTTCAGCCCGCATCGACGAGCATTATTCCTTAAATTATTTTAGGGGATGGGACCCAGGAAAAAGCAATTCATGGTTCGCTCAGATTTTTACTTCATTTCCCTGAACCCCTACCGTTTTTAAATGCCTTTGTATTTTCGGCCTTGGATTACTTCAAATTATGCCAAGGGACAATTTGCGTTTTAATTGAGATGTAATGTTGTTTCCACCGATGGAGATTAAGAGGCTAGTGTAGCCAATTTTACATGATGGCTAGCATCATCGAATGTGCCATAATTTTATTCTACGCTTCTCCTAAGTGTAAATTTTGTGAGAGCAAGAAATTTTTTTATTTAATCATGCTGTGCAAGATTAAGTTCCACAAATCGCGTGGATTCTTCCTTCTTCAAAATCCCAAGCTTGATGAAGAGAGCTGTACAGACAATAGCTTTGATTGGTTGGACAAAGATACGGAATGGCGATGGAACTAATCCAAGGGGATGGTGTAGACGTGAATCCATAATCCAACGGGTAGCTGCAGTGGAGAGGTACAAAAGAAGAAAGAAGAGAAGATAAATTTGATGATTTTGAAGTCGGTGTCATTTATTTTATGTTTTGTGTTTTTATGCTCTGACCTATGGCGTGGGGGCAGTCATTTTTCTTAATAGGGAGGTGTTGGGACCTTTGGCCCATTTGTATCAGAAAAATGCCCTTTTTATATATTTAACTTCATTTATCTTCAATTTCAATATCTAAACCCCGGGACAGGCTTTTATATGAGATGTCTGAAGGAATCCACAAATTAGCTAATGTTTGAAAAAGCCAGGTGAGCGATGACTCATGCAGCTTAACTTAAAAGCCCGAAAAGCTTCAAAGGATACTGGGTAATTTGATTTGATTTGGCCAGTCATCGCCTTTGGTCAGAGGTGCGTGCACGGAGGCGTTTCAAAAAGTTTCTTCATTAATTGTAAGAGTTTTTGATTTCAGTTCAGTTTTGGAGTTCTTGTAAATACGTGAAAGTGAATACAGTAAGAAAGCTTTTCTTTATAATCTTTGACTTTTTAGCCTAGGTAGAGTCCGGGAGCCTACAGAAGGGCTGAGATTATATTATTTTTAGCAAGAAAAGAGTTGCAAGACATACTGTTATTTATTTTATCGACAGGGGGTCCGTTTACCCTCCAAGGCAAGAAATATTAGTGGTAACCCAGGTTGAGCACCCATGGCCTAGAGTTTTCCCTTTGGCCGTTCGATCACGTTATCATACCCTGGAGCAGGGTATACCGTAATTGGGTATTAAAATACTCTATAATTACGGAACAGTAGTGGTAACGGCGGGCATTCCATTACAATATTTAGCGGCAGCGAAGCTTCCCCTCCAGTTAGCGGTGTAGCACCATTTTTGCGCCAATATCTGTTGGAAGTCCCAGCTTACCATGCTAATAATTAGTCATAATTCTGTCTTAAGTCTCGAAAACCAACAGACTACATATGAGAAATACCCCCTTGGTAGAAGGTCTTCAAGTACCCGTTGTTGGGCCTCCCGGACCTAATTATCAGATAAATGTCCTGTTTCTCCTATATATAAATTTCTTTTATCCGCGCTTTAAATGTTCTAATTTTTAAAGCTTAAATATGGCCAAGCACTATAACATCAATATTTCTGTGTGAGTCATCACACTAGCTGACCTAATCTTTTTTCATTGATATTATTTTCTGGATACTGTCTATTGAGTTTTAGAAAGTCATTGATATATGCTTCCCATGATTGGTTGGCGTTTCCACTGGCCTGCGAGAGAGGAAATTTACCTTTGTGTGTTTAATTTTTTACAGTTAGTTCGAGTTCAAGTTAGTTAGTTAAAAGAGTTCAGGTTCACGTTAAATTCTATCTTTGTTTGACAGTCTGGCACCAAATTTAAGTCTCGAAAACCACTTAACCATCCTGGCTAAGCGGTCGGTGCGCTGGCTATGGAATCCTTTGTCCGAGGGACATGGGTTCGATTCCTCGTGTGGCTGCTTATTTGGTTTGGGACGGGGGCCAGTGGCGTGACTCTTTAAGCTCAGCCGGAGTCGACCCACATCTAAATGGGTACCTAAAAAATCTGGGGAAGGTAAGCAGTAAAGGTGTGCGAAAGCACAGGATGGATGGCCCCCACACCCCTATTGCACTTCCTAGCTGAATAGCCACGAAACGGAGTTCAGCAATCATCAGCAGATCACAGCAACACCCGCTTGCTTCACACTTCAGATGTGAAAAAGAGAAAATACTTATATTCCCTTTGATGAGTTGACACCACTTAATCTGATTTTAAAAGTACTATGGAGAACTACACTCCTAAGCTTTTTGTAAAATTATTATATGGCTAGGAGTTACAGAGACTTTCCAGCTATGTAAAGTAAGAGGGTTGTTCCTTAATCAAACATTTGATTTGTTTGTTGATTAAGCGCTAATTCATGGTCTCATTAATCCAAAAATTTGCAAGAAGAGTGAAGTTTAGCATGGTTCGTTGGAAAGAGCCTAGATGGGGATTACACTCTTGGCACTTTTATGCACGAAACAAGCGAGCTAAATCAAAGACCAATTGGGAGAAATCATCATGTCAGAGAGAATAGAGGCAGTCCAAAAAAGGCGCCTAAGAATTAATTTCAATTAAGGTAAAGTCCCTATATCTCTTTTCTTCGAAGAGCCTATATGGTCACCCTCAAAGAAAGGGGACAGAAAAATAACTTGCGCTTCACCAACAACCCCCTGACAAATTCCTTTTCCCCAGTCAATTTTCCCCCTTTCGACCTTGCCTCCCCAGTTCTGCTAAAAAAAAATCTTCCCACCCCAATCAAATTGCCCATTGAAAGATAAAGAACAACTTTCGTCTCGTACATAGTGACCACATTAAATAAGTGAGTCCCATTCTTTTACCTTGCAGATGTTTTTTTTTTTACCTTGCAGCTGTTTAATGTTCATTTTACAAATTTTGAGATTTCCTTTTCTTATTTTAACCAAAATGTGTTTTGTTAGGTTTTAGTCACAACACTAATTGTCCTTGTGTTTTTTTTATCAAGTTTGTTCCTTTTTAATTATGTGAATTTTAAATCTTCTTGACATTTTTACAACCCTTTTTTGATATTTGTTTGCTTTGTGTGTATGGTTTTTTAACTCTAAAGTACAAACTCGGCCCATTTGGGTTTGCGATAGCCATTTTTTCTGAAATAAAAAACCTTTTCTTATTTTAACCCCTTCCTCAAAAGCCAAAACTCTCAGTGTCCTTATACCCTTAAAAATATCCCCAAATGTTTCAAAACGATCCCCCAGTAGCGAAAAAGCAGGTTATACATACCAAACGAACGAACTTCGTCACACTTTTGTGAAATCAACTGACTGCATAAAACCTCTACAATGAGTTATAGTCGCTTGCGCAAAGAAAAAAATGAAAAAACAAGCTCTTTTATAAGCACTCGAAAGCCAACTGACTGATCTGATCTCTGCTCTACAGTGAAGCTGTTCTAATACACGTTATCTCTGCTCTCCAGGGAAGCTGTTCTAATACCCGTTATCTCTGCTCTCCACGGAAGCTGTTCTAATACCCGTTATCTCTGCTCTCCAGGGGAAGCTATTCTAATATCCGTTATCTCTGCTCTCCAGGGAAGCTGTTCTAATACCCGTTATAAAATATCTATAGCATCACGTCACAGTTTTCAGATTGGCTATTGGCTTGTTCCATCTCACCAAATACAAATGAAGCCTTGAATAATTAGAATATAATAATAAGTTTATTACTAGCCATAGCCCATACACAGATTAACAAGGAAAGAGACACAATAAATACACATATAAAATGAACACTATTTACATTCTTTCCGTAGCTGGAGGGCTTTTCCAAAACCGTGTCGTATCCACAATATTTTTTCTTTCCGTTTACTCGGTAATATATCCGGGAAACGTACCTAACGCAGAAACAGCGGTCTTATATTATCAGTTATTGGACACTGTTGGAGAAAATGGACCAAACCTTCATTTTCATTTTTACATAAGGGACAATTGTATCTGCAATCCGGACCAGGCCCACGCCATTCCAATTTCTTCAAATTCTAACCCAAAGGTAAATTACTTGATCGTTTAATAAATATGGTAAATATGTAAGTTTAATAAAACTGTTTTTCGTCTAATTATAAGCGAGTTTTTTTTGTAAGCAAGCGGGAATCTATGGGTATGTGTATACACTATTTTATGATTCCAAATGAGAGTATGTTCTTCATGTTACGGAGCTAGACAGGGTAAAAAACATGATCGATGTTGACATATTTTGTCTTTTATTTTCTGCGATTTTCCTGTTAGGCAAGGTCTTATTAAGGCTTTCATAATATTTGTTGTTGGTCCCCGGAAATCAAGACTTGCACTTCAAACAAGAGACAATGCTCAGATTCAAGGTTAGTAGAGATCGTATAAGTGGTAAACAGAAAACAGTTGTGAAACAAGAAAAAATGAATACCCTGATATATCCTGGATGAACAACCATATCAACCACGGGGATATCCTGATGGGGATAAAATTCATATTCAGATTGAGTATCCCCATTCTCCAATTCGTGCTTTTAGTGAAGTTGGAGTTCGCCTGAAATAATTGAAATAAATAATAATGGTGAACAAAATGTTATTTTCTCACCTACAAAAAGACGAAGAAACGAAAAAAAATTATAAAAAACAAAGACAAAGCAAACAAGGATATATAATAAGACACTGAATAACGAAAATAAAGCATATATTTCTGCAAAAGCCAGCGCTAAGTTGTCTTCATTGCTAATATATATATATATATATATATATATATATATATATATATATATATATATATATATATATATATATATATATATATATATATATATATATATATATATATATATATATATATATATATATATATATATATATATATATATATATATATATATATATATATATATATATATATATATATATATTACACAATTACTTAAGAGCAGAGTAGATTCTAAGGGGTCAGCTGTTAGGCTGGGTTATATTACTTCAGAGGAGAGGAGATTCTAAGGGGTATTACTTCAGGGTGGTTAAGCAGCCTGAAGTAATAGCTCATCGCCCTGGCCATCGCCCTATGTTCAGTTCAGGCTGGTTATAAGAAACATAAGATGTTTCTAAGTCATCAAAAGCATTTGTAAGTGGCGTAGAGCATTTATAAGTGACCCAAAGCGTTTATAAGTTATCTAAAGTGTTCACAAGTGATCTGAAACATTTACTATTGATAAAAAGTGCTTATAATCGTCCTAAAGCATTTACAAGTGTTCACAAGCGTTCAAAGTGGTCAAAAAGTGTTTAATATGATTTTGGTTGTTTTATAAGTAATCTAGAGCGTTTATAAGTAATCTCACGCTATAGACGCGCTTTTGGATTACAAGCGTTTTAAAGCGCTTAAAGCGATCTAGAGTCTTTATAAAGATTTTTAGTGTGTTCGAAGTGTTCAAAGCCTTTATAAGTATTCTAGGGCGTTTATAAGCTGTCCAAAACGTTTTTAAGTGATCAAAAGCCTTTATAAGTGATCCAAAGCGTTTAGAAGTTATCTAAAGAATTTATGACTTATCTAAGGTGCTTTTAAATACTCTAAGGCGAATAAGTGATTTAAAGTGCTTGTAAATGATCTAAAGCGTTTTAAGGGATCTAAAGCACTTTTAATTCATCTAAAGCGGT
Source organism: Artemia sinica (assembly GCA_027921565.1). Lineage (NCBI taxonomy): Eukaryota > Metazoa > Arthropoda > Branchiopoda > Anostraca > Artemiidae > Artemia > Artemia sinica. The sequence continues at coordinate 56,226,031 of CM051258.1, read as the reverse complement.
TGTTAATGACCTAAAGCATTTATAAGTGGCCGAAAATGTTTTTAAGTGATGTAAAGAGTTTATAAATGGTCTAAAGCGTTTATGGCACTATGAAAAGGCATACCAATATGAAAAATGTCTTTTTTAAGGGTGTAGACGTGCTCAAAGCCTTCAAAGATCTAAGGATCTTTGATCTAAATCTTTAGATCATTTGTAAACGCTTTAAACCAGTTATAAACTCTTAAGATCATTTATAAAAGCTTTTGATCACTTAAAAATTTTTGGATAGCTTATAATCGTTCTAGAGGACTTATAAATGCTTTGAACACTTATATGCGCAGAATCTTTATTATCACTCTAGATCACTTACAAACGTTTGAAAACACTTATTAATAGTAAGGTGCATCCAAAGCGTTATTTGTTTTAGATCATTTTTAATCGCATTAGATAACTCATAAATTCTTTACTTAAGAAGTACACGCTTTTGATCACTTATAAATGCTTTAGATAATTTGTATACACTTTAGACCACTTATAAACTCTTTAGATCATTTATAAAAACGTTTTGATCGCTTAAATACGTTTTTGATAACTTATAAACGCTCTAGGAGACTTATTAAGGCTTTGAACAGTTATATGCGCAGAATCCTTATAAACACTTATTTAAGGCTTTGATCACTTGCACACGCTTAAAAATCTTTATAAACGCTCTAGATCACTTTAAACGCTTTAAAAACACTTATAATGCTAAGGTGCATCCAAAGTATGAAATTACTTACAAACACTTTAGATTACTTACAAACACTTAAAATCATTTCAAACACTTTTATCAATTGTAAACTCTTATGGATATTAATAACTGTTTTTGAACAACCATAAGCGCTTTGATCATTGTATCTAATAAATCTAGCTAATAAATGTATGTAATAATGAATAATCTAAATAAATTGAAAATGCTTTAGATGACTTATAATCATTTCTAAACTTTTTAGGTCATGTATATGCACTATAGATTATGTTTAGACGACTTCATATCTTACTTTTCTTCACATAGGCCTACATATGAACGATTAAGAAAGACTCTAAAAACTTTAGATCACTTGTAAACGCTTCAGAACACATATAGATGTTTTAGAACGATTGTAAATGCTTAAGCTTTAAATTCTCTTATAAATTCTTTAAATCTCTTACAAAAGCTTTAGAAACTAATAAACACTTTAGATTACTTATAAACAATTGCAATTGCACTTTTATCACTTATAAATAATTTAGACCACTTATAGAAGGTTTAGATCACTTTTATATGTCAGGAAATGGACCAAACCTTGGGGCACCCTATATTAATTTTTCTTTCTTAAAGCACTTGTAAACGCTAAAGATCACTTAAAAGCACTTTAGAGTAGAATTGACGACTTACAAACACTTTAGATCCCTTATAAAATCTTTATTTCTCTTATAAACTCGTTAGATAAGCTACAAACACTTTAAATCACTTATAAACACTTTAAATCACTTATTTGCTTTTGATCATTAATAATCGCTTTAGATAACTCGTAAATTCTTTACTTAACATGTAAATGCTTTTGATCACTTATAAAGGGTTTAGATCATTTGTAAACGCGTCAGACCACTTATAAACTCTTCAGATCATTTATAAGCGCTTTTGATTTTTTAAAAACGTTTTGGATAACTTATAACTGCTCTAGAAGACGATGCAGAAACGTATTCACTTATAAATGTCTTAGATCAATTAAAAACGCTGAAGATTACGTATTAGCGCTTTAAATCACATATAAACACTTTAAATCATTTATAAATGCTTTCGATTTCGATCCTTTAAAGACTTTTGATCACTAAAAACGCTTTAGATCATTTAAAAACATTTTTGGTCGCTTTTAAATGCTTTAGATCATTAATAAGCGCTTTAGATGAATTAAAAGTGCTTTAGATCACTTAAACGCTTTAGATAATTTATAAGCACCTTAGATAACTCATAAATTCTTTAGATAACTTGTAAACGCTTTGGATCACTTATAAAGGCTTTTATTCCCTTAAAAACGTTTTGGACAGCTTATAAACGCTCTAGAACACTTAAAAAGGCTTTGAACACTTATACACACTAAAAAATCTTTATAAAGGCTCTATATCGCTTTAAGCACTTTAAAACACTTGTAATTCAAAGACGCATCTATAGCGTGATATCACTTATAAACACTCTAGATTACTTACAAACAACCAAAATAATTTTAAACACTTTTTGATCACTGTGAACGCTTGTGAACACTTGTAAATGCTTAAGAACGATTATAAGCACTTTTGATCAATTGTAAACGTTTTAGATCACTTATGAACACTTTAGATAACTTATAAACGCTTTAGATCACTTATAGATGCTCTGCATCATTTACAAATACTTTTGATGACTTACAAATACTTTATATCCCGTATATAACCAGCCTGAACTGAACATAGGGCGATGGGCTATTACTTCAGGCTGGTTATAAACCAGCATGAAGTAATACCCCTTAGAATCTCGTCTGCTCTGAAGTAATATAAACCAGCCTTAACTAATAGCTAACCCCTTAGAATCTCTTCTGCTCTGAAGTAATTGTGTTAAAGTATTCTTAATAGTTCTTTAGGTTATAGGAGGCAAAATTTGGCAACAATATACTCAATTTGTAAGGTTGAGCGATCGGCGAAGGGTGTTTTCTTCGAAATTTGGTAACACTGAACATAGGGGATGGCCAGGGCGATGGGCGATGGGCTATTACTTCTGGCTGGTAGAATAATAGATTCTCAGGAACTAATTGTGTTGATGTGTTGACTAAATTTTCACTCTCAGATTAATAATTGAGAAGTGTCTGAATCATCAGCCCGCTTTAGTCCACAGTTTTATAGATTTACAAGCATCCTCAATTTTATGAACAAGATTTTTGTTCAGCCAATAGAAAATGTTTAGTAAAGGTCCTACCAGAAAGCGGTTAAGGTAGAAAGTTAAATTAATTGCTGATTTGGTATTGAATCAAGAGTTAAATAGGGCTGTATCCTATTCACATTTATATGGATCTTTTTGATGGAGTTTGTCCTAAGGAACAATGTAAAGGCTATGGGAGAGTATGAAATCAAACGTGATGGCAAAATTCTTTTAGGCTTAAATTATGCAGACATTTGGAGTATCCTAGATAACATTTTAGCAAAATGAATGGATTTTTTGCAGGTTGTGAGGGTTGAGGGTATAAGAAAAGTATTGTGATTAACTTCCATGGGTAGTATCCTTAGTAAAGATGGCAGATCCGGCATATGTAAAAAGTAGAGTAGCAAAGGCCCAAGGTATTCTTTTTTTACAGCTGAAAATTTTTTGGAAGAGTAGAAAGATAATTCTGCGATTCAAGATTCGAATTTTAGATGCTATGGTAATGACAGCGGTCAAGTAGAGCTCTAAAACGTGAGGCCTTAAAGGCAGAGAAGGCTTAATCAAGTGGAGTTGTTACTATTGATTTAATTGGATTTATATTATTTATTGATTTAAGTGGAACTTGACTATTAGTCAAGGTTTAGTCAAAAGAAAGGTTTAGATGTAGACCTATCTTTGGCAATCAGTCATCCTTCATCTGTAGAGCATGTCCTACCCATCTCAACCTTTCTCTCCTAATAACCCTAGAAACTGGGATTGAACCATATTTTCCGTACAACTTACAGTTTTGAATACGGTCAGTCCTGAGACCCAAAAACTTTGACATTGGTATTATTGAGCTAATGGATTAAACTAAAATAAGAATCATCGTACGAAATATAGTTTAAATATATAAATTCAGATATAAAATATAAGTATAAATGAAGCTGCGCTATAAATTAACGCGGTTTCACCGCGTTAATTTCAAAGATCGGTAATACCTTAAATACTCCGCCCACTTTAAAAGGCAGAGGAATGTTTATATAATATTTTCCAGATAAAACATAAAATTGCGAAGAAATTTTCTAGAGAAATTTTCTAAGCATAGTTTTCGATTCCCGTTGGACTGACCACATGTCAAACACCAGGTTGCTCCAAAAAATTTAATTTTTCTTCTAGGGCTTCTTATAGTCCACTTCTAAGGCTATAACAAACGAAAGGTTGAGATGGCCACATTTTATTGACGAAGGATGGCACATTCTCCAAGATTGTGGTTTTTGACTATCCATCCTAAGTAAAATTAAATAAAAAAACAAGTTTTTTTGACTGAAAGTAAGGAACGACGTTAAAACCTAAAACGAACAGAAATTATTCCGTATATGAAAGGAGATGTCCCCTCCTCAACGTCTCGCTCTTTACGCTACAATTTTTTATTGTTCAAAAAAAATAGAGTTGTGAGAAAGTCAAACTTTAGCGTAAAGAGCGAGACGTTGAGGAGGGGACAGCCCCTTTCATATACGGAATAATTTCTGTTCGTTTTAAGTTTTAGCGTCGTTCCTTACTTACTTTCAGTTAAAAAAAACTTGTTTTTTTTTTATTTAATTTTTGAACGTTTTTGAATTAATGCAGGTTTTGATATTGGTTCACCGTACATGAATAATTAAAACAAAATTTGCATATTAATCTTACTTATATTTGGTTAAATGGCTTTCTCGAAACTTATTTAAATTTATTTACGAACGTTTTTGTTAGTAATAAATACACGTAACTTACGAATTAACTTACGTAACGAACTTCTACATTCATAGATTTTTATTACGTATATTAGGGGGTTCGCCCCCTAGTCAATACCTTGCTTTTTAAGATAAAGTTCGAATTTTGTCCCAATTCTTTAAAAATGACCCCTTAATCACAGAGGCCGTTAATTAGAATAAATAGCTCTTATGAAAGTACTAAAAAATCTTTGGCTTAAAGAGCGAGGTATTGGCTAGGGGGTGAACCCATCATATACGTAATATTTTCTGTTCGTTTTAAGTTTTGATGTTGCTCCTTACTTTCAGTTGAAAAACTTGTTTTTTTTTACTTAATTTCTGATCTTTTTCTTTAATAATGCTGGGAATTCCAGCACCCCCTTCATAGCAATGTCCCTTCCCCCATTAAAACTTCCTTCATGGAAATATCCTCCCATATAACCCCTACCCCCCCCACCACTACCAGAAAAAATCCCCCCCTGAAAACGTCTGTATACTACCCAATAACCAACACTATATGTTAACATTGGGTAAAATTCATAACTTTCAGCCCTCCCCCCGAGGACTTTGGGGATTAAGTCATCCTAAAAGACATAGTCATCATATTTTCGACCATGCTGAACAAAATGGCTATCTCAAAATTTGGATAAGGTGACTTTGGGGAAAAATGAGCGTGGGAGGGGGCTTAGTTGCCCTCCAATTTTTTGGTAACTTAAAAAGGGCACTAGAACTTTTAAGTTTCGTTCCAATGAGCCCTCCCATGATATTCTAGGACCACTGGGTCAATACAATCACCCCTGGGAAAAAAAAACACAAATAAACACGCATCCGTGATCTTTCTTCTGGCAAAAATGCAAAATTTCACATTTTTGTAGATAGGTGCTTGAAACCTCTACAGTAGGGTTCTCTGATACGCTGAATATGATTGTATGATTTTCATTAAGTTTCTATAGCTTATATGGGGTGTTTCCCCCTTTTTTCTAAAATCAGCCTACTTTTCTCAGGCGCGTAACTTTTGATGGGTAAGACTAAACTTGATGAAACATATATTTGAAATCAGCATTAAAATCTGATTCTTTTGATGTATCTATTGGTATCAAAATTCCCTTTTTTAGAGTTTCGGTTACCATTGAGCCGGGTTGCTCCTTACTTACAGTTCGTTACCACGAACTGTTTGAAAAAAACAGGTTGTCCCCGAATGGGGGAAACGTGCCAATCAGGTAGGAACAGATCATAAGGAAGGAATTCAATAATATCAGAATTTCATGGGAAGGGGTAAAGAGGGAAGTTTCGAATAGATTGGAGTGGAAGGAGTGTGAGCAGCTGTGTTAGCCTTAAGCGGCTTGATGCTGAAGTGAGCTGCTAGTAGTAAAAAATGGGTCTTTTGTTTCTGACCTGAAACACTTTCTAATCGCTATTGACACAGTTGCATGTAACAGGCAATAATCCCCCCTTCCTTCATGATTTTATTTTCTTAAAGCTACCATTACCTACGGTAATTATCTACGGTAAAGTCATTAGAAAAGCCCATAAATATAAAGTAAAATTATTTAAAATATATCAAATAACAGTAAATTTAATAGTAGTAAATCATAGTAAAATCAACTTACTTGGATGATAAGTTTTTAGTTACAACCGAAAACAATATACAAATCAAGGCCGGACAGATTTTCTAAAAAATAAATTGACTTTATTACAGTCTTTCAATACCTACTGTAAAATGTTAGCTAATGGATAAACCAAAATTTATTTCTAGATTGTGTTGAAAAACTTCGAGTCTTAGCTATTTTTGGGCGCCAGATTTTTGATTATGTCAGACATCTTGACATAAAAACACAAAGTGGGGATTATGTTCTTTTTGGCAATAACAGTTCGACCCGATGTATAAAATAGTTGAAAAGAGCTGATGGTTTTGAGAAAACGAAATCTTTTGACAGATCTTGAAAACCAAAGGTGACTATGCTTGGATAATTCAAGGGCATTATGTGGCATTACTTTGCCACAGTTGAAAAAAACCGTTAAAAAAAATTCTTATTTTGATTTGGTGTCGACTGTTGAACATTAATACTGATGGATCAAGCTCGCAACTATAAGGCTTTTTACCAATGTTACAGTGTTTTTTTTATTCATTGGCTAAACAACATATATTTTCATTGATGCAAAATATTGGAAAAAAAAAATATTTTTACTGATAATTACTTGACGAATCGCTGTTGCATATACAAAAAAAGATGGAAAAAAACTTACGCTGCCACACAGTGAGCTGCAGTGAGAATTACTTGCGGGTGAATCAACGAGCCACCACAGACGAATTTATCAACTACTTTACCAGCTGAATTAGGAGAAGGGTTAAGAATAGCGACCATCCAGGGGAACTCGCCATACTGTGACTCAGAATCTTTGAATCCAACAATCCTCAGGTTTTTAAACCATCTGAATTGTGAACACCACATTGAGGGACATAGCTCTGAACTAGTTAAAATAAATAGTTATAAATATAATCATGAATTGAGAGTTAAAAAGAATATAAGCGGAAGGCTCAACGTGAAAAACATTGATGATTCTGAATCACTTAAGATGTCTGCGCTCAAGGAAGGCTGCACTCAAAGAACAGTACATCGTGAAATATTCAGCTCACCAAAGATTACATCCAAAGAAAATTACTCAAGGTGGAAACAAAAAACGGAATACAAAAATTAGAAGATTTTTGAGTATCCTAGATATAAATGTTAGCAAAATGAACAAATTTTCGGAGGTTTTAAAGAAATCAGGGTGAAAGAATAGGTTTAAAAATTAACGCCAAGAAGACTAAGTCACTTAAAAAAGGAATAAATACCACTACTACTACCAGCTTACTGCAGCACCCGTGCCACCTATGGTCGACATAGCTACGCCAGCTCCTCTCCCATCTCCATCTATTCAAAGCCTCCCTCTTTAGACATCCCAAGAAGTTTCCTACTACTACTAAAAACTCAAAGCAGCAACAAGCCGCCTGAGGCCAACACAGCAACGCACGCTCCTCCTCCATCCCAATCTATTCAAAGCCTCCCTTTTTACGCCCACCCACGAAGTTCCCATTTCCTTTAAATATTTCTTTATGACGTCCTCCCACCCCAGACGAGGACGACCTGCTTTCCGTTTAGCCCTAGACGACTGGCCGAAAAGAACAATCTTTGGCAATCTGTCATCCTTCATCCGCAAACCGTGCCCCAGCCACCTCAACCTTTCTTTCATTATAGCTCTAGAAAGCGGTATTGAACCGTATTTTCCGTATAGCCTATTGTTTGAAATACAGTCAGTCAGCCGTATACCCAGAACAATCCGTAAGCAATTTCTCTAGAAAACATCTAGCAAATCTTTATCCACTTTTCTGAACACCCATGCTTCAGAGCCATATTTGACCACTGTCATCACTCTAGCTTCTTATCACAGTTCATATAATTATCAGACAGTTCATATAATTAACAGTTCAGATAATTATATGAACTGTGCTTCTTATATTCTAATCTTGGTTTACAGACTTATCTTTCTATTCTTCCAAACTTTTTTTAACTGTGAGAAAAACACCCTGAGCCTTGGCTATTCTACTTTTAACATCTTCACTGCTCCCACCTTCTTTACTAATAATACTACCAAGGTAAGTGAAGCTGCCCACCTGATAAATCTTTTCATTACACAACGTCACCTTTTCATCTTCACTTATTCCTAGCCTTAGTGACTTAATCTTCTTAACATTAATTTTCAAACCTATTCTAGCACCCTGAACTCGCAAAACCTCTAAAACTTCATTCATTTTGCTCACGCTTTCATCTAGGATGCTTAAATTATCAGCATAATCTAAGTCCCGGAGACTTTTTCCTCCCCATTTGATTCCGTGGTCTCCCATTGCCTTTCCTGTGCTTCTTAAGCAAAATCCATCAAAATAATCAATATAAAGGGGGATAGAAAACAACCATGCTTAAATCCTGATTTAATAAAAAACCAGCTGCTAACCTCATTTCCTACCTTAACCGCACCAGTGTTATTCTCATACATAGCATTAATCACTTTAATGTATTTGTCTGATATACCATAAAAGGATAAAACATTTACTAAAGCTCTTCTATCAACAGAATCAAACGCTTGCTCATAATCTATAAAACTGAGGACCAAAGGTGTTTGACAACTCAGGCACTTCTTAATTATTAGTCTAAGAGTCAAAATTTGGTCGACACATCGTCTACCCTTTCTAAAACCGTACTGTTCTTCTCTAGAAACTTTGTCTATGGCATCTCTCAGTCTAAAAAGTATCATATCACTAAGTAATTTACTACCTACAGAGACCAGACTAATGTCTCGATAATTACCACACTCACTTTTATCACCTTTCTTATAAAGTGGCTTAATTAAGGTTTCCCTAAAATCGTTAGGTACTTCTTCTTTTTCATAAAATCATGGAATGATGGTCTTAGTCAAACAGGCGATCCAGAGGAAATTTATCGGAAGCTAAAAAATGTTAAGGAGGATCAACAGATCCAACTCTGGCATGAACAGATTCGAAGATCTGAAACTTTGCGCCAGTATTTTAAGATAAAAGAGTCTTTTGGACTAGAATATTATTTTAAGCTGAATTTGCCACCGGAAAACTTGCGTCTGGGCTCCAGGTCCGAGCGAATGGTTTGCCCTTAAAAAGTAGATTAAAAGTATTTGAAAGAAATGCTCAGGGCCTGAGATCATTTTATACTTGCTCTTTATGTGGTATGAAGGAAGAAAATTTGCTCCATTTTCTGACGGTGTGCCAGGGGCTTTCATATTTGTGATTGAAGTATTTAGGTGATGGGAAGTGTTTTTTTTCCTGGGATCCTTAAATCTTCATCCCGGGAGACGATTATAGCAGTGACTGGATTTATAAAAGAGGGTTTCAAAAGATGTGGGTTTAAGGCTTTTGTTTGTTGTTAGCAGTTATGCCATTTATTTATATGTATGCTGGCTATTGTCTTATATAATCATTGTAATGTTTATGTATGGCCTAGTGGCTGAATAAATTATCTATCTATCTATTCATAACCTTCAGAAACTTGTTTCTAACCTCAGAGCCACTATATTTAAGAAACTCATTTACCACCTTATCAGCACCTGGAGCCTTATTATTTTTTAATCCTTTTAGCACTGTCGCTAATTCTTCCTCACAAAACAAATCTTCCTTCACATCCAAGGTATCACAAACTTTTTCATTTTCCTCTATATCTTTTCCTGCAACTCTATCTCGGTTAAGCAAATTCTCAAAATGTTTCGGCCCATCTCTCTTTAGTTCTTTCCTTATCGCTAATTGTGGCCCCATTCCTATCTTTAACTGGGCCAAGTCCGGATTGACTACTCCCTCTCAATTTATTAACATGCCAGTACCAAATTTTACTATTATGTCGTCTAGCTGCATGTTCCAGATCCTCGGCAATTTTATCCATGGCCTACACTTCACACCTCTTTAGTTCATATTTTAATGCTTTCTCCACTTGCTTTACATTCCTTTTGTTTTCATACGATCTACCACTCAGATCATTCTTGAACAAGTCCTTTTTCCTTTCTATTAAACATAAAGCTTTTTCACTAATATTCTTAGCTGCAGTTCTAGCTTTCTTCCCTAAGACACCTTCAGCAACTTCACAAACAATTATTTTTCTAAGATTATCCCAACCATCTTAAATATTATCAAATTTTAAACTCTGAAGTTTAGTATTCAACTGTTCCTGGAAATTTTCTCCCGAATTCTCATCCTGGAGTCTAACAATATCATAACTTCCCGGGAGGTAGTTACTCTTCTGATATTTCAGCTTTAAATTAACTCTTGACACTACTAGATGGTGATCTTTACATTTAACATCAATAACAGTATTCCTATATACCCTAGTATCTTGTATTGATCCTGCCAGTCTTCAATTTCCTATAACATAATCAATAAGGTTTGCTGTCTTACCATCACGTGAATACCATGTTAACTTATGAGCCATTTTATGACCAAACACCGTATTGGTTATAACTAGATTGTTATAGCTACAAAATTGCAAAAGTCTGTATCCATTACTGTTTTCCTTTCCTACACCAAATTTACCTAGGCTAGAACACCATCTATCCCTATTTCTACCGACCTGGGCGTTAAAATCTCCAAGTAAAAACATCATATTTTTACCTGGGACCTTGTCTATCTGTTCCTGTTGATGTAAGTAAATACATCTGAGTCACTGGTATCCCCGTCAGTCGGTTCTACAGGGGCATATACTACTGTAACTGATACCCTGAACTTTTTAGTCACAAAATGAGCAATTAGTATTCTATTATTAATACCTTCCCAGCCTAAACAAGACTTAGCAGCTTCCTTATTCATCATGAGCCCTACTCCCTGTCTATGTACCCCATCCTTCCTGCCTGAGAGTAAACAAATTCTATATCACCTAATTTCATGCTTCCTACCCCTGGGATATGAGTTTCTGAAACTCCTAATAAGTCCAGTTCGAAACGTCTGAATTCTTCAGTCAAAATGTCGATACGATGGTCATTTTTTTTTAAACTTCGGAACGTTCCAAGTTCCAATTTTCATGTTCTTGAAATCTTTAAAATTATTTTCGCCTCAGGAAAAGCAATGATCTCGGATACCAGTGCAGGACGGGGATCACATATCTTCTCAAGTCTACACCGAAGTGCTTAAGCTGGCTCAGAACTGGACAGCAAGAAGTCCCTGGGACCTCCATAAATGGAGGCTTTGTGCAATCCTGGGCCTATCTTGGTCACAATATGGTTTTCAGCACTTGGTGATGCTCTTCTATCAACAAGAGTCGAAATTCTGCACAGACAATCTCAAGCCTATTACCTCCGACTCATTATATATTCATGCCTAAACATATTATGCTACTACGGGGAGGCAGCCCATAATAGATAAATTAGCTAGGAAGAGGCTCTTCAGACCGAAGACGCCCGTCAAAACATACCAAGCCCAGAAGTATTGTTCATTAGTCAGAATCCCGTGCGAATGCTGTGTCGTTTACTAGGCTATAATTTCCTCGAGGGGCGCCACTCCTCATGTGGGTTTCTATTTCCCCTAAATCTTCCTTTATAACCTCCTCCCACCCCATTCGGGGGCAACCTGCTTTTTGTTTGGCTCTAGACGGCTGCCAGACAAGGGCGATCTTGGGAAATCTGTGATCCTTAATCCGCAGGACGTGTCCTTGCCATCTCATATTTTCTCTCATTATAGCCCAAGAAAGTAGGACTGAGCCAAATTTTTTTATACTGCTCCCTGTTTGAGACACGGTCTGTCAGTCGGGTACCAAAACAATTGGTAAGCAATTTCTCTGGAAAACATTTAGCATATCCTCTTACGTTTTTCAAAGCGCCCATTCTCAAAAAACATAATAAACCACTGTCATCATTGGAGCCTCCAATATTCTAATCTTGGTGCGCAGTCTTATCTTCATATTCTTACAAACTTTTTTTCAACTGTGAAGAAAACACCATGGGCCTTGAATTCTACTTTTAACATCTTCACTGCACTCACTGTCTTTACAAATAATACTACCTAGGCAAGTGAAGCTGTCCACTTGATCAATCTTCTCGTTATCCAAATATCAGCTTTTCCCTTTTTCTTATTCATGATCTTAGCCAGTTAGTCTTCTTAACATTATTTCTCAAACCTATTCTTCAAAATGCGTAAATTCTAAGGGCATTCATAAATCATTACAAAACTTCTGTCCTAAATTTCATTTCTTAAATCAGAAAAATTTAATTTTAATCCTAAGTGTACTTATCAAAAAATTCAGAATTTATTATTTTGAAAATTGTATTTAATAAGATTTTTTCAGATCTGTGAATTGGGACGGAGATTAGACTTTTTTCAAAGATTAAATAAAAAAAAAACAAGCTTTTTAACTGAAAATAAGGAGCGACATTAACACTTAAAACGAATAGAAATTATTTCGTATATGAAAGGGGCTGTCCCCTCTTCAATGCCTCGCTCTTTACCCTAACGTTCTTTATTGTTTTAAAAAAATAAAGTTATGAGACAGAGTCAAACTTTAGCGTAAAGAGAGAGGCGTTGAGGAGGGGACAGCCCCTTTCATATACAGAATAATTTCTGTTCGTTTTAAGTTTTAATGTCGCTCCTTACTTACAGTTAAAAAAAATTCTTTTTTTTAATTTAATTCCTGAACGTTTTGAATTAATGCAGCTTTGATTTTGGCTCATCGTAAATGAATAATTAAAACGAAATTTGCATATTAATTTTACTTTTTTTGGCTAAATGGCTTTCTCGAAATTTTGATCTGACTTAACTTACGAATTAACTAACGTAACGAACTTCTATGTTCGTATATTTCTATTACGTATATTAAGGGGTTCGCTCCCTAGTCAATACCTCGCTCTTTACGCTAAAGTTCAAATTTTGTTCCAATTCTTTAAGAAGAATGACCCCTTAATCACAAAGCCCGTTAATTAGAATAAATAGCTCTGATGAAAGTACAAAAAAAACTTTAGCGTTAAGAGCGAGGTAATGACTAGGGGGGCGAACCCAATCATATACGTAATAATTTCTGTTCGTTTTAAGTTTTGATGTTGCTCTTTACTTTCAGTTGAAAAAAATGTTTTTTATAATTTAATTTCTGATGGTTTTTTTTTAAAATGATGCTGGGAAATCAGGCGCCCCTTCATAGCAATGTCCCTTCCCCCATGGAAACTTCCTCCATGTAAAGATCCTCCCACGTAACCTCTGCCCTCCAACTACCAGAAAAAATCCCCCAGAAAACTTCTGTATACTTCCCAATAACCAATACTATATTTAAACATTGGGCAAAGTTCATAACTTGCAGACCTTCCCCCGGGGACCGTGGGGGATTAAGTCTTCCTCAAAGACATAGTTATTGTATTTTTCGACCATGTTGAACAAAATGGCTATCTCAAAATTTTGATCGGGTGACTTTGGGAAAAAATGAGCGTGGGAAGGGGCCTAGTTGCCCTCCATTTTTTTGTTCACTTAAAAAGGGCACTAAAACTTTTAATTTCCGTTCGAGTGAGCCCTCCTTTGATATTCTAGGACACCTGGATCGATACGATCACCCCTAAAAAGAAAAAAAAAAATAAATACCCATCCGTGATCTTTCTTCTGGCAAAAAATACAAAATTCCACATTTTTGCAGATAGGAGCTTGAAAGTTCTGAAAGTAGGGTTTTCTAGTACGCTGAATCTGTCGGTGTGATATTTCATTAAAGTTCTATGACCGTTTAGGGGGAGTTTCCCCCTTTTTCGACAATAAGGCAAATTTTCTCAGGCTTGTAACTTTTGATGGGTAAGAATAAGCTTGATGAAACTTATATATTTTAAATCAGCATAAAAATTTGATTCTTTTGATGTATCTGTTGGTATAAAAATTATTTTTTAGAGTTTCGGTTACTATTGAGCCGGGTTGCTCCTTACTCACAGTTCATTACCTCGAACTGTTTGAAAACTCAATATAATTACTAATCCTCGAACACTACTAAAATTCTAGTTCGAATTCTAAATTTCCTAGATTTCAAACCAAATTTTTAATTCTACCACCAATCGTCAGTTCAATTTTATTGTCCTATTATTTTTTTATAACCTAGGGATAAATTCTAACTACTCTCAAAATGCTTTCTAGCGACTATCGAGAGTTGTGAACCAGGAATGAAAAAAGACCTATAATTTATTCTAACATAACTCAACATAATTATTAATTTTTAGGAACACTGTTCAGTTTCCATTCACATGAAATTACCATTTATATGAGGAGGCATTTCATACCTTTTGAGAGGAGGCATTATGTAACAAATAATTATACATAGTTTTTTTTTTAAACTTAGAAGGAGGTTTAGGACCCTATGACCCATCTACGCTTGGGTGCACTATAACTAATTTCTTCACTTTTACTGAAATGCTGATTACAGGCAAAAGTCTTACTGTAGGGACTTACCAGGCTCTATGCCAATGTTATTTTTATTGATTTCATTTGAAGGTTCTGTACAGCAGACTTCAGTTACACCAGGGCAATTTCCTCCAATCAGCTGCGAGTCACCCAACTTCGGAGCTTCTCCTATGTCAGGAATTCCAGAAGCTTGACCAGGCTCTGAAAAATTGACGTGAGAATTTTTAAGTAAAAAAAAAAAGGAATAAAGTTCCTACTTGGCTGCACTATCAATGTCATCAGTGCCTTAGCGACATACTAGATACACCACAGCACAAATACTATACAGTATAGAAAACTTAGTTAAGAAATGGGACACATCACAGCGCGAGGTTTGGGAAGTTTCCCAAAGCGTCACAGCAATAGCTTCAACAGCTGTCCTATATTTCCATCGCAATGCGCTAAAATTTGTCATTGCGCACGCGCGAAGGCGGAGTTGTGACGAAAGGTGTGTGACTCATTGTCCCGAAAATCTTTAATGGAGAGTATAGGAATTTTTCATACTGTATAATATTTTTGCTGCGAGATACAAATTCATTATTAGCAAGACTTTTAATCCTTGCAAAAATAAAGGAAAAGAATTATTTAGATTCAATTCAATTAACATACTAAACACAGTAAATACGCACACTAAAGGTGGACTGCACTGTTACAATTCTGAAATAAAAAAGAAGCTGACAGAAGAGAAGGCAAATAGTTCGGTAACATACAAAATCAGCCTCTTTGAGTAAGTGAAAAGATATCTAAATAGGTAAGACATACCACAAATTCCTGATTCCCAACGTGGGGCGCAGGCCCAACCGATGGGGCCTGGCAATATTCTGATAGGCCATAGGCAGGATGTACATCCATCGGCTGACTATGCTTTAGAAACGTAATTTAGAACCTAAACATTACTTTAGAACCTAAATATTTATCATGTAAATGATGTCACATTCAAATGCATTTAAAGAGCAAACAGATAGTGTTGGATAAATGAATATGTTGGATCACTGCCATAAATGAATATATTGAGCCACTGCCATAAATGAATATGTTGAACCACTGCCATAAATGAATATGTTGAACCACTCCCATAAATGAATATGTTGAACCACTGCCATAAATGAATATGCCAAACCACTGCCATAAATGAATATGTTGAACCACTGCCATAAATGAATATGTTGAACCACTGCCATAAATGAATATGTTGAACCACTGCCATAAATGATATGTTGAACCACTACCATAAATGAATATGTTGAACCACTCCCATAAATGAATATGTTGAACCAATGCCATAAATGAATATGTTGAACCACTGCCATAAATGAATATATTGATACAGGGTAGATATTTACCCCATAAAGAAATATCTATAGTGGGTCTAAACTTCTGGTAAAACTTCAAAATGAAGATAAATTACGGACTGGTAAATGAGGAAAAAAGAAAGTAGAATTGGAGGAAGAATAAGGTGACGTGACAAAATGTGGAAGGAAACATCAACCTTTTCTAAGTGCATCATCAAGGGCAAGGAATTTGTACAAAGGTCAGAGGTAAGATAAAGTCTGATTAGAATGAAAGTAGTTTTTAAGTGGGGCTTTGGTCTTCGATTCAGTGTAAAGCAAAAATAAAAATATCTAGAAGAACAAACAGTTGCGTCAATTCACGAAAATTGGGGGAGGGGGCAAAATATTTTTTTCTAAGAATGAGGGGATAACACTGTGTTTTTTTTTTAATGTTGTCAGTAAAAATACCAAAAAGAGGCATTTTTCAATGAAAATACCCCAAAATAGGAATATCTTAGACTCCAAGGGGTGGGGAGGACAATTCCCCTTTCACAACCCCCGTGCCACAATTCCCAATTCCACAATTCCACAGTTCACAATTCCCAATTTCACAATTCCCTGCGCCAATTGACGCCAAGCTTCGAAGAACACTTTAAAGAACATTGAAGTCTTCAAAGGAGAAGCATCTAGCCAATCATATCGCAGCACACCTCTCAAAAAGGACCTAAGGTAGTCTAAAATTAAAATCCAACCACATCCACTGGGAACAGCTTAGGTTTGGCCTACATCGTTAGAACGCCCTAGATCGAAAGATCGAGCTTCAAAGTATACTTTTAAAAACATTGAAATCTTATGACGAAAAGTATATAGCCGGTCACGTCGTAGCCTACCCCTTAAAAATAAAATTTCAAGTAATCAAAAGCTAATCCATGCACATCCACTGAAAGCCACTTACGTCTGGTCTACATAATTTAGAACGTCCTAGATCATAGGACCAAGCTTCGAAGTACACTTTCATTAACATTTTGAAAAGAGAAGCATCTAGCCTATCATATCGCAGAATACCTCTAGAAAAGAGCCTATGGCAGTCCAAAGCTAATCCATACATATCCACTGAAAACAACTTACTTCTACGTTCTTGTATTTAGAAAACACAGGGGGCGGTAGCCCTACTCCACTTTGTGGTAACTTCTGTTCCTTTTGAGTAGGACTTGGTTATTTATTTTAATTTCTGTTCGTTTCGGGTTTCATTTATTTATTGATAGGGATTTATGGTGATCTTTCGCCTGAAACATTACTAGACTTTATTTCTGATCATCTTTGGTTCATTTAGCTCTTAACCTTTCTTTGAAAATCTTCTTTTGTCAAAAAAGTTTTTTTTTTTTAATTTAACGATAAGGTGACGAACGACTTAAATAGGTAAATCAGGCTTTGAGAATATTTGTGTTTCGATTCTCATGCTGAATCTGTTAGCGAAGCCCATTTCTCAATGTTTTTCCACTTATCAAGTTTTCAATAAACTCCGTGTTTTTCTTATATCATACAATATACTTCTTATTGTACAATGTACCCTTCTCAATTATTTAAGATTACTAGTTTGAACTGGGAACAGTACACCATGAAAAATTCCTCACACCGAAGGTTGCCTCCATAATAAACAGCCCGCACCACGGTTGAAAAAAAAATTACTGTTCAGCAAATTTTAAGTCTCCCGAACAAAAATGTTATCGAAGACAGAGTCGTTTAGACTAGGCATAAACGAGTGTGAAGATCTGATGCTATGTAATAAGAAAATCGATCAAGAATAGTGGACAGATCCATCCCCTGGGTGGTAGTATTACTAGTAAAGATGGTGAATGCAGTGAAGATGTAAGAAGAAGAATAGCCAAGGTACAGGGTGCTTTTCCGCAGTTGAAAAAGTTTAGAAGAAGAGGAAGATAAGTTGGGAATTAAGATTGGAATTTAGGAAGCGAAGATAATGATAGTGGTCACGCATAGCTCTGAAACATGGGAGCTTCGAAAGGATAAGAAAGATTTGTTACGTCCAGAGGAATTTCCTGAGGATAGTGTTACATACTCGTTTGGCTGCCCGTAACTCAAGCAATAGCCTGTGCGGACACGCGGGTCGGTGCCAATTTCTGGGGCTATTATGAAAGAAAACTTGAAATGGCTAAATCATGTTTTACAGATGTGGGATGACAGATTACCAATTGACCATCTATCTGGGGACAAAGGAAAAGTGGATCTTCCCCGATGAAACGGGAAGAGTTGATCGGGAAATTTTAAAGGAAATTGGAACCCTACGGGAAGGGGTAAAAAAGCAAAGCCTTGAACAGATTGGGGTGAATAATGAACGCATTTAGCAGTGTTACCATCAGACGGTTTTGTATTATAGTGAGTTGTTAGTAGCAGTAGTAACAAACATTTTTTTCAGGTTTTTTCACTCACTTGAAAAATTTACAATTCGGAAAATACCGCATGTTGAACTGCTACAACCATCTTGCATTGTTTCATTCTCCAACTATGATCTAACATAACTGATATTACTACATGAATATGTTCAGCTGAACGCCTTCAGAATTCGTCAATTACTTTCTTCAACTCCCTCCCGGGTACTTAACTACAGTTATACTAAGGACAAGTGCCCTCTTATTGGTCGGTCATTAATGCTCCCTGCGGTGCCAATTTACGAACATACAGAGAGGTGGATGAGCCTAAGAAATTTTGTTGACTCGATTGTAGATACAAATAAATTCTTTTTTTCAAAAGTACTTTTTTTAATATTTAAAATATTTCAATAAAGTACTTTTCAAAGTCAAGGGAGAGGGCGATTATACACTAATATAGTCAGCATAATTTTAATTAAGTAACACACTTACTTAAGGTTATGTGCAATAAATTTAATTAAACCAATAAATAAATAATTTGAGATTAATTAATTATCTGGAATATTAGACTGGTCAAATGGGAATAAATGCAAATAATTACATTACGTTTTGACCAATCGGCACAACGCAGGCACCCTCTCCCTTCTAGTTATGTCCGTAACTCAGTTTGCTGTTAAACATAACAGAAGAAACTTGGCCCAACCAATTTAGTTTATGAATTTTTGAAGTTTTCTCACTGAGTTAAAAATCTGTGTTTTTTCTTTTTTAAATTATGTATAGCTTTTAAACGAGTATCAACTTGCTAAAATGACAAGTCTTAGCACACCAGCTGTTCAACACAATTCATATGGAAAGCACGAAAAATGGAAAGCATGGAAAGCACGAAAAATGGAAAGCATGGAAAGCAAAATTCATATGGAAAGCACGAAAAATGGAAAGCATGGAAAGCAAAATTCATATGGAGAGCACGAAAAAATGGAAAGCATGGAAAGCAAATTCATATGGAAAGCAACACATAATATGAAAAGCGTGAAAACAGAAATTTGGTAAAATATGATTCAGCAAGATTTTTCGCTGATTCTATGGCTTTGATTGAAAGAGTTTGCATTTTTGCTGCGATAAATTTGTTCGTTTTTCTTTTACAGTTCGAAGTTAGTTTTTATACTGATTTTTTTTTTTTTCATTAATTAGCTTAATTTCTGTCTTTCGTAATTTATATTTTAATAAAAGTAGAAAATGATAGTACACCACCTGACATCGTAACATTTATCAAAATAATATCTGACTGTTCAAAGTAGTAAATCATAGTTGCAGCGTCAGATGTAGCCTAGTAAAGAACAAACTAAAGCCCATAGTAACCGTAATTTAAAAATTTGTTTTTAAAAAAAAGTGACAAGTGAGGAATAATCACCATTTGAACCTGATTCACGAACGGCAACTCTTTTTTTGATTAATTTTATTGGTAAAGGTTTATTGCAAGAACAGATTTATAGGAATTTTTGAAAAATATCCTCAAACTACAAGAAAATCGTGTCGGACTGAAATGGACACTGCACCATTGGAACCACCATAGTAGAAACTTAAAAAACGAGAATTAAAGTCCTCCGTCTTGAGCAACACTGATGTGTCTCCTTTTTTTCTTTTTTTTTCTTCGCTACTAGTGGGGCACTGAAACATTATAGGGTGATGTTTAAAGGCTCATTCGAAAGCTAATTTTGATATCTACGTTGTTTTGTAAGTAACAAAACATAATTTTAAGCAAAATAAAATGATTCTCCGGGTGTAATCCATTCACTGTCTTTGTCAGCAGCGCGCGTTAGATATCGCGACATCAAGAAACTGTCGACCATCTTCATCAAAAACTCGGAAAAAGTTTTTAACAAAAAAAAATCATGCTATTGTAAAATAAAAGATTTCAATTGTTGTTTATGAGTCCCAAGCCAAAGAATTCATCTATCGCCACTGCCAAGGCTAGAAGTCATATCTGACATTTTTCACACTTCTGATATTATTCCCAAAAACTGCTCAATAAGCTGTTCTCAAAGATAGGATCAAAGGGTATGGGTAACTTATAAGAGTGATGGCACTAGTGTCGACAAAAAACAACAACCTATCTAGCGCTTGGCGACACTGCATTTTTTTCAGTATAATAATAAGAATAATTATTTGATTAGTGTAACTGGTAAAATTAGGGTAGTAATAAGTGTCTAATCTCAGTTCCTGACAGGAAAACGGTTACGAAGCTTGAAGTAATGCCAAGTGTCACCAGACGCTAGATGTCGTTGATTTTTGCGACACTAGCGCCAGTTTCCACTCTTATAAGTTACCCATGCTCTTTGGATAGGGTCAGCAAAGCAGTGTATGTTTCATGACACTTTGATCCTCCTTATTTTACATTTCACTGTTGATCCTCCCTTTGACAATTGCTTAGTAAATATTTTTTTAGCGATTATCTCATAAATTTGACAACTTCAGGTATGACCTTTACCCGTTTCGGTGCAATTATATCAAATATTATTTTTTATTGCCGTTGGGTTTCATTTATTATCTTGATTACTTTTAATTTTTTTTTTAAATTTATAATTATTTTTTATTTTTATTATTATTTTATTTTTATTTGTTTATTTATTATAATTTTATTTTTATTATTATATTTTTTTGTTTTGTATTTCATTATTATCATTTATTATTATTTTTTTAATATAATTTTTCAATGAAACTTGGGTTTCATTAAATTCTAGCTCGGTTATGGCTGATGAAGGTGGAACGCTAGGTTAAGAAATCTCTCTTTGTCCCAAATTAATCTTGTATGTCTAGTTTTTTGAGTTATCAAGACTTACTTATATGCACAAACATAAGAAAGATCCCTTATTTTCAAAGTGTAACAATTATTTTTCACCATGCGACAAAGCTCTAGAACTATCATAACGTTCGTCAAAGCAATATCAGACTTTCGACGGTGGGAAAGTAAAAGAAAAGAATGGCTATATAGTTAAAACAAGGTACTTGTTAATTATTCAGAACACACTCAAGTTGTAGATACTGAATGTAAGATCTGAGAAAACCGGCTTCATAGCTATAAAGAGAAGTGACGGGTGACAGAATGCATCAGACTTATATAGTTTGGGCAATATATTGGCACATTATAGGAGTCGGGGGTAAAGTATAGCGGTTCTGCATGCAAAACGTGTTAGCTACAATTATTTTGCGCATTATGAAGTAAGATTGTTTTATAACTTCACGCTGTCCAAATTCTTTACACCCACCCCCCATCCCTCTATGTGCAAATATATAGCCCAAACTATAGAAGTCAATGCATTCTGTCCCCGTCACTTGTCTTTGTGGCTATGAAACCGGTTTTCTCAGATCTTACATTCAGATCCAGAACTTGAGTGTGTTCTGAATAATTAACAAGTACCTAACAGAGTTTTTAATTCATACAAAAAAAAAAAAGTCAGACAATTTTTTTTGAGTTCCTAATATCTATCACATCAATTTTGGGATTAATCAACACAATTTCCTACAATAATAAAATGTCGCAATAAAAAAAGGGGTGCAGTAATAAGCAATGGGCTATACACTAACGCTATTGGGAGAATAACAAATTTCGTGTCACGCTTGAAATAAAAGGATACCTGATAAAGAAACACGGGAAAAAACATAACAGTACAAAACTTAACCAATAATCTCACCCTACTTTTTGTCAGAAATAAATGAATTCATCAGCCACATTTGTGGCCTCCCATGAGCCTTATACGACAGTGGAAAATGATCTGGAGGAAACATGGGCGCCCATAAGGGGGGGGGGGGGCAGGGGGTGCCCCCCTGGCTGAATGATGCTGCCTTATTTTTATATTTTTGTTCTGAGATTTCTATTATATAGCATTAAAAGCGCCAATTAGACCAGGTTACCCCCCCTGGAATTCAGCTTATGGGCGCCCATGGGAAACCCGGATTTCTGGATCGTCGGAAAAAAAATAATCACGTGAGCAATCACCGACTCCAGTGACAAATACACAGTAATGAGAACCCACTAAAACTACAATATGATAGATTTTCGATAAATTTAATTAATTAGCCTTCTTACTTTTATTTGCAATTCTCACATCAATGATGCCAGCGCCATCTGAAATAATATCACCTTCAGCGCTGCATAAGTGGTAAGGGACGCAAACACATTTTCCTGGGTGAGGCGAATAGCCAGCTCCTTCAGGACCTCTTACAATAATTTCATTGATGACAGTTTGATTTAGAACTGAAAAAGAAAAACACTAAATAACACTAAGATAGGATTTAAGTGACAATAAGTTATCGTAAACTATTCCAGTATGGAATAGTTTTCCATACTGGAAAAATAGTTTTCCAAACTATTCAAGAGTATGGGAAACTGATAAAACCCGGATTTTCGGTAATCTAATGGCAAAAAAAGGAAAACACAAAAAAGCGAGACACCATTCTTACTGAAGCGCAGTGGCCTTAATTAGGAGAGGAACTGCCCTCCCCTCTAGATTTTGAAAAAAAAACTTTATTAAAAATGACTTTCGGTATTTTCATTGAAAAAAAATAAAGAAAACAATAAAATGTAGGAAATATTATTTAGAGGTTAAAGATAGTGATTTGAAGGTAAAAAACATTAGAAGATTCCAAAAAATTCAGCATCACTTTTATTGCTGTGTCTGGCAACTTATCTAAAAAACTATAAAATTTCAAATAGAAATGAATATCTTAAATCATTAAAGCTCATCTTTATAGAAATAAAGTCGAAACCTCCTGTCAGGAATAATTGGTCAAAATTCTTTTTGTTTTCAACCTGAGATAATTTTGGGTTATTTTACACTCTCTTGCATTTTGTAACATCTGAAAAGACAAGCCAGCAGCGGTTTAGGGTAATTATCTATCCTAATTACTAGTTTAGGGTAATTAGGGTATTTAGAGTAGCGATCTACGGTAATTTATCCAGAAAGATAACTAAATGACTAATTGAAAAAAGTATAATATTTCAATGGAAGCTGAACATTTGAAATTATTGAATTACGTTTTACCGCACTAAAGGTGAAATCACGTATAAGTAATAATTACCAAGAATTCTTTGGTTTCACAGAATTATTTTAGCTCAAAATCCGATCTGGAGAAAAGTGGCCATAATTAATTTGGAAATATGTTGGAAATATTCCTTTACAATTCCTGAAACTTTGTTTTGAATCTTTTTGACATGCACACTTTTTTTTCTGTCCAAAATTACAGTTTTCCATATTCTTTGATTATTCTTATATTCTATATTGGAAAAAAAAACAGCATATACAACCCAATAGGTTTCCTTGATAATTGTTGAAAGACTATGCATGCGTTATTTTGGTTAATTAATTAAAAAAAACTTTTTCTACAAAATAAGTTTTTCAACAAATAACCGAGTCAAACTCAAAACGAGCAGAAATTAACATAAGTTGGGCGCAAAACCCCTATGCCTTCCCAAGGCCAGAACAAAATTTACATTTTACTGAAAAAATACAAATGAATGTGCATTGTCAGCTTAATATACATACACTGATATTTAGTAATCAAAATGTTAATATTATTTGATTTGTTAAAGTTATAAAAGTAAAAAAACATATATATTTTTTCAGTAAAGTGCAAATTTTGTTCTGGCCTTGGGAAGGCATAGGGGTTTCGCGCCCAACTTATGTTAATTTCTGCTCGTTTTGAGTTTGACTCGGTTATTTATTGTAATTTCTGTTCGTTTTGGGTTTCATTTATATATCGATGCTGATTTGTGGTAGTTTCAAGCTTGGTAGATTATTTGATTTTATTTTTGCTCTTTTTTTGTTTAATGGAGTTCTTTACTTTTGTTTGAAAAACTTATTTTGTAGAAAAAGTTTTTTTAATTAATTTCTGTTCGTTTTTATATTGACATAGCCTTTTCAGGGAAAAAGAAAATGATACTTTAAATCTTTTCGTTTTTCAAGACTTTATAGTTTGGCCTGCTATTTGTATGCTGGAAGAAAAATTTCAGCAATTTTTAACAACATACACCCTTTTAAAAATCTGGACACAAATAGTACTGTTTAATTTAGTTTCATATCTCATGTAGTTGACCTGAAATGGAAAACTTGATACTATTCGCAAAAAAAAGTCTGTTTACTTTATTTGATAGCTTGGATACACTTACGCTATTTTGATTTGGTTAAATTTTAAGAGCAGAAGTAGCCCCGAAAGTTTGAACATAATACCCCTAGTCGTTCTTGGGATACTGCTGAGATGCCTTATTGGGAATTAGCATTATCACAGTGCATTTTGATTTAATCTTAAGGCAACATTTAGTTTTTAAACATAAAGGGCAAATGGGAGGGTGGGAGTGGAAGGGGGACTAGTTGCCCTCCAATCACTTCCTATTTAAAAGGGCATCAGCCCTTTCTATTTTCAATCGAATGAGCCCTTTTCAAAGTTCCCACGACAACTCCTTCGATACGATGTGCCCTGGTCTAAACAACAACAACAACAACAACAAAAAATAATATATTATACCCACATCGATCTTTACTATAAAAATTTCAAGCCTTCCAATCACTTTCAACTATTAAAAAGGGCACTAGGTCTTTCGATTTCCAATCGAATGAGCACTTTTGGAAAAGACAACGCTTTCTATAAACACCTTATATGCACCCAGGGCATAAATTACAACCCTTACCCTAAGGTCATTCTCAAAGACATAATTTCCAGAACTTTCTACTACGTTGACCAAAATGACTGTATGAAAATTTTTAATTGGATGTGTTTGGAGGAATGGTGGGCGTGAGAGGGAGGTTAGTTACGCTCCAATCACTTTTGACTATTATAAAGGGACTAGCCCTCTCAATTTCAAACTGAATGAGCCCCTTTTGAAGTTTTACGACAACTCTATCTATAAAATCTTATATGCCCCCAGGGCATAAACTATAACCTTTGCCCTTGGGGCTCTCGGGGGTTTGTCATCCTTAAATACATAATTTCCATAGCTTTCAACTATGTTGAACAAAATGGCTATCTCTAAACTTTGATTGAATGTTTTCGGGGAAATAGTGGGCGTAAGAGGGGGGTTAATTACTCTCCACTCACTTTCGACTATTAAAAAGGGCAATTTTAATTTCCAATCAAATGAGCCCTTTTTGAAATTTCTATAACAACTTTCGATATAAACTTTAATGCCCCCAGGGCTAACTTATAACCATTGCACTGAGGGCTATGAGGGGGTTATCATCCTAAAAGACCTAATTTCCAGAACTTTCAACTACGTTAAACAACATGAATATCTCAAAACTTTGATTTGATGTGTTTGGGAAAATGGTGGGCGTGATAGGGGCGTTAGTCGCTATCCAATCACTTTCAACTATTAAAAAAGGCACTAGCCCTTTCAATTTCCAATTGAATGAGCCCTTTTGAAGTTTCTACGACAACGCTTTCAATAAAAACTTTATATGCGCCCAGGGCATAACTTACGACCCTTGCCCTGAGGACTGTGGGGAGAGGGGTTGTCATCCCTAAAGACCTAATTTCCAAAACTTTCAACTACGTTAAATAAAATGGTTATCTAAAAATTTTGATTGGATGTGTTTGGGGAAAAGGTAGGCGTATGAGGGGGTGGGGGGGGGGTTAGTTGCCCTCAAATCAATTTCAACTATTAAAAAGGGTACTAGCCCTTTGAATTTCCAATCGAATGAGCCTGTTTTGAAGTTTCTCCGACAACGCCTTCTATAAAAACCTTATATGCCCCCAGGCCATAACTTAAAACCCTTGCCATGAGGGTTGTGAGGGAGTGTCCTCCTCAAAAACATATTTTCTTATCTAAAATTTTGATTGGATCTTTCTGGGAAACAACTACGCTGAACAAAATGGCTATCTCAAAATTATGATTGGATGTGTTTGGGGGAATGATGGGCGTGGGGGGGGGGGGCTAGTTGTCCTCCAATCACTTTCGACTATTAAAAAGGGCACTATCCCTTTGAATTTCCAATCGAATAAGCCTGTTTTGAAGTTTCTACGACAACGCCTTCTATAAAAACCTTATATGCCCCCAGGGCATAACTTAAAACCTTCTCCTGAGGGTTGTGGGGGAGTGTCCTCCTCAAAAACATATTCTATCTGGAAATCAACTATGCTGAATAAAATGACTATCTCAAAACGTTGATTGGATGTGCTTGGAGGAATTATGGGCGGGGGGGGGGGGGGCTAGTTGCCCTCCAATCACTTTCGACTATTAAAAAAGGTACTAGCCCTTTGAATTTCCAATCGAATGAGCCTGTTTTGAAGTTTCTACGACAACGCCTTCTATAAAAACATTATATACCCCCAGGGCATAACTTAAAACCCCTTGCCCTGAGGGTTGTGGGGGAGGGTCCTCCTCAAAAACACATTTTCTATGTGAAAATCAACTACGCTGAACAAAATGACTATCTCAAAATTTTGATTGGATGTGTTTGAGGGAAAGATGGGCGTGGGGGGGGGGGCTAGTTGCCCTCCAATCACTTTCGACTATTAAAAAGGGCACTAGCCATTCCCATTTCCAATCGAATGAGCCCTTTTCGAAGTTACTACGACAACTCCTTCGATATGAAGTGCCCGGGTATGGAGAAAAAAAAAAACAAAAAAAACAATGCCCACATCGTTCTTTACTTAGGCAGCGCTAGCGCGCTGCTATGATAAACTATTTCTCTCTCTTTCTCTTTCTCTCTACAAATTCTCATTTTTGCCAATATTTTTAAAAGAAAACGACACTATTATGTATAAAATCAACTAATCAACCGAACCAAAGTGCAACTTAGTGTATTTTTTCTGTTCACAGAAGTCCTATGAGGTATAAAGTTGTCTTAAAAATATTTTATCATCTTAATCATAAGAAACATAGTTATTAACCTTGAATTAGGATTAACATAAATTCGACTAGAGATTGAAATTTGTTGTGAATGCTCTATTCATTCCCTACACGAAAAGTGACTTGCTGGAAGTTCAGTTCCTTACCAGTCATGTCAATTGGGGGATGGGGCAAGGGACATCTGCCCCCTATATATTTTTGGCCTCTCCCCCCAGATTTCGATAAAGATTATTTTTTGGGGAGTATTTTCATTATATGGCAGTTTTGGGTATTTTCAGTGAAAAAATTGAAAAAAATGACAAATTAACCCCCACCCCCTAGATTAGGAAGAATACGTTTCGTCCCCTCCCCAAAAATATTCGTCAATTGATATTATCATCCTGTCCCCTCCCCAATATACGTTCCCCTTTCCAAAATACATTTTGTCCCATCCCCATAAATATTTATGAATTGATACCACTGTTCCTTACATATATGTAGAAAATTTTGTTTCGATTTTTAATGCTAAAGATATAAATAAGAGCAAAATTAGGCTTGTTACAATAGTGGCTTTTTCAAAGTTTCAGCTATTTCATTTTTCCCATGTTTTTTCACCAGTTAATTCCATTGCTTTAACTTTTGGTATCGTTTTTTGTTTTCCTTATATCTTTTCCTCCGCTTCTATTTTACAGTGAGTTTTAAGCAAATCACTACAGTCATTATGGTTATTATTATTAGTTAGTAATTATTATATATTATTATATATTATTATATATTATTAGTAGTTATTATAGTTAGTAACTTCCTTTTTTATCTTTTTTCTTCTTTATATTCTTTTACTTCGCTCTTTTTTTTATTTCTATTTCTTCTATTTGTATTCCTTCTATTTTATTTTTTATTTTATTGTGGGTTACAAAAAATCACTACTGTTATTATACTTAGTAAGCACACAATAAGAATAGTTTTTTTCTAGGAAGCAACAAAAATTGGTTTTCTTAAGCATGCTATTTATTATACAATAAAGTTTGTAGGAATGACCAAACATTGTTCAAAATAGCAAAATTACAATATTTCACCGACAACACCAACAATACCTGAATCACATTTTTTTGCTAGTAAAGGCGTACCCAAAGGAAGGGGTGGGCTAGAGGGATCAAGCCCCTACAAAGGCCCCTTGCGTTACGAAAATCTGTCACAAATAATACAGAAAAACTTTGATTTTTGACCAAATAAATGTTAAAAAATTACGAACATTCTGGTTTTCAACACGCATTTTTGCAAGTGGTTACAGGGAAGGAAGTAGAGATTAGAAGAAATTAATAGAAGCCCCCCACACTTAAAAAAAAATATCTTAGCTATCCCACCTCTAACCAACATTTTGAATAATTAATGTTCCTATTCCTATATTCAAAGTTTTCACATCTATGTTAGTTCTACAAAAGTGACGTAAATTAAAATGTGCCTTATATAAGGCAGTTAAAGTTACAGATTTTTATCACAGACAGTGTAATAAGCAAAGATCGCAGCCCAAGTAAAGAGCTATGTGGGCACAATGCATAATTTTTCACTCAGGCATTTGGCATAGAAAGAGTTGTCGTAGGAACTTCGGAAGGAGCTCATTCGATTGGAAATTGAAAGCTTTAGGGCCCTTTTTGTGAGTCAAAAGTGATTGGGACACAACCAGCCCCTCTCCAACGCCAATCAACTCCCCAAACGCATCCAATTAAAACTGTAGATATCCATTTTGTTCAGTATAGTTTATAAGGTCCAAAAACTATGTCTCTGGGAATGTCATAGCCCTTCTTCCCTCCAACCCTCGGAGCAAGGGCTGTAAGTTATGCCATTCGCCCATTATTACATATAGTACTTGTTCTTCAGAAAGGTGGGCATGCTTGACCTTTAGTATCCAAAAAAAAAACGAAGGGCATTCAGTTAACCTTTCACAGAAAATTGAGGGGAGTGTTGAACAAAATCAAAACACGTTAAGCGCATACCGGTTGTCAAAAGGGTGTAACTCAGGATTGACTGAGTGCATTAATTTGAATTTTTTTATGAAATGATGAGGGGGACGATCAACATACCAAAAAGGCAATATTTGCACGCTACTACTACCCCTACTACTACTATCATTACGACTATCTACTACTAAAAAAAATATTACCCAGGGGCACAGCTATGGGGGAGGAGGGACTCCCCCCAAAGTTCCAAGGTGTTGTCACGCAGTGCCAAGGCCATAGAACTTCGGGTGTTTTTGGCGTCTTAATTAAGCTTATGTTTCCGCATTTGTCGGCACACTAGTTGATTTTGTCAGCACATTCTTTATACCCCCCCTCCAAACTCAAAACCCTTGCTTTGCCCCTGCCACAACAACTGCTGTTTCGGTAGCGAGTACTACCAAGCCTGAGGATATTGAAGTGAAAATTTGAGGAAATGTTGAGGGGAAAGTTGAGATAAATCAAAACGTACTATGTGCATACAGATTGTCAGAAGGGCGTATCAGCAATATGTTTGGAGCGGCTTACCATATCAAGCTGAAACTTCCAGGGCATCATGAAGGCGGTGTACAACATGTACATACTACTACTGCTGCTACTACTGTTACTACTACTACTAATACAACACTGCTACCGCTACTACTGCTCCTACTGCTACTTCTACTACTAGGATACTAGTACTATTAGGCTAAGGGTATAAAGGCGAAAATTTGAGAGCATATTGAGGGAAAAATTTGAAATAAATCAAAGCACACTATGTGCGTGCCGATTGTCAAAAAGGCGTATCTCAGGAACGAATTAGGGTATTAAGTTAGAATATTTAGAAGAAGTTCTATTACTAATGCTACTACCACTGCTACCATTACTACTACTACTCCAACTACTACCCAATTGCAACTACTACTAAGGCTAAGAGCATTAAAATGAAATTTTCAGGAAGGATTGAAGTTTAACTAAATTAAAAAAAAAAAAAAAAACTACGAATGTACAGGTTATGAAACGGGCATACTGACAATTAAATAGCAACGGCTAATTGTATTAAGTTGAAACTTCCAGGGTTTTAGGAGGGACATGTTCAACTGACCAAAAGGCAATATGTTAATCCTATTTCTGCAACTAGTACGAAGGCTAATATTGTTAATAATAATACTGGTTCTACAACTAGTACTACCAGTGCTCATACTACTACTATTGTGACTATGAAAACTATGGCTAAGGGTATGAAGGTAAGGTTTTCCAGGTAATATTGAGGTGGAAGTTGAACTGACTCACAATACACGGTCTGCATGGAGGTTGTCAAAAGGAAGTATCAGCAATATCTTAGGAACGGCTTGGTGAGTAAAGTTGAAAATTACGGGGCTTGTTGTGGGGGACGTATTCTGCTACTACTACTTAATTCTGCTGCTACTACTACTGCTGCTATTACTATTACTATTGGTGCTACTGCTATTGCTGCTAAAGCTAAGGGCATTAAGGCGAAAAATTCGGGGAATGATGAAACAGTGCTGAACCAAACCAAAACACACTATGCGCATACAGGTTGTCAAGAGGACGTATCAGCAATGCCTCAGGAATGATTTATCGTATTAAGTTGAAACTTTCAGCGTGTGTTGAGGAGATGTTGAAAAAAAACAAAAGGTACTATGTGCATACTTCTACTAATACTTCTACTACAACTATGCTACTACTGAGGCTTAAGGTGACGGTTTCAAGGAATGTTTAGGTGGAAACTGAATGAAATCAAAATGAACTACGAGAATGTAGATTGTCAAAAGAGTATAACTACAATATCTCAGGAACGGTTTAAACTATTAAGTTGGAACTTTCAGGGTATATTGAGGCGGATTTGAACTAACCAAAAAGCTCTATGTGCATATTGCTAATACTACTACTACTACGATTACTGTAACTAATGAGGCCAAAGTTATCAAGGTGAAACTTTTGGAGAACGTTTAGGGGGAGTTTCAATTAAACGAAAAAAAAAATATGCACGCAGGTTTTCAAAAAGGCATAAAAGCAATATCATAGGCAGCACAGTGCTATCATTAAAACTTTTATAGGAGCTCATCCAATTGGAATTGAAGTTCTAGTGTCCTTCATAAGAGTCAAAATAGATTAGAGGGCAAGCAGCCCCCCTCTCAAGCCCACTAATTCTCCAAACACATCCAATCGAAATATTGAGATAGCCATTTTGCTCAGCATAGTTTAAAGGTCCAGTAACTATGCCTTTGGGGATATGAAACACCCTCAGCCCTCAGAACTCGGGCTGCAATTTACGCAAGTTACCCATTGTTTATATAGATTATATGTTATTTTGGAAAAGAGGGTATGTTTGACCTTTGGTGATCAAAAGTATCAAGTGCCTTCAAGTGATGCTTTTAGAGAATGTTGAGCGGAGTGGTCAACTAAATCAAAACATCTTACGTGCATACAGTTTGTCAAAAGGGGAAAACTCAGGAATAACTAAGGATATTAAGTTGGATCTTTAAGGGAATGATGAAGAGGATGATCAACAGACCATGAGCATGTTGAGGGAATCCTGAACTAACCAAAAGACACCATTTGCATGTTATTAGTATTGCTACTATTACGGCTGCTACGACTACCACTTCTACCGAGGTTAAGGGTATGAAAGTGAAACTTTCAGGGAACATTTAGGGAAGTATTGAAGTAAACCGAAACACACTGTGTTCCTTCAGGTCGCCAAAAGGATGTATGAGCAATTTCTCAGGAATAGATTAGAGCATTAAGTTAAAACTTTCAGGGTGTCTTTGGTGGGACGTTGAACTCTTCTAAAGCCACTCTGTGCATACTGCTACTACTATTACTGCCGCTACTATTACTATTATTACTACAACTGAGACTAAGGGTAGGAAATTGAAACTTTTGGTGGATGTTTAACGGGATGTTAAACTAATAAAAAAAAACTGGGTACAAGCAGGTTGTCAAAAGGGCGTATCAGCAGATTCCCAGGAATGGTCTAAGGTGTTGAGTTTTAACTTTTAGGACATGTTGAGGGGGATGTTCAACTAGGCAAAATGCAAAACGTGCACATGTCTACAGCTACTAACACTACTACTGCTACTGCTACTACAACTACTAGGACTGCTACTTCTATAACTACTACTATGACGACTACTACTAGCACTCCTGAATCCAAGGGTATTACATTGAAACTTTTAGGGAATTTTGAAGAGGAGTGAACTAAATTGAAACAGACTATGTGGATGTAGGTTATTATAAGACCATAACAGCTATATCTCAGGAACAGCTTAGAGTATTAAGTCTAAAACTTTCAAAACATGTTAGGGGGGATGTTGAACCCATGGGCACCGGCAGGGAGGGGCAGGGGGCCATGGCACCCCCCGGGAAATTTGAGACTCTAAATTAATTATAAGGAAACCAAAAGAAAAAGGCAGAATATGGAAATACCATTGACAAAATGTGTGTTGCCCCATCGTTGACTGCCTGTCAATAGATTTTGACCCTATAATGAAAGTGTAAGAGCCTAACTATTGATAACCCTAAATCAAAGAATCAGCTATTTATGGCGATCCTATATATGTATTTGTTTATTAGTAATTATTGCAGTTATTAGTACACAAGAAAGTTCGTATAATTAAAGAAAACACAAGGAAAAACGACTTAATAAGGGGCAATTTCAGTAAAAAGTTGCCGTCAACTTTTGCTTGCATTGCCAGAGTACCCATGAGCTGATATATGAAGCCACTATAATCAGAAATGTTTCCCCTGAACGGAATGCTGGGAATTTTTGTATTATCCTACTGAACGGATACGTTTTTTGTGTTTCATTATCATTTATCTATTTTTCCAGGAGTGATTGTATTTATCTAGTTGTCGCTTTGAAAAAGATTTAATTTTTTTACAGTTATGAAGTATAAAGGTGTCAAATATATTGGTTTTTGGTATTACAAATTAAATTAAAATATTGAATTAAAATTTTTTATTTGATTTTCTTAACCTTTGAACAAACTTTGAACAAATTACTTTGATTATGCTTTACTTTTTACAAACAATTGAGTCGAAAGGCATTAAATATTTCGGTGTTTGATAACCCAGCTCAAAACTGTCAATATTGTTAAAAAATATCCGTCCAATGCTTCAGCATTGCTCAACAGAACTGAATACTGGGAGTTTATATCTTAGTTTTTTGTAAGTAGGTTATTGTTTTGTGTAATTTTTTTAAATTAATTACTTTTTCGATTTTTATATACTTTTACTTTAATTGACATACTTTTTTCATTGCCTTTAGAAAAATGGGTGGAAGCTTCATTAAATAAAATAAAAAAAGTTTTTTTGACTGAAAGTAAGGAGCAACATTAAAACTTAAAACGAACAGAAATTATTATGTATATGAGGGAGTTGTCCCCCTCCGCAATACCTCACTCTTCACGCTACAGTTATTCAGCACTCTACAAAAAAGTTATTTATCGTTCTAATTAAACGACCCTTGTGTTTCGGGAGTTGTTTTTTAAAGAAACGGCAAAAATTTAAACACTTTAGCGTAAAGAAAAAGGGTTTGAGGAGGGGGCAGCCCCCCTCATATACGTAATACTTTCTGTTTATTTTAAGTTTTAATGTTGCTACTTACTTTCAGTTGAAAACACGTTTTTTCTATTTAATTTCTGATCGTTTTTTTTTAATAACGCCAGGATACCTGGCTCCACCTCCACGGAAAAATCCCCATCCCCACAGAAATAACCTCTGGGCAATTCAATCCTGGCGAAAATTTGCCCTGGACAATTACCCTTAACATCCCCATGCCTAAAACTGAATCGGTGAAGAAAAAGCAAGACATATAAAGAAAGTTCATATAGGAATTCTGGCAAATTCACCAAGTGCAAAATTTCCCCTGAAAAGTTCAAACCCTGGAAACTTCCCTTTCCATGAAAAGTTCTCTCCCTATAAAATCCTCCCAGTAAAAAATTCTTCCACCCCTCCCCGCCCGAAAAATGTATGCATATTCCCAATAACAAATAAAACGATGGGTAAATTTTATAACTTAAAAACCTTTCCCAAGAGGCTGTAGGGGGTCATTTTATCTCTAAAGACATAGTTATTGGTCTTTCAACTATGCTGAAAAAAAGCTATCTCAAAATTTTTGATCGGACGATTTTGGGAAAAAGGTGGAGTGGGAGGAGGCCTAGTTGCCCTCCAATTATTTTGGTCACTTAAAAAAGCACAAGAACCTTTCATTCCAATAGAAGAAGCCCTCTCTCGACGGTCTAGGCCCACTGGGTCAATATGATCACCCCTAAAAACAAAACAAACAAACAAATAAACACGGATCCGTGATCTTTCCTCTGGCAAAAACTACAAAATTTCCACATTTTTGTAGACAGGAGCTTGAAACCTCTACAATACAGTTCTTTGATACGCTGAATCTGAGGGTGTAATTTTCATTAAAATTATATGACTTCGAGGGGGTCTTTCCCCCTTTTTTTTAGAAAATAGGACACATTTTCTCAGGCTCGTAGCTTTTGATGGGTAAAATTAAACTTAATGAAGCTTATATTTGGAATCAGCATAATAGCCCAATTCTTTTGATATATCAATTTGTATCAAAATTCAGTTTTTTAGAGTTTTGGTTACTATTGAGCCGGGCTCCTCCGTACTTACAGTTCATTACAACGAACTGTTTGATTACCGATCAAAATCCAAACAGAGGTTATTGAAATATTGATAATTTTTTCTGCGTTACCAAAAGTACTGCATTCATAAAACTTTACAGTTTCATGAAATGTAATTAAACAAACAGAAAAAGGTTTTCAACTAAAGTAAGGAGCAAGTTTAAAACTTTAAACAAATATAAATTACTCTGTATATAAGGGTGACTGCCCCCTTCTCAACACCTTGCTCATTCAACAAAAGCATTTTTAGTACTTTGAAAAAATATTATCTTTTCAATTTCAAATTTTCTGAAATTTTTTTGAAAAAAGCCAAGTTTTACAGTAAAGAGTAAGGAGTTCAGGAGGAGACAGCCCCCTTCATACAAAGAATAATCTGTTCAAATAGGTTTCAAATCTGTTCCTTGTTTTCATTTGAAAAGCTCTTTTTTTTTATTTAATTTCTGATTGTTTTCCAAATCATACCGAGGCCTAACCAAGATATAATTTGAGGTACCGGTCCCTTAAATCCCTGGTTAATTGCTTTTAAAATGAGTAAATCAATAATTGTACGTACATTAGTACCGTTCTATGTTTAAATTTTCAATTTAAATTTTGATAAAATTTGAATATACTTAAAAAATTGGCGATGTGTAATAATTTTGGTAAAAAGTCCTTGTTAATATTACTACAAAAGGATTTCGGTTGCATTAAAAGGAGTATTATTGTTTGAATGGATGGAAATTCTGTGAGACTTTTGATGCTCTACATAACTGAAGCCATCACAACCTCAGTAATAGGATTTTCTTATCGATAAATACATTACATACATTTGTTCAAATACATTGAAATACTTCATATAAATAGAAAAAGAAAAATATTACCATTTAAAATTGCTGAAAACTAAGTTCCTTGCAGTATTTGCCACCCCAAAGAAATTTCCTGGCGGGGCTGATGATGACCTGCCTTGCCTTTTCCACCTCTGTACTGGTAGAAATTGGAATGTAACATTTTAGCAGTATAGAGAAACAATTTAAATAATTCCTACTCCCCCCCATACCTCTTTCAACATTTATCTGAAGCCTCCTGAATAGTAAGCAGTTTGCCCATCAAAATGTACTCTTTTAGAAATCTACCCTACCCCCACCTAGACAATGACTCATCCCCACCTCAT
This sequence comes from Artemia sinica, assembly GCA_027921565.1. Taxonomy (NCBI): domain Eukaryota; kingdom Metazoa; phylum Arthropoda; class Branchiopoda; order Anostraca; family Artemiidae; genus Artemia; species Artemia sinica. The sequence goes on along the minus strand of CM051258.1, from coordinate 56,190,185 downwards.
TATAGCTGATACGCAATTACAGATCACCAAAAGTAGCCTAATTTCATTACAAATAAAGCGAATCAAATTGGTTTAATCCAGTACTGCCAACATGTGGCATTACTTATTTTACAACTGGAAAGCCTAAAATATAGTTATTCATACTTTTGAATCAATTGGCTATTCACAATTTTGAATTCATTGCAAATTCATTCTCTTTGGGACAAAGTCGTAGTTTTGTGCCCTAAAATAGCAAGAAAACAAGATTTTCCCTGGTCCAATCTTTATGGTCACTTAAATAGGAGCCTTAAATTTACGTTTAAATGAGCTCCCTCCCAATTATCTTGGACCTTCAGTTTGATACTATCACCCTTGGGAAACAACAAAACAAATAAACATGCATCGACGATGTTTCTTCTGAAAAAAAAAATTTGTTTATTTGAGAGCTTTTTCCTAAAAGTTTTTAAAAATAAACTTATTCCTACGAAAAAAACTCCTGAAATATATTCCCTGTCATCCAGCCACCACTGATATTTTGGCCTTTGCCCTCCTCCCCCATGGGAAACATTCTGCCGGCGCCCTTGGTTGAACCAAACAACAGGTACTACATGTATACTACCCCAACTACTTCTTCTACTACTCCTAATATTACTATCAAGGCTAAGGGTACTAAGGAGATATTTTCAAAAAAATGTTAAAGGTTACGTTAAATTAAATTGAAACATGCTGTATATATGCAGGCTGTCGAATGGCTGTATCAACAGTATATCAAGAACTGCTAAGAGTATTGGGTTGAAACTTTCAAAGTATGCAGAGGGGTATGTTTACCAAATAAAACTGCACTAAAGTCCACTAGTAGAAGTAGTAATACTACTGCTGTTAGTACTAATATTAGTAAGGCTAATGGCATTAATGTGGAACTTCCAGGGACTGTTCAGGGGGATGTTAGGCTACATAAAAAAAAACATGTGTATGCAGGGTATCAACAGGACTTGTCAGAAATATCTCAGAAACGACTTAAGTATTAAACTGAAACTATGAGGGCATGAGGAGGGGATGTTGTAATTGACCAACAAGGCACAACGTGAATGCCAGTAATGCTTACTACATATTAATACTACTGCTACAGCTAATACTACTCCTATTGCTGCTGCTATTACCTCTGCTAGGGTATACCCTATACCCTTGAATAGGGCATAAAGTAGAAACTTTCACACAGAAAACTATAGGTTGCTTTAAAACTAAATCAAAAGGCACTAATGTGTATGTTGGTTGCCACTAAGACGTCTCAGCAATATTTCAAGAACAACTGGGAGCAGTAAGTTGGAACTTTCAGGGGTACTACTTTTACTACTTCTGCTCTTACAATTGAACTAGACCAAAAGAGTGTAAGCACACCTAGGTTGTCAAAATAGCATAGATACAATGTTATGGGAATGGTATTAAGTTTTACTTTCCAGGAAAGTGAAAAACTCTATTACACGGTACTATGTGTGTCCAGATTTTCAAAAGAAGTATGTTATTAAAAATAATACAAAAATATGGATTCTTATAGAAAAAAAAACCGAAAAGATTTAAAATATTCCTTGGTTTTCCAATGGAAAAGACTATGTCAATAAAAAAGAACAGAAATAGATTAAAAAAAAAAATTTTCCAGAACATAAGTTTTTCAAAGATAAGTAAAAAGCTACATCAAACCAAAAATGAGCAGAAATAAAGTCAAAAAACATTCCAAACGTACAACTACAACAAATCACCATCATTAAATACATGAAACCCAGAACAAACAGAAATTGCAATAAATAACCGAGACAAAACTCAAAACGAGTAGAAATAAAGTTGAGTCTGACGCCCACCGTAAAGAATTTAGCAAACGATAGTGGAGATAGTTAGCAAACGATATATATATATATGTATATATATATATATATATCTAATATATATATATATATCTAATATATATATATATATATATATATATATATATATATATATATATATATATATATATATATATATATATATATATATATATATATAGATATATATATATATCTAATATATATATATATATATATATATATATATATATATATATATATATATATATATATCTAATATATATATATATATATATATATATATATATATATATATATATATATATATATATATATATATATATATATATATATATATATAATATTTGAAACATTAGATTCCTATCTTTACGCAAAAACGTTTTATAAAATATACAAGGACATAGCATTGCAGGAAAATACTTGAGAACCAATTAGTACCAAAATTCTAAAATAAATTTTTACAAAAAAAAAATTTATTCTGTAAACATTTTTAAAAACCGTCATTATTTTAAAATACAAGTAAAGAGAAACTCTAGAATTTAAAATAACCAAAATTTATTCTTGAAGGCAATTGTTATTATTGATAACGTTCAAATGGTTATTATCATTTTCGGAAAGCAACTCTTTTTTATATATATTTTTTTTAATTTTCAGATAATTTTTAGAACCTTTTTTTATACTTTTTAATATATATATATATATATATATATATATATATATATATATATATATATATATATATATATATATATATATATATATATATATATATATATATATATATATATATATATATATATATATATATATATATATATTATATATATATATATATATATATATATATATATATATATTATATATATATATATATATATATATATATATATATATATATATATATATATATAGAACAAATTATTATTTGTAACAGACAACATATAGCATATAAAATGTCATTCATGAAATAATGCAGTTTCAGAATATTTCAAGAACATCAAACTAAAAATTAAGAATAAAGAAACAGATCATTATCCTACCGGATAACCCACTACCTCAGCTCCCGAATAGTAAAGTCACTGTTACAGCAGTTCCCTTCCAATAACGTTTAATGAGCGATAACAGGCCTCCCGCAGCTTTTTGACTAATTTCAAATAAGAAACAATGGGCACTAAAAAGGTGGAATCTAGTTACACCTTAGACAAGTTATGCAACACTGGCGTCATCAAATACTAAAAGTACTACTTCCTTACTGTTAGCTGGTAAATTCCAGTTTTCAAATATGGTGGGAAAACCATCATATCCTCTAAAAAATACCTTAATGGAAAGTAAAAAAACAAAGCAAAATCTTACACTTTATATCAAGAATATTCAAGACACGAAGGTTGACGGGAGGTACGGTTAGTGAATTAACGATAAATTCGGGTATAGAAAAGACATAATCATAGGTTTATCTTAGCATTAAAAATTAATACATCCATAAGATTGATGCGTCAATTTATGCTGTAATTAATGCCTCTTTTCAGTGGCATCAATTTGGGGAGGAGAATATTTTAAAAATACCTTTTTAAGGGGGTACTTTCATTGAAAAACTGCATCTTTTTTGGTGTCTTGTTTGAAAAAATGAAAAAAATTACACTTCTCCCTAGACTTTGAAAAAAGTCTATTTTGTCCCCCCCCCCTTATGTTCGTTAATTGACGCCATTGCTGTCTTTGGACCTGACCAATGCTACAAATAAATTTCAAACCTTCCTTAAAGAATTTTACATATTCTGGAAGCCTTGAAGTTAAAACCTGAGTTATAATGTTGTAAACCGTCGTTGTAATACACGTTGCCGATCATAATATGTCGCATAACGCTGTAAATCGTAGTGAAAATTCAAATGGAAATTTAATAGCACACAAAAGTCTCGAGATGGATCTGTTGATTGCATCGATCATCTCAATTTTATCATCTCTGATCATAAGAAAGTCGTGTAAAACGTCAAATAACGTCATATTAAAGAAAAAAGAGTTTTAATGATATATCAGAGTCGGTGAGTTAAAAGCCATAGATGGGGCCTCAAACATGCTGACAACCCCTAGTAAGGGAGGCAAAACTTGGATCACAGCAATATCTTGGAAACGTTGTGGGACATTTCTAATCTTCAAGAAAGGGTTTTAATAGTACATGAATAAACTTGAGTGTGAGACGTTGTGTGACATTGCTATTCATCAATAAAGGGTCTTAATAGCACATGAATATCATGAATATCTCAACTATCTTGCTATGTCATTTTAGCACCGTAAAAATCAAGAAAGGTATGAGAAGCTGTAGATAGGCAAAGAGGCTATAAATCCACAGAGGCCATAAATCCAGATACCAGACCAAATTTTTCACAAAATAGTAGCGTTGTCAGAAGGTCGCATTAGGTTAAAAACTTCCGACACATAATATACGTATATTTTTAGAAAATAATAAGCTGGACATCGACGAAGAAAACTATTCTACGAATTAAAATTCATTTCAGAATACCCTGTGTATACGAAAACGGCGATTTTCATAATAAGTTCTTTTTACAATGCAAAAGAAAGCTAGAACGAATCAGTATTTTTATTACCAATCAAACTAATGTTCACTTGTAGACACTTCAAACGGACTTTTCATTAACAAATGGCGATTTCACAAAAAGAAACATGACACTTTGTGAGTACCACAAAGGGTACCAAAAGACACTTTGTGAGATTCATCAATCAACAGAAAAAGGACTTCAAATCACTTATAAACAAAACATTACTTCGACTGAAATTTAGGAGAAAGTAACAACTTTTGGACGACGATATCAACAAATTAATACCTTTTCTAGCACAAGAACGTTTTACGCTACATTTACATCTGACGGTGTATGGTGATTAGTTTTAAGGGTCTATATTTTTGCATACAACCTTTCTACAATTGCATTGGTCAGGCTCCTTGTAGGCAGAAGATCTCTGGTAAATCGCTCCGAAGCGGAAGCCATTTTCTTCCTTTGTCTGGTTCCCATTCCCAATCTAAAAGATCAAATGTGGGTAGATCACGTCTAAGCGACTTATTCTATATTTCCAATCACGCTTATCATCAATGACAATATCACATGATAGAAGTGCCATTGATTCTAGCTTGCAGCACGGCCGGCGTTAGTACATGAAGATGTGGTGTAACAGCCAAGAAAGCCACGGAACATTGGTAGTGGTCTACATTTTAAATTCACAAGCTTTAATAGTGCATCGAAAGGAACTTGCGGTATAGGTCTAGCATCCCAGCCAAATTCCGAAGCTGCAGCATCCTACGCCATTACGTTTACTACTATCGTGCAAAGATCTTGGTAACAGGTCCTACTCACTTCGGTATAGGTGTATGGTACTCCCCATTCCAATCTTATGACATCCCATTCTCTGACACTGTTTAAATCGTAAAAAAATCTCACAAGGAAAACCAGTTACAGTCCGTACCTATCGTCTGAACTACAAAGAGCATGTACCCAGCATCACTATCTACTTTCACGAGAATTGGGTCACGCTTATGACGTCATTGGTAGTGCTCTTATTTTTCATGACAGCTTTGTATACATAAATTTCATCCTTAATAAGGATTGAAGATTTACAGTTTCTAACATTCTCATCCTTTGTAACGACCACAATAATAAACATAGTTCATTCCTCATAAGCAAAACAGCTTTTTGATTCTCTGGACTGAAGCTCTAAAGACTGATTTGATCTACAACTTTAAATGTGGGAGTCATTCTCAGCGAAACACCATCCCCGATTTCATTTAAAATCGTAAAGAGAATCTAAACAAGGAAAACCATCACATCCGTCCTATCGCTGAACTACAAGCATGTATCAACACTCAAGATGTGGGAGAATTTGGGCTTTCACTTTTCATGTGTAAAGAGAATAGATTTCAACCATCATCCTACGACCAAATATGAGTTCATTCCATATCAAAACAGCTTTTGATTCTCTGTTGACTGATTTTTCACAACCAAATTTCAGATGAAAGTCAAACAGCTCTTGCTTACACCATCACCCGCAAAATGTCTTTCCATATCAACTTCTGTGGTATCCTTGTCCCATTCATTGTTCTTGTCTCAGATTTCAGTCAGTTTTTTTTTTACCTTCTTAGTGGACGTTCCTGGTGAAATGGAGCCTTTTGCATCGCGATAGTGGGGCCAAATATACAGAGTGCACTCGTCGATTGTGTAATCATCACAAGTTTTTGGCTTTGCCAGGTTCAGATATCTACAATGACTGGGCCGTGAAAAATCCAGTTGGAGCCAAACGGAGCTAAATTAGATACTAACAACTCTGGAAGTATTTCTATATCTTCAAGAAGCAGCGGAGTAAGATCGGATTTAGGCTGCTGTGGAGTTCACTTACCTCACTTGAAAGCGCGCGAGGAAGCATGTGATCCTCATGGGAGATGGGGATCATGGGAGAGGTTAAGTACGCAAACTCTTTGTGAAGGAAGAGACCGAGAAAAGTATAGTGCTGAGCCTCCTGACAGTCCTTTTAAAAAAAGTGCTTATCCTTTCCGCCTTGTTAGCGTCGTTAAGTTTGCTGAATGAAACTAAGCAGACAGACATTTTTCCTATTGCAAACAGTTCGCAACAGCTATGAGTCCGAAGTTGAAAGAGCTATTGGTATCTGAGACATTACCGAAGCTCATCTCCACAGCTGGTTCTGGCGTTCATTCAGATATTGTATACTAAGGTACATCAACACCAGGTACTACATCAGAGACCAAACAGACTCCAATTTCTTCGATGCATCGATAAAAATCCTAATCATTTTTCCCTTAAAAGAACGCCATTAAAGAAAAACAAAACGGGCTAGCCATTGTCTCTCGAAACGATGGTGGAGCTACGAGTTGTAAAAAGCTACGTGGTGTTTCACCACGTTTTCACCGGTTTCCACCGCTCAATGGTGAAAATCATAAAGTTTTTAGAAGTCGAGTGAGGAGAGTACTTAGACTACAAGCCTTGCGAAGGGTTCATGTTGGTTTGAAAACTATGTCCCTGACGAACAAGAGTAAATATTGCAATTTGTTGCAGAAGTGCAACGAACTGGCTAGTTTCTTAAAAAAAACAATCATGCCGTTGTTTCGAAAAGCAGAGGAGTTGACTAGCTTCTTTACACTGAGGGCAACCTTTTTGAATTGTGCTCATTTAGCAAAAAAAGGATGAAAGAGATGCAGTCACTAATTCTTTATCGGTATGGTATTGATCAGATAGAAAAACATTAACCCAGATATCCATCATCAAAATGTGGAAACGGCTTATTTCGACTTAAGACTTCATTAAAATGATACTCGAAGAATTGACTATTAGGCCAAAACTGGTGCTAAAAAGTTTTAGTTGTTGTATCTTGCCTCATTTTGTCCAAAGTCTGAATAACAGAAACTTAACTTAAAAGAACTTAACTTTACAAACTTAAAAGTTGGGAAGCCCAGATTCTTGGTGAGTTTTTCAGTATGGTGGATACTATAACTGGTTTGAGTCAGAATTCACACCACAGTTTTAGGAAACAGTAAAAGGACTATGATTCCAGAGGCACAGTCAGTAGGTAGACCCCTTACTATTGACGAGAGGGTCAGTAGGTCTGACCCCCTTTTCCTTCCTTAGGCTTGACTTACTTGACTTAAAGCTCCTGCCGAGGGTTCGGCGTAGAGAACGATGAGATCAGGCAACTCCAGGTTGACCTTTCGCTTGCCAGGCTCGCAGCTTCTTCCACCGGGATGTGGGCTTGGGTGAGGAATTCATCGGCTTTGTCTTTCCACCTAGTGTGGGGCATCCTTTGGGTCGCTTCCATCCGTGTAGGGTGGGGTCGAAGTCGAATGCGACCCATAATGGGGCGTTACGTGACATGCGAAGGAGGTGGCTGTACCACCGAACAGTACGCTGGGCCAGCTGCGTCGAGAAAGGAGTTTGTGCCGTACGTGACAGGAGGGTCTGGTTGCTAACGAAGTCAGTCCAGCGAATTCCCTCGATTCTTTGGAGATGTTTCGTCTGTGCAACATCGACGGCGCTGAGGGATAGATTTTGCAGGTGGCCACGTCTCTGCTCCATACAGCAGCACGGCCCTGACTGACGCATTGTAAATGCGAATTTTGGTAAAAGCGGCTTATGTTTCGCTTTCACCAGATGCTGCTAAGTCTTCCAACAAGTGCCGACGCTTTGGCTATTCGAGATGTAAGCTCTTTTGTGATCAAGCCATCCTTCAACAGAATAGATCCCAGGTAAGTGAAGTCTTCAACCATATCTACTCGGTTGCTTCGATGTTGACTTCCTTTACAGTAGAAACGTGGCGGCTCAAGGAGCCGCGTGGCGGCTCAAGGAGCGAGACGTGGCGGCTCAAGGAGCATAACTTTGGTTTTTCTGCTAGTAGATCTTCAGTCCAACTTTCGAGGCTTCTTCTGAGAGCACCTGGAGAGCTTTTGTGACCTTTTCGACGGTGTTCGCAACTAGCGCTATGTCGTCGGCGAAGTCAGTATCAGAGAGTAGCCGGGCTCCGAACTGAAGATCGAACTGAAGGCGATTCATCGTGCTGGTCATAACAAGGTCTATGACGCAGTTGAAAAGCTCGGGAGCAGTGGCGCAACCTTGCCGGACACCAGTCTTCACCGAGAATGTGGGACTGCATCTTCCATTGACTTGCACGCAGCTCTCCGTATCCTCATACAGCTTTTCAAAAAAAGAGCAATATTTCTTAGGTAGACCCGTAGTTCTTAGTATCAGTCAAAGTGAACGGCAATCAACAGAATCAAAGGCAGCCTTAAATTCCACGAATGCGATGTACGCTTTACGGTAGAACTCTCGGGTCTTCTCGATCAACTGGTGCATAGTTAAAATTTGCTCTGTCGTCAACCTGCCGGGCATGAATCCGGCTTGCTGGACTCTTCTCTTTCTACGCAAAAAGGTGGAACACCTGTCCAGGAGTGACATGGCGAAGAATTTACCAGGAACGGAGAGAAGCGTGATCCCACGATAGTTGGAGCAGATTTGACGGCTGCCCTTACGTTTCCGGAGCGGCAATATGATGCCAGCACGCCAGTCATTCGGTATGCTTTCCGTCGTCCATACAGCTGAGAATATTAGCTGGATACACGGGATCATCGTGGGAGTTCATACTTGAGGAGTTCTGCAAAAATACCACAGACGCCAGGGGCTCGATTATTATTTAACCGTTTTACAGCATTTTGGATCTCAGAGGTGGTAAACGGTTGCGATACGAGGTCGGAAGTAGCCTCGGGTGTGGCCATGGCTGCTTGAATCAGATCTGTGTCGGGATGAGCAACTGCCTCTGCATTCAGAAGCGTTGAGAAGTGACTGCTCCAGGCGGAGAGTTGACCTTCATCGTCATCCAGCATGCTTCCGGCAGCAGACAAAACATGACTCACGGTGGAAGTCTTCCCTTCTGTCAGCTCACGGAGGTGTTTGTACAGGGAGCAGGTCTCCTTTCCTTGAAGCATCTTCAAGATCACTGGCTTTCTTGTCAACAAAGGTCTTCCTATCACTGCGCAGTAGGCTATTGCGCAGGCCATTGAGTCGTCTGTACTCTGGCATATTCTTGGATAAGCGGGCCTTCCGGCGCAGCTCGATCACAGACAGAGTCTCCTGGGATATCCAGGGATTATTCTTGTGTCTGCTGCGGCCAATGGTACTACCAGCTGAATCGAGTATAATATCTTTGAAAGACTTCCATGCTACTTCAGGGTCGTCCAGAACTTGGAGATAGCTAAACCGGTTAGAGATATCGAGAGCATACTTCTGTTGCATCTCAGATGTAGCCAGACGACTCAGATCGAGCTTGGGAGGCCGTCTTTCTTGTCGTTGCGCTCTCAAGCGTAGCCTCAGCGTGGCAACTACCATCCTATAGTCTGTGTTTCCAAGCTCGGCCGACCTATAAGTCCGGCAATTTGTTATTGACGAGCGCCAGCGACCCGAGATCATAACATAATCGATCATCTTCTTTGTCTGGCCGTTGTTACTATACCAAGTGTATTTGTGTATATCTCGTCTCTGAAAGAGCGTGTTCGATCTGACCAGATTATATACATGGCAGATTTGGAGGAGTCTTTGTCCGTTGTCATTCAGTGGATCTGGAGTCACAGGGCCGAGAAACACTTCTCCACACGCCCTCCGTGTCATTTACCGTCGCGTTAAGGTCTCCCAGTAGAGTGACGATGTCGTGGGGTGGGACTCTAGACAGGGTCACTGAGAGCTCCACATAGAACTGATCCTTCACTTCCGCAGGACTCAGATAGGTGGGAGCGTAGCATAAAATAATTGGCCACTTTCCATGCTTGTGCTGGAGCTGAGCCATCAGTATTATATCTGAAATTTGTTTATAGGAGAGAAGGCATCTCTTAGCTCTGGCGTTCAGCGCGAGGCCTACACCATTTGTCTTGCTTTTTGGGTCACCAGACCAGATCAGGTGATATCCTTCACCAATATCCTCGGACTCGCTTCCGACAAGGCGGGTTTCCGTAAGACCAACCACAGCTACATTGAAGCGTTTTAGCTCATAGGCAAGCATTGATTTAGCTCCAGGAAAGTTGAGTTTGAGTACGTTTCAGGTGGCGAGTCGTATTCCACCTTTGTCAATAAGGTTCATTCAACGGTCTAAAATCGGTCCAGGGACATACTGGGGTCATGGAAGATAAAAGGGGGTAGGTCATCCGAGGCAGTATCATCGTTTTTCGTTGCGGTAAAATTTTCGGGTGGAGGATTGCAGGCCTAACCAACCCTAGGCCTCGGATCTAATTAGAGCTAGGACTTGCCTAGATACTGAGAGTCCCTGGGGTGGCTCCGCCCACCTCATCAGGTTGAGGCTGCCCATCAACATGGAGCGTTCAGTTAGGGGAAACCTTATATCCAAAGGCACGTGGTCCTTAGGACTACGGATTAAAAACAGAATAGAAGGGAAAAAGCAAAAAAAAAAGGAGAAACATAACTAAAACACCAGAAAAAAGAAGATATGACATGGACGTAATAAAGGCGGAGTCTGCCCCCTCCCCCGGGACAAGGGGTAAACAGAAATAAAAAAAAAAGAAAGGAAAAAAAAATGATGGCCAGACTTTAAGAAAGATGGGGGATATTATGACAAATATCCCATTGATATATATATATATATATATATATATATATATATATATATATATATATATATATATATATATATATATATATATATATATATATATATATATATATATATATATTTATATATATATATATATATATATATATATATATTATTATATATATATATATATACAAATATAAACATTTGCCCCCCCCCCCAATTACTTGAACTATCTGTCTTGGCATTTATCTGTCTACAATTAGCCATGTCTTGATGCAACCTATGCAACCTACTGCAAAATACTTGATAACTTCAATTCAAAATTCGAAACTGATGTTGGCACCACAGGGAGCATTAGTGATCGACCAATAAGAGGGCACTTGTCCTTAGTATAACTGTAGTTAAGTACCCGGGAGGGAGTTGAAAAAAGTCATTGACGAATTCTAAAGGCGTCAGCTGAACTTATTCATGTAGTAATATCAATTATGTTAGGTCATTGTTGAAGAATGAAACAACGCAAAATGGTGTAGCAATTCAAAATATGGTATGTTCCAAATTGTAAATTTTTCAGGCGAGTGAAACAACCTGAAAAAAAATGTTTGTTACTACTGCTACTAACAACTCACCATAATACCCAACCGTCTGATGCTAACAACTCGCTATATATATATATATATATATATATATATATATATATATATATATATTATATATATATATATATATATATATATATATATATATATATATATATATATATATATATATATATATATATATATATATATATATATATATATATATATATATATATATATATATATATATAGTATATGTATATATATATATATATATATATATATATATATATATATATATATATATATATATATATATATATATATAAATATAAGTATATATAATTTATAAATATATATATAATTTAAAACTTATAATAAATATATAAAGTTTTAAATATATATACTGTAAATATATATATATATATATATATATATATATATATATATATATATACATATATATTTATAGTATATATATATTTAAAGCTTTCAACAAAATAATGCCAAAGTTTCAGCAACTAGCTGTTTCCAGGTTTAAATTGTGATAGGGCGTTGTTTATTGAAGGCTTGACTAATGCAAAAATGATATCTTTCATTATTACCTTTGCAGTGTACTTGGCTACTTTGTTTATTTGCGTAACTAATGACTGAAATTTGAGACAACAATATGCAAATTAAGTGCAAATTTTATTAACAGTTTGTGAGGATGAAATTTAACCCTAAAACGAAATTATTCCGTATTTGAAGGTGGAATCACCCTCGTCAAGCTTTCGCTCTTTACGCTCAAGTTTGACTCCATAACAAGGGCAACGGGAACGGGAGAATTTTTTTTTTCATGAGGCCTTCAGAATTGGAGGGGCTTATTGATGTGCATTTACTTTCAACAGTAAAATTTCCAGTTCACGTGCTATAAAAGGCAGGATAAGTAAAACGCTTGTAACTGTCAACTATTTATTGCTATATCTATTGCACTCAAAGTGTTTTCAGTAAAGTCCTCATAAAATTTCAGCAAATACAGCGTAGGTCGGGGAGGAGCCCCCTAAAACACAAAATAATTTCTATTTGTTTTAAGTTTCAATGTCATTCTTGTTTTCTAATTTCACGATTAATAAATCCATGAGCCACAAAAGCAACAATGAGCCATTCGTAAGAATCCATGAGCCACTATGAGCCACAGAAAAAATTGTTACCTCGATTCTTTGACTTTTCTTTTTCTGGCTTCTTTGTTGCAAAGCTGCTACTACTTAACCACCAAAAGCCTCCATCCTCTTGTCGCTTTTGACGTTCTTGTATGGCGATTGAGCCCAGTGCGAGATGACAAAGTAGAATCAATAACTGGTTGTACATTTATCATCAACTGGTAGTTTCTTCAGATATTAAGACAAGTACCTACATAATATATAAGACGAAAAAATTATTTTTGCAGAACAGCATGGCGTAATATTAAGAAAAATTGAACATGAATCATCGCTAAGGTATGCAAGCAAAGAAGAGGCTTCATTCCCCGTATAACTATTTAAATTATGATTCACCTATTTCTTACACTCTTTTTAAATTTATTGAAAAAGAGAGAGAGAGAGACAGGCGTAGAGAGTGAGAGAGGGAGAGAGAGAGAGAGAGAGAGAGAGAGAGAGAGAGAGAGAGAGAGAGAGAGAGAGAGAGAGAGAGAGAGAGAGAGAGAGAGAGAGAGAGAGAGAGAGACGAAAGAGAGTGCGAGAGAGAAATATATATACATATATATATGTATATATATATATATATATATATATATATATATATATATATATATATATATATATATATATATATATATATATATATATATATATATATATATATATATATATATATATATATATATATATATATATATATATATATATATATATATATTTCTCTCTCGCACTCTCTCTCTCACTCTCTACACCTGTGTCTCTCTCTCTCTCTCTTATTTATTGGAAAAGAGAGAGAGAGAGAGACAGGTGTAGAGAGTGAGAGAGGGAGAGAGAGAGAGAGAGAGAGAGAGAGAGAGAGAGAGAGAGACGAAAGAGAGTGCGAGAGAGAGAATATATATATAATATATATATATATATATATATATATATATATATATATATATTATATATATATAATATATATATATATAATATATATATATATATATATATATATATATATATATATATATATATATATATATATATATATTTTCTCTCTCGCACTCTCTTTCGTCTCTCTCTCCCTCTCTCACTCTCTACACCTGTCTCTCTCTCTCTCTTTTCCAATAAATAAGAGAGAGAGAGAGACAGGTGTAGAGAGTGAGAGAGAGAGAGAGAGAGAGAGATTCTTATTAGTTTGTAGCATCACTGTCATCATCATTATATTTATTACCCGTCATATACAAAATTTGGGCAGGCCCGGAAAAGACGGAGTAAAAAAAAAAAAAAAAAATCGGCGCTTCGACAACTACGAATACGAGACAAACAGAAATGACTAAAGATTGGAAGACTCCTGGCATTCCGTAGAAAAATCACTAATACTCTTCTCAGTAACTCCAGTTGGGTTTACAAATCGATACTTTCTCGGCAAAAAGAGTTACTTGTCCATGTTCGGAGTCCCATCAAATATTTTGCAAATGTAAAATAAAGGCAGTGAACCTGCTTCCACTTACCATAACTAAAGTAGATCAGACAGGAGCAATAGCGAGCAGGTAAGAAACTATTAGGCTATTATATAACTAACATCAGTGTGTACTACTCAGATACGAAACGATTGAAGCCAGGGATGCATAAGCAGACCGGATCTTGCGAGCTTCATTTTTCAGTGTCAGGTTTGCAGTTTTTTTCAGACTCGTTCCAATAGGCATACCCAGGTAAGTAAGACTGCTAGCATTAAGGAACTACAGTGCCAGATATACTTATTGAACATAGGTTTCCTTTATAGTTTAAAAGTAAAACAACTGCTTTATTAGGGTTAAAACTCAAACTGATATGTTCAAAATCTTCTTGGAAGCGCCCAGAGACAAAGAGCATCCTTGGAAAGTGCAAGCCAACGTCAGTAAATAATCCACAACGTAACTAACGAGAGATTAATCCGTTGAAGATAAAGGCATAGTTTAACATATCCCGAGCCCCAGTAACACAATTATTGATTAAAATTAGAGAAGTCAAAGCTCCTTGGAGAAGTCAAAGCTCCTTTAGGATTTGAAATAGTAGACTACCATCTATAAATTTAGTTGTCATATTTCTGCATATATATATATATATATATATATATATATATATATATATATGTATATATATATATATATATATATATATATATATATATATATATATATATATATATATATATATATATATATATATATATATATATATATATATATATATATATATATCTTAGAAAAATAATTACTACAGCATTGAAACATTTTGTGTGAGCCTCAAGCACAACCTGCACGAATATAGACGAGTCAAAAGCTGCTTATGACACAAAGTGCACATGAATCAAAAATTCACCTCGGTTTTCAATGACCTTTAGCACATTATAAGTCGAGAGAGAGCGTGCTCTCTACCTAAACCTCGTTGTTACCTGAAATGGCTACGAGGGGTAGAACAACTTTCTTCAATGTTTCTTAACACAAATGACTCGAAGAGCTTAAACGTAGTACATGAGACGGTAAAGGGGCGATAAGAAGTGCACGTGGGAGCGTCTTTTTTTTGTCCTTTTTAAGGATTGCAGCTATTTTTGACCAACACAGAACTGTGGGAATGTTTACACCACATGTGTTGGTGTTTTCCTCCTTTTTGGGTTCTCTTATCTGATAAGAATAAACGCACAATGGGTTCTTGCTACTACCGTTTTTGTAAATTTTCTCTTGTGTGTGCCTCCTTGGAAGCGTAAAATTTTGAAAAAAGAGTGTGGATGACACTTGGAAACATAAATATGTAAGATTTCGTCTCCTTTAGAAGAACAAGATCTTTTGCAAAACGCATTTGCTAAAGCTTTGTTTTTTGAACAGATGACGAACTGAGACTGTTTTTGAACCCATTGAAGAGGAACATCACTTGATTTAGTAGACTTTAACGCGTGATTTGTTTATGCTAAGCAGGATGTAAGCTCATAAGAAGTTTTCTTTTCATTTTTTGGCAGCACATTGGCAGCACAGACCGACAGCAAAGAAGATTGTAAGGCACTTCGATTTTGATCAGTATTTCTTCTTGATAATTTTTTTGCAGAGTCGATACGAAAACCAGTTCGATTCTTTATATTCAGCCGCATGTGGGGAGGAGTAAAAGCTAGTAAAGATGGGGAAGTGGTCCGAATAGAATACTTTTTTACAACTTTGACTTCGTGATTGCTAAACGAGGCAACAATATGGTCTATATTAGAAGTTGAAGATCCAACATGTAAGAATTTGTAACAATTAGGAAAAGCACAAACGTTGGGAGGGGCGGAGCCACAAAAAACTTGCAGCCAGGGACACATAAGCTTTGCTAAGTCTACATTAAAATCTCTGCTAATGATAACACATTGAGAGGTTACTTTTTCAAGAAACTTGCCAAGAAGTGAAGAAGTCGGCAACTGGATCTCATTCTGTACCAGATTTTCTTTTCAGCCGAATCTGTGCAGTGGGCACTTGTAGTTGTTGCATAGATAACTGTCTGATTTACAAAGATCATGTTTTTCGGTTCTCTGACATGGGACTACTTGAGAGCTCCCGCGACCTTGTTCGCGACAGAAAGAACGACGAATTTCGTTTTTATACGTGACTGGCATTTATAGCATCGAAGGGGTAGAAACAAGAACGCTTGAATGGAAAATTCTTCAAAACTGATTACTCACATTGCTCGTGATATATCATCTTTCGTTTCGAACTTCAGTTGGAAATATCTGGTAGAGCCCATTTGATTTATTTCACTACTATTCGGCACGAGAGGAAGTCTCTCGTGCCAACTATGTATGAAGTCACTCGTCTTCTACAATGATCAGATCTAACATGGCAGATGTTTTGCAAATAAATATAAATGCATCGAATGTTTTCTCGTTATTTTTTCTTATGCTCACTGGTGTTTCACCACACACCGTTGCCTTTCGAATTTTTTCCCCTGATCCGCTGTTTGAAATTACGGAAAAAACTTTTCAAGACATCGGTACATTTTCCAAACGAGGGGCAACCATCTCAACGTTGTCGCAACCAGTTTTAAACGCAATGGGATAACGCGCCCAATAAATTTATATTCGTGCAAGGATTAACGCGAGCAAACACCTGTCTTCTTACACTTTTTTCCAAATAATCCCAAATGTTTAAGCTGGTATTAAAGTACTATCAAGGGTCGAAGAAACAATTGCTCTATTTTTGTCAATATGATTCTACCGTCCAAACGGACCTCTACTGTTGCAGCTTAGTGGGATCTAGAATATTTACGGGCGACGGAATATTCAGGACTTTCAACAAAATATTTGCAAGTAAACACATCTTGATAATACTAGCTCACTGATATTAGTGTATTTCACAAAATCAGCAAGTTGGCAAAGACCCTACTGTATCCAAACTACAAGCTGACCTAGATTCCTTACTATTGCCTTCATCTTCTGTTATGGTCCGGATTAAAGAATATATTCCCGAAGTATGTGATGAGATTAATTTATTTCTCTTTAGTCCGCCCGCATTTGGTATATTGTTTGAGTATATGGTCTAGCACGTTTTCAGTTCACTTGAAGCAACTAAGTTTGATGGTAAAGGAATATAAATAGTAAAGGAATATGAGCCAGATCTAAATATGCACAGTGATATATTATCCTTCTGCTAGGTCTAGGAAAATTTTATCATGTATTATTCAAGTATAAGTGTTATTCCAAATTGGTTTCTAAGTGTTTTCCTAAATTTAATTACTTATGGCGATGAAATACACAATTATCCTACACAACATGCTAATAATATGAGGTCCCCTCAAATTGTTAGAATTAGATATTTATTTTCAATACGTCATATTGGGCCAAATGTTTGGAATAATTTGCCCAAATTTTTGAAAAAAGTCGGCAAATGTGTTTGATTTCCATACAGATATTAAAACAGTTTGCTCCGGCTGTATGATTTTTGAAGAATAGTTCAATTGAATTTCATTCGCTCTGAAGTTCCCACAAAAAAAAAAAAAAAAAAAAAAAAAAAAAAAAAAAAAAAAAAAAAAAAAAAAAAAAAAAAAAAAAAAAAAAAAATTAAAAGGAAATAAACTGTTTAATTTTTTGTTGGATGGAAACAGGTTTTTTGTGTATTTTGGCAGCTGGAGTGAGTTGTTGTTTAGAAGGGAAATTGCGACCAGATTTAGGGCAAGTGCAAATTTTTTTTTCTTTCTTTTCTTTTCTTCTCCTTTTCAAATTTTATTTATATGTTTAAGGGCTTACTCCGATCAATCAAAAGCTTAAGGAGAGTTAATTGTTCTGTTATATTGCTTTTTATTAGTGTTTTCTATGCGTGTTTTTTCTGTTCTTTTTTTTCTTGAACAAACCCCGTTATTAAATTAAAGACTGAAATTGAAAGATAACAAGCCAATTAAATAAAAAGTTATTTTTGACAGTAGCAATAAGTCTATAAAAGGTTTTTACATGTTTTAACATTCTTTCCAAAAATAATCCTAGGGGAAGCTTAGGGGATCTAAACTGGATCTCGAGAGAAGTTCCTCCCATTTTGATTTGTCCAGGTACACGTACACTTTTGATTATCTAGAAGGACATACTCAGACACAGTGCAATCGCACAAGGACGAAATAAAAAAAAAAAACCTGCAAGATAAGTTTAGTACTGCACTTTAAAACGACTCCGAATATGCATTAACTGATTTAGTTTACGGTTAAATATTATAATAGTGAGTTGCTAAGTCAATGTTTTCAATATCCATTTTTTATATTTATGCTATAGACTCCAGGGACTATGTTTCTTATTCAATCAACGAGGCTTAAACAGGAAAATCCTGAATTTGGGATTCGGGTCAATTTAGTGATGTCACTTAAGGCGTGTTTCTCCAGTACCAAATACTGCTGACTATTGTTAGTAATGATTTTTTTTTTTTTTTTTTTTTTTTTTTTTTTTTTACCTGCGAAACATATATTTGACTGACAAAAATTGTTGCCAACAATTTGCAAAAAAACATATGATTTGACAAAAGCCTAAACATGGAATCCTTGAATAGTAGTCAATGCAACAACGCCGACTTAGCAAAGAGCGATATGCTTAAAATGATTTTTTCATATAAGACGTATGGTCACACAAAGTAGGGAAAGGGCTAGTTATATGACTAAGTCTGAGATCTATTTCTTTTAAGGGCTGAAACTAATTGGAAGGTAACTGCCACCCACTCAAAGCCATATGTGTCCCTATGGCCCTTGTGGGATCGGTTCAAAACTTAAAGATCTCCATTTGTATCCGAACTACAGGGGCAAAGTCTAAAATTATGCAGATATTCCATATAAAACGAAGTCTTTACAAATACATTTTAAATGTATCAAATATGGTAGACATTACACTTCGTTGAAACCTGAGTCACGCAAGGATTTTAGATCTGTTTGGTTGGAAGAGCCAAAGTAAAATTCTTGGGCCAGTGCCCTGTTGACTCCTTTACCACTAATTTAGGACCTTCTGTAGCTTTTGAATGACGATCATTCGCTGACCCTTAGGTCAATGATGCTTACCAGACATCGACTCTCTTTGATAAAAAAAAGCGTAGGATCCATCTACATATGCTCTGGTCCGCTCCAGGTATAACAGCCCCAAACAATGCAAATAGTCCGTATAAAAAAAGGCTTCAGGGATACATTTCAATAGCAAGATAAATATACCTGATATCAATGAAATCAGGTGTGTCCGACTCACTTTTGTAAACAGTGCGTACAGTTCGTTTCCGACCCTTTCCAGTCTACAGTACAAATGTTTCGTCTCTGACCCCATTTGGCCAACATTGCGTACGCTCCATCTCAAGACCCCTTTGGTGTAGATTGGAATATGACTATCCTAAATCAAAACGAACTAAGTAAACTTTCACAATTGGTGTTTGATTTCATCATAGTTGGTATCTAAAAGTGTGCCAACCTTGTTGATTACAGATCTGAGTCTACTATTGCATTATAGATGTTCAAAGTCAAAATATATAAAGTAAAGATATTACAGATAGGGTTCGCTTTTCACCGAAGTTACTATTTAGGAATTTATGGATATTGGGACCCGTGCCCCTTTTTATCAGATAAATGTCCCTTTGTCTTTTTACATAAATATACCTACAATTTAATTTTATTCACAAGTTAAAAGCTCGGAGAGTGCAGCCTATTTTCAACGTAATTTCACAACAGGGAAAAAATATTGCTCTGAAATTCTATTTTTACCTGAATAACTCTCGCTACTGAAATAATTTATACGTAGAGCAAGTTCGATTTTGGCTTCCCATATATTTAATTGACCCGCGTCTACACTGGCCCCCGTCAAAGGTAACCTTGCTTTATATGTGTACATATATTTTTTAAGTTAGTTCGTGCCCAGAGTTCGTGTTCAGAGTTCGTGTTCAAAGTTCGTGTTAAGAGTTCATGTTCAGAGATCGTTTGTAGAATTCAGAGTTGATATTTGGAATTGACATTGGTAATAAAAGTGAGATATTTTCTACGACTGTATTAAATTGTTTTTCCCCGAACCCTGGCGGGGTTAGGATGAGAGTATTGAGAATTGTCGTCATTGTCATACCCACCGGAGGACCCGTCCACCTCTGAGGATATATTTACTAGTGGTGTCACGGGTGATGGCCCCTCGGTGCAAAAGTTGCAACACTTATACCCCCCCCCCTCCACCACACACACACACACACACATACAGGAAGTACAATTGTCATATCCAAACTGGTCACAATATCAGTGCGGGAAAACTCGTAGAACCCTTGGGACCACTCGAAGGCGTTACTATACTGTAGCGGAAGATCAATGGTGGCACTGGTGGCGTTAGATTACGGATAATGGACATGTTGGCTAGAAGCATGAGGCTAATATCGCTACAACTTCTGGATGCAATATATATTAAAAATATACTTCACAAATACTGCGTTTTTTTTTCACCATAACAGGCGTTTGTCAATTTCTGAGGATGTTAATTATAAATCTGAGGCTTAGGCTACGGTATATATTTATGGGAGCCAAAAGGCAAAACCTATTAAGTAAAAATTCAAAAATAATATTTGACTTTAACCAAGTAATTACGTAGTCCCCGTAGTCCAGTATAAAGAACATGGTTAACTTGTGGAAACCAGTGCTGGTGTCGTAGACAAAAACCATCACTACCATCTAGCGTGTAGCGTTTCTTGACGTACTTTTCCAACTTCAAAATTGTCTTTTAAGAAAACTGAGACCAGACTCTTATTAATATACTAATTGTACCAACTACAATAATTACACTGAGTTTGCCTTATTATCACACAAAAAAACGAAAGAAACACCAAACGTTAGATGGCGTTGGTGATTTTTTTTTTTCTTCGACATCAATGCCAGTTTCCACTCTTATAAGTTATCCATACTCTTTGGTCCAAAAGCTAAGAACTTGTGAAACCTCAGCAAAGGAACACAAAGTTATAATGATGTTTTCTAACCTGTTACTTGTTCTCTTGCATCGGTTATTTTAACGATTAGAATTTTTTTATTCATTCATTTACAGATATTTTTATCACTTGCAAATTTAGCATTAATATTCAATTTTTAAAAATCTAAAGCAACAAAACTGCAAAAGGCTAATTTTAAAGATCGCTGCACAAAAACAATTAGTGAATGGAAATTTGGGTTGAATATTCAAATTTCACCTGGAATTTTTTAAAGAGAAGTATCACGACATTAAACCAGCCAATAGTCGACACCCCTCGATACTAAATACCAAAACATGTAACGAGCGGTAATTACTTCGAACGCGCAAATTAAATCTAAAATGAGTATAAACTAAAATCATTAATAAAAATAAAGCTAAAATGATCAGAAATCACCCTAAAAAAAGAGGTGGGCTGCCCCCTCTCGATAAACTAATGTTTCCCACCACTTGTGTCACATGAAATTACATTGGTTATGATTATGCCAAATAAATTAAATAAAAAAAACACGAGAGAGCCGTAATGTTTAAGATATTGAAAAGCCCTATGAAAACATGTAGAAATTCATGGGCGCATAAAATCTCGCTCTGCCGTGGTGGTATGTTTCCTTAAGCAAATTGTTGTGAAGTCTAGTTAACTCATAATAAACAGTTGAAATATGGACAAGACTTAAATTAAAAAACGATTTTTCTGAAAAGAAATTTTCTAGAAAAAACAAAGACAATATTAAAACTTGAACGAAAAAAAAATTACTCTAAATACATGAGGGACTACCGACCCTCTCAGTTCCATCCTTTATGCTATACTTTAACTAGCATTTACTAAAAGTCTATTAGAATATAGCAAAGATAACATACTGTTGATTTGTAGTATTTTATTTATCTATTGCCTCTCATGAAATTTGAACTAAAAAATTTAGCCAAACTGAAAACTGAAAACCCTGAATTTTCAAACAAGTCCATTAACGAACAGAGTAATTCTCAAACATGGTGTAAAAAGCATGCTTTTGAAAATGTATATTAATTTCATTGAAGCGCAAAAATAAAGAGCAGGGAGTATGAGGGAGGGGGAGGAAGCCCTATCATGTTTAGGGTAATTTCTCTTTATTCCAAAATTTAATGTTGCTCTTTACTTTCATGTGAAAACGTGTTTTCT
This sequence comes from Artemia sinica, assembly GCA_027921565.1. Taxonomy (NCBI): domain Eukaryota; kingdom Metazoa; phylum Arthropoda; class Branchiopoda; order Anostraca; family Artemiidae; genus Artemia; species Artemia sinica. The sequence continues at coordinate 56,167,893 of CM051258.1, read as the reverse complement.
AATTTAACACTATAAAAAAGGTACGTAAGAACAAAAGCAAAACATACTGTAAAATAAATCTCTGTAACACCAATGAAAATTTGAACTGATAACCCTATATTTTTAAGAAAGCACGCCTGAGGGGGCAATTCCATCCTATTAAGAGCACATTCTGTTCGCGTCAAGCTTTAACGTTGTCCTTTACTTTCATGTAAAAAAAAACATATTTTTTAATTTAGTAGTAAAAATAAACAGTGATAACTGAACGAAAGAACATAGGTATTTTTCATAATCCACACTGCCTTTCTAAGACAAATAAATAAAAGTTAAAATAGGGATAAGTTTTTTTTATTAGACAGTGAAAAACAGACACAAAAAATTCTAGATATTTCGAATATTCTGGATATTCAAGCTCAAGACTTTAAACAAACCCTGTTAATGAACCCTATCAGCCAATGAACCGGAAACTATCTATAACCCGGAAATAATTATTTTATTCTGTATAAATTTTTTCACTTATAATACTTTAGTTTTTCTGCTGAGGACGATCACTGATGTATGTGGACGAAATATCCAGAACTTTTTGTATCTGTTTTCACTGTCTAACAGAAGGACATCCCTTTTTGAACTTTTATTTGTTCATAAGGAAGAACAAAGGTTAAGAACACTATAAAATGAAGTTACGACCTTCTTTATAAATAACTTCAAAATCTAGCTAAAAAATTCGAAAAAAAATCAAAATATATTACGTGAATTTTTCATAGTTCTAACATAAATTTATCTTACCTGGTTAACCCAAATGTAGCGATCATTTACTAGTGAGAAACTGTTACATGCCTGCGTCTCTTTTTAATTTGTCTTGAATAAAATGCATATCATATCTCTCGTTTGTGCAAAGGAGGGAAATTCAAGAATTTTCCAGGAGGGGAAAGAGGAGAAATTGAAGAAAACTTCTTATTCAGTTTTGGAGGGACAACTGTCCCTATTCCAACGAGTATTTTATGGATTTTTCAACCTCTAGCTCTTCCCTAAACGGGTTCCCTGACAATTTGACATAGCTGATATTTGACATGCTTCCCTGACAATTTGACATGGAGGTTTTTCAACCTCCAGCTCTTCCCTAAACGGATTCCCTGACAATTTGACATAGTTGATATTTGACATGCTTCCCTGACAATTTGACATGGAGGTTTTTTCAACCTCCAGCTCTTCCCTAAAACGGCTTCCCTGACAATTTGACATAGTTGATATTTGACATGCTTCCCTTACAATTTGACATGGAGGTTTTTCAACCTCCAGCTCTTCCCTAAACGGCTTCCCTGACAATTTGACATAGTTGATATTTGACATGCTTCCTTGACAATTTGACATGGAGGTTTTTCAACCTCCAGCTCTTCTCTAAACGGCTTCCCTGACAATTTGACATAGTTGATATTTGACATGCTTCCCTGAAAATTTGACATGGAGGTTTTTCAACCTCCAGCTCTTCCCTAAACGGCTTCCCTGACAATTTGACATAGTTGATATTTGACATGCTTCCCTGACAATTTGACATGGAGGTTTTTCAACCTCCAGCTCTTCCTAAACGGCTTCCCTGACAATTTGACGTAGTTGATATTTGACATGCTTCCTTGACAATTCGACATGGAGGTTTTTCAACCTCCAGCTCTTCTCTAAACGGCTTCCCTGACAATTTGAAATAGTTGATATTTGACATGCTTGCCTGACAATTTGACATGGAGGTTTTTCAACCTCCAGCTCTTCCCTAAACGGCTTCCCTGACAATTTGACATAGTTGATATTTGGCATGCTTCCCTGACAATTTGACATGGAGGTTTTTCAACCTCCAGCTCTTCCCTAAACGGCTTCCCCGTCAATTTGACATAGTTGATATTTGACATGCTTCCCTGACAATTTGACATAGTTGATATTTGACATGCTTCCCTGACAATTTGACATGGAGGTTTTTCAACCTCCAGCTCTTCCCTAAACGGCTTCCCTAACAAAACGGACATTTTTAATGATGTTTACAGAGCTTCAAGCTGTAACTGATTATTGCAAATGTGTTTTGACTTTGAGCAGGTAAAAACTAAAATGTACCTTATTACTTATGTAATAATGAAATAAATTGAGTGATTAATGACCGTATATCCTACACACATGCATACTGATTGTATTAGGCGATTTTTCCTTTCTTTTATTCTTATCGAGTAAAAACAAAAATTATCACCCTATAACCACAAATTCGCAAATCTAAACCACAAATAAAAATAGAAGAAAAAACAGAGGAAGGAAAAGGCTTTAGAATAAAAAAGATAGTGCAAGTCACTCTTATTTTCCTAGTTTACAAACCAAAGAATTTAGACAAGTTTTACAAAATGTAACTTGACTTGTCAAACAGCTCATGGTAACAAACTGTCAAACAGGTTGCGGTAACGAACAGTAAGTAAGGAGCGACTCGTACAATCAAAACTCTAAAAAAGAAGCGTTGGTATCAGGATATACATAAAAATATTCGGGTTTTCTTAACAACACAAACATTTTAAAATTCATTAAGTTTAAAATTCTTAATCTCAAGTTATGCGTTGACTTGATTAATCTCAAGGTAACGAATAAAATCTCCTTAATTTTTTTGAAAAGGAGATAATTCCCAAAAACGGAAGTAAATGTAACTAATATTAAACTTTAAAATTCCTCAAAGTAAAACTAATTATAGAAAAGTAATTCGAATTGTAACTCGACTTCAATTTTTAAGAACATAATTTTCAGCCTAGTTTTTTTATGGCATTCATATTTTATATCATCAAACAGTTCGTGGTAACGAACTGTAAGTAAGGAGCGACCCGGCTCAATAGCAACCGAAACTCTAAAAAACGGAATTTTGATACCAATAGATATATCAGAAGGATTGGCTTATTATGGTGATTCCAAATATGCAAGTTTCATTAAGTTTAGTCTTACCCATCAAAAGCTACGAGCCTGAGAAAATGTGTCTGATTTTTGAAAAAAGGGGGAAATACCTCCTAGAAGTCATGTAATTTTAATGAAAATAACACCATCACATTCAGTGCATCAAAGAAACTATCGAAGAGGTTTCAAGCTCCTATCTGCAAAAATTTGGAATTTTTGCCAGTAGAAAGATCACGGATACGTGTTTATTTATTCATTTATTTATTTTTCTCTCCCAGGGGTGATCGTATCGACCCAGTTGACCTAGAACATTGGGGGAGGGTTCATTCTAACGAAAATGAAAAACTCTAGTGCCCTTTTTAAGTGACCAAAAAAACTGAAGGGCAACTAGACCCCCTCACACGCCACCTTTTTTCCCAAAATCGTCGGATCAAAATTTTGAGATAGCTGTTTTGTTCAGCACAGTTGAAAGGCCTGATAACTATGTCTTTGGAGATAACATGACCTCCCACAGCCTCTTGGAAAAGGTCTGTAAGTTATAAATTTGCCCATTGTTTACGTATAGTATTTGTTATTGGGAAGTATGCATACATTGTTCGGGCGGGGAGGGGGGGGGGATGGATTTTTGCTGAGGGGATTTTGAAAGGGGAGAATTTTCCATGGAGAGGGAAGTTTCCAGGAGGTGAACTTGTACACTGGGGGAATTTGCCAGAATTCCTATACAAAATTTCTTTATATGTCCTGCTTAATCTTTACCGATTCAATATTACCCTTGGTGGAAACGGCCGGAATTGCCTATCTCAATTCTTGCTAGGCCAAACTGCATAGGGTGCCATCAGGGAGTGGAGACCTGCATGGTTAAATATATTTCCACGAACCGTCCAAATGCAAGTCAATATAAAGAGTCCAACCCATACTACGGCATCCCCGGTAAGCGATGCGTTGAGGGTTTCATCAGCGCCTTCTCCAAAAAATTGGCAAGCTGAGGTCCTACTTCGGAAACTTAGACAACCCCTCAGTGTAGGGTGCTGGAAAGTCTGATCGATGAAATGCCTAGCGACCCAGTCGTTTATCACTGGGGAATTATTGCATTACAACATAGACATAATGTGCGTTTCAGAAACTCGAATCAACGGCATTGTGGAAGGCTCAGAGATTGGAACTCCTGAGGACGACGCTTCTTTCTCCTTTTTCAACTCCGGATTCCTTGATGGATCTGCGTATGGTGGAGTGGGCATCATTTTATATCCCCTATCAGCAAAGTCACTTCTAGAGTGGGAACCTATCTCACATAGAGTAGTAAGAGCGCGATTCAAAGGCCACCTATTCAACATATCAGTTATTGTAGTTTATGCTCCAACCAGAGACGCACCGGAGAGCGAAGCAGATCTTTTTTTACCAAGTTCTAACTTGTACGCTTACGAAAGTCTCAAAACGAGACCTCATCTTTATTGGAGGCGAGTTTAACGCAAGAATCTGGGGAAAAATATCCAATGCTGAGTCTACCATTGGCCACTTCGGTTTTGGAGCTAGATGTAGCAGGGGATCAAGACTTCTTCACTTTGCCATAACAAATGATTTGGTCATTACCAATACCTTATTCAAACACAATCCCCGCCACAGAGCCACATGGCATTCAAGAGATAGTAGAGCAAAAAAGTCAGATTGATTACATCCTCATGTCCAGCCGTTGGAAATCAATGTCTACGAATAGTAGATCGTACATTGGAACAGATACTGGCTCGAAACATGGGTCGGATCATCTTTTAGTCAAGTTAGATCTAAAGTTACGACTTGCAGCACACCCCAAGAGGAAAACTCCATGAAGATTTGATACCAATCGCTTCAATGATCCTAATATACGACAGGCATTCTGCTTATAGTTGTCTAGCCGCTTTGAAGCTCTCCAAGTGCAAGCGAACGACGAGCAAACTCAAAGTTAGGATGATGAGTGGTTGACCATGCGCAATACAATCCACGAGGCTGCAGAAGCTACGGTAGGATACCGCAAAAGACCATCCAAAAAAAATGGATATCAACACGCACAATTCAGTTGGCTGAGCACGAGCAACAGATATCGGACAGAAAATCGGAGTTGTTCAAACGCCTGAGAAGAGAATTTCACCAGTCGGCTAAGAAGGATAAGAACCAGTACTGGGAAAAAATCGCTGAAGACATGGAAGCCGCTGCCTCTAGATCGGACACCAGGAAGATGTATCAGTTCCTAAAATCGATCAGGAGTAAATCACATAGGCCTACTAGTACATCCGTCGAAGATGAAAACGGCAAGTTACTCTCGAATAATACCGAAATAATAAATCGCTGGAAGGAGCACTTTGACAAACTACTTAACCAGCAGCAACTCTCCACAGCAATGGATGATAATCAGCGCTGCCATAATCCAAGTCGTAGCCCTGATGACCTGCAGGAGCCAAACTCACCCAGCAGTATTTAAAATGACGTTAATGTGCCCCCCCCCAAGTTAAGTGAAGTCCAAAAAGCAATCAATTGCCTTAAAAGCAATAAAGCCCCTGGTCCTGATGCAGTTCCGGCTGAAATTTACAAGTATAGAGGGACAGCACTTGTCAGCAGGCTTCATAAGCTAACCTGTCGTATGTGGAAAGAAAGAGATGGTTCCACAGGATTGGGGAGACTCTATCATCCTTCCAGTCTTCAAGAACGGGCTAAAGACAAAATGCAGCACTTATCACGGGATTTCTCTCATCTGCATTGTTGCAAAAATATTTGCCATTGTGCTACATAATCGCATTTGTATCCAGGGCAACGTAAAGACAAGGCCCAATCAAGCGGGATTCCGCCCAGGCATGGGTGCAATTGACCAACTATTCGTCTTAAGACAACCCCCTTGAACACAGGGCAAAACACCAGAAACCAACAGTGCTCTCTATTCATAGATATCACAGGTCATATACGTAATAATTTCTGTTCGTTTTAAATGCTCCTTACTTTCAGTTGAAAAAACTTGTTTTTATTTTTATTTAGTTTGAACCAAAAACCGTAGGATATATTTTAAAACAGAGAACAGCTTTTGATTCTGTTCTAAGGGATGGAATCCGGAAGGCCATGACAGAGGATGGAGTACCAGGCAAGATAGTCAGACTTATCCAAGCATACTACCAGCATACGCGAGCCCAAATTCATATCGGTGGAGAACTCTCCTCGAAGTTCTAAATTGATTTTGGTGTCCGACAGGGATGTATATTGTCTCCCGTCTTATTTAATTTCGTAATCGACTGGATTATGACCAGAGCAATGACGACCTTTTCAGGCGTTGAAGTAAGTCCCAATTTTGTGATCACCGATCTGGACTACGCCGACGATATTTGCTTGTTAGCTGAATCTCGCTCAGAAGCCCAATCCATGCTATCGAAGGTAGCTGAAGAATCCTCTCTTGTCGGCCTGAAAATAAGCTCCTCGAAGACTAGAGTCATAGCGTCTGGTATATCATATCAAGACCCCCCCCAATTTTACTAGAACAGTCGCGCATAGATGAGATACATGAATTCAAGTACCTAGGCATTCTGGTAGACGCAATAGGAGGATGCACAGCAGAAATACAGTCAAGAATTGCTTCAGCAACTGGAGTCTTCACCCAGCTAAATCACTCTCTATGGAACCAGAAAGATGTTCGTCTGAAGACAAGAACAAGGATTTACCAGGCCCTTGTTCGGTCTGCCTTACTATACGGCTGTGAGACATGGACTATGAAAGCATCCCGCCTTTCAAGCCTTAAATTGTTTAATTGGCATTAAACTTCGTGATCGTTTCAGCAATGTCGAACTCCGCAAAATCTGCTATCAGCGTTCTGATTTGGCCACTATAATTAAACAAAGAAGACTCCGATGGTTCGGCCATACACTTCGCCGCCCATACCACACCTTTGTCAATAAAGCCCTCAGAAATACACCTCTTTCGGGATGGAAAAAAGCGACATGGGGGACAAAAGAAAACTTGGCTCGCCTGCATCAAGGCTGAGCTAGACCCAATCGGTGGCTTCAAGAAGTATGGACGAAGATCGGAAAAGTCCTGGCTCGATTTGATTCAGCCACTCGCAAACGACCGAGACCCTTGGCTTACTACAATGACGAAACTACTGGACGCCAGGGAGAGCGGAGGTGCTTGAGTCCTGCTACACGTACAAGTAAGTAAAATTTTTCGACAAGATTGAATTGTACAGAGGATATTTCCGTGGGGAGGGCGATTTTCCGTGGATATCCTGGCGTCATTTGAAAAATGATCAGAAATTAAATAAAAAGCAAGTTTTTTTTCAACTGAAAGTAAGGAGCAACATTAAAACTTAAAACGAACAGAAATTATTACTTATACGAGGGGGATTGCCCCCTCCTCAATATTTCGCTCTTTACGTTAAAGTTTAACTATGTCCCAATTCTTTAAAAGCGACTCCTGAAATACGAGGGTCGTTTAATTAAAACAATAAGTAACTTTTTTTAAAGTGTCAAAAAACTTTAGCGTGAAGAGCGAGGTGTTGAGAGCGAGGTCATATACGTAACAATTTCTGTTCGTTTTAAATGCTCCTTACTTTCAGTTGAAAAAACTTGTTTTTATTTTTATTTAATTGCACCAAAAACCGTAGGATATATTTGAACAAAATGCGTCCCTACGGTGATGGTTCCCAACCTGTGATTTATGCACCTATGGAGGTGTGCTACTGGCTAGTTTGTAGCAGTCAAAAAAGTAAACAGCCGAAACTTGACCATTCCAAAACGATTACCGTCGTGTTTCATTCCACGTTCCCATAAAGTCTTTTTGGTCCCATAGCCCTTTTTGTATTCCTCTGTGCTATTCCAACTAAAATAGGAAAATGGCCATTGTAAAGATACTAAATGGGGTTGGAAAAATGAAATGTAATAATTGAAAGTGCAACATATCATTTGTGCAACATGATATGCCATTTTGTGCAACATGATCTGCCATTTTGGTTGAAAATTAGTTATGTATGTGTCGTGGGTAAACTCAGCACGAGGGTTCGAATGGTGCAGTCATAATTGTCGTATCTTGTTCAATTACGAAGATAGATAATCCTCTTCTTGAAAGTAGAGGATTATCTTATGGAGGTATAACATGGGGACCTGGCATTTGTCTCCTTTTTTGTCAAGGAAAAAGGAGACATACGTCAAAAAGGATTTATTTTGAATTCGCTCAGAATACATTTGACAGAAAAGGATTATCTGATCTATAGGAGAAAGGATACATAAAAAAGGATTAATTTTGGGTACTGGGGCATTAAACGGACACTTTTACATACTAATGAGAGACGAAAGCCACCAGACTGGTTTTTTTCAAGAGACCGCTATTCAGAAATGGAATGCAAAGAGTAGTTTTCATTGCGTTTACGATATATAAACTGTTGTTTTTTTTTGGGTTTAGGGTGGGGGAGGGGGGATAGGTACCTAGGTAAGGTTAGGTTACGTATTTAATATATGGCATGCTTTATCCCCCACCCCCTAATGTGCAAATATATAGCCCAAATTTGTTTAAAACTATTATATATTCATCCTATTTTATTTTATTTCATTAGCATTAACCAAACTTGACTCTTTAGAAGTGTCCGTTTAATGCACCAGTACCTAATTTTGAATTTGCTCAGATTACCTTTGACAGAAAAGGATTATCTTATCTTAAGGAGAAAGGATACAAACGCCATAAAATGGAATAATTTTGAATTAGCGCGGAATATTTGAATTTAGTCTATAGCACTGAAAAGAGGATAAAAAGTTGCATAAAAGAATAAATTCGCTTTATCTCCATTAGCCTCATGCTTCAGAGCATCCACAGCGGACAAGCTTTTTTTCAGTTTTTAGGCTCTCCTGAAAAGTTACAAAAATGGCGTATGTCGCACTTCTGATTATCACAGCCGAGGGGTGCTATATACGTTCTTAAATTAAGGACCTATCCAGGATTATCAGGATATCGGGCAAGATACCAAGAATGCTCCGTTTATTATTATTTAATTTACCTTGGTCTGTAACTTGGTCCCCACGGCGTGGGGCATTGACCCCAGTGAAGCTCCTACCCTGGCACAAAACAGGCCACTCTGGAGACGACTAACGGCGCTGGCGTCTGGTTCCCTCTACACTGGCGACGCTACCGAGCAAGAGCTTTAAGTCAAGTGTAACTATTAATCCTTACAAAAAGTGAGACTTTTTTCGAACGGTTAAGTAGCCATTTCAGTTTTTTCGTAACAAAAACGGTACTTGTCGGTTATATGATACACACTCGAGAAGTGAAGTTTGTTGAATGCTAATGAAATAAAACAAAATATGATGGAAATATAAAAGTTTAGAATAAATTTGGGCTATATATTTGCACATTAAGGTGGGGGTAAAGCATACCATACATTATATACGTAACCTAACCTTACCTAAACAAAATACCAACTAAATATTTAAATAAAGTATAGCTACAATTTATTTTCCAACCACGCCAAAGCTAATTGTCTTATATAAAGAAGTTGCTTAACCAGTTTCTTGTCTCATGTTCGCGTTATTAGCGATCGAAATTCTCAAGTGTGTAGTATACGACCGACAAGTACCAAAAAAAAAACTTAGAAGAATTCGTTTTCGTTCTCTTGTAAATTTACGAAAATGTGAGCCACGCCCTTTGGTTTTAGACATGCCAACACTTATTTTCCTACGTTAGGGATCAATGATGATCCTTCCGGCCTTCAATGAACCGAATCACATACGCGAAGGCCATAAGTAGATAAGCCCCACTAGAGAACTTTAACTCATTTTCAGAAGAACTACCAGATACACTTTTTTGTTCTAGTTGCGATAAAAATTTGGTCACTACCAGAATAACAGCTGCCAAGCTTACCTTTCACAATAAAATAGCACAAATATTATATTCAAAATAATCCAAAAACCAGAATCCAACTGAGAGAAGGAGTCGATGAATAACGCAATCTCACCAAGCAGCAATCAAGTCCTTGGCAGAGAGGAAAAACTGGAGATACAAGTTCTTAAAGACACCATAATTTTTTCGGCATTTTTACTGTGACTTAATTATGAATACAAGGCGTAATGTACTAACTATTAATCATATTGACTGATACACAAGTCAGTGACTTAGATTTATCGCACCTGGCGCATGCAGCTCAAAATTTACGGAAAAAGGTGAGGAATACGATTTCATGAAAATATATATGGAGTTGCAATGGTTAAAATTACCCAAGGTTTTTAGTAAAAACAACTGTGTTCAAACGTATTCCTGTCATTTCTGTAAACCAGGGAAAGACCAAGAATTCATTACTAAAAATTAATCTGATTAAATTCTATTATTTAATTGATTAAATTAAGTTGTAGCTAGGGCTTTTCAATTACAGTTCTCAGGCAATAGTCCCAAATAAAATCATAATAAAAACCCATTCACAATGAGACTTTACTAATGCTGAGATTTAATTAGCGCTAATTTGAAGCAATCGGAATCTTTTATAGAATTTTCAGTCATTCAGAAAATTCTATTAATAATAATTCTAAAGAAAATCCTATTAATTTAAAAAACATCTTTTTTGATTGTCTTGAAACTTATATCTGAAAATCCTTTCAGATATGTTCTATATATTTGAAAAGGGGCCCCAGCCCCCCCCCCAAGAAAAAAACTTAATTCATAAAATACCCATAAGTCTCTGGGCCGATTGGACCGTACCGCACATGAAAAACTTCAGTTCGGGGTACTCCCTCCGCACCCTCCCCCCCAAAAAAGCCCCAAAAAGGGTCAAGAAGCTTTTATTTGTGATGGACTGGAAACTTTCATGGGATCATTGCTCGACACTAAGGGGATCTCACATTTTTGCTCGGAGATAGAAGGGTGCCCTGAAATGGACCGAAAACTCGGTGTTTGAACAGTTTGAAAGTACCGGCCATAAATCCCTAGGCCAAGAAAAATATGCAAAAATAAAAAATCTTGAGCCAAACACGGGGGGGGGAGGGCTAAAGATTCAGAGTCAAGCAGCTACAAAAACCCATTATTACCGTTTCTTTAGCCTGTTTACTTGAGTTTTTGGTAGAGGCCCAATCTAGGAAAAACCTGAGCAAGCTTGACAAACTTGTCGTCCGTCTGGTGTTGCTTTACGGTGAGTAACTTAGCAAGCCGTCAGGACGTTCTATCATAGCCTAAGAAAAGCATGAGCAAGTAGAATATTACTGTAAAAAAAAAACATTACCAAAGCACTACCTCTGTTATGTTTATATTTCATACGCTTAGTTTTCTTTTTGTTGAAAGTAGAAGTACATTGAATGCTCTTCGTTTTGGGTGGGGTGACAAAGAAGTAGCAATAAATCAGTGGCTTTTCCAATCACTACAGATGGCTGAGATTCTAAAATCTTTACTTCAGCTCTGAGTACAAGCAGATTAGCAACTCGACTTGAATGAATAACTTCGTTGCTAACCTGTTCTCCATTTTATTGAAATCATTTTTATGATAGCCTGTTGGTTTACTCTGTTCCCAAAGAAGAATTATTTCTCCTTTCTAAGTACCATTTGTCAGGTCCAATTTACTTGAGCTTAAGCACGTCCCCCTTATTGTGAGAGTAGATCGCTGCTCTTATGCTTGGTTCTGTGCTTCACCTGTCTTGTACAATGGAAATTTTATGATAGTATCGCTGAACGTACCTATTTCAGTCATATATCTTCGTGCTTTGTTCCCTTCTTACAAGGACTACAGTGCAGTGCTTCGCCGCCAAGAACATGATGTAAATTTCTGCAATGGAAGTTGAACACGTCCTTGGTCGGTTGTACGTCTTCGACAACCCTCCAGATGCCATCAACCAACGCAGGCTTGTCTCTTTCTCTCTCCTCCCTTGGAAGTACATCAGGCTCAATTAAAAAAAGGAGGGAGAGCTTAATTTGTAGCAATTCAGAATCTCCTTTCCCGCTCATTTACAAGACTAGAGCTATGATTGTGACTTGAGTCAGACAAAACACTCGAAAGTCGTTCTGGAAATTTCAATCCCAAGCTAAAAGGTGTGGAGAAATAATGCCAAGCCCTGGGTAAGTATATCCGTTGCCCAAGTATTCAATTTAAAAGAGAGGCCAAAGCGTGACTTCCATGTATCTTTAACGTGCTATTCAGTTTTTGGGGTTGAATTTTCCAAACATAAATACAATCGTGGCTCATTGAATGTGCCTAAACTTGATGATAAATCAAATAGTGATACAATACCCCTTGTGCCTTGGCTATTTTTTTTTTTTTTTTTTTTTTTTTTTTTAACTAGGCTGAAAAAGTTTTGCCGTCAAAGTTTAAACGTGTGATCAGGCCAAGTTGAATTGTAACCGTCCTCGTATTCGAGATGTTGATTCTTTTTCTTAGCTTGGCATCAGCGTTAGCTGATCACTTGGCTCTTTCAAATCTCCGGTTTTAGGGACGTTCACATACCATTGAAGCTTGGACATGCGAAAAGTGTTGGTAATTGGAGCCTTTACAGAGGACTTGTTTTATTTATTCTATATTATGGTTTTTCCAGCCATTACATGTTTTTTTTATTTTTTTAATGCTAGCGTTAGCTATATATTTAGTAATAGTGGTTCAGAACAGATAAAGACTGACTATTATCAGTATCTAAGTTTTTTTCCAATCTTCCGGTCGTAGTAATCGGTTTATTTTCAGCGACAAATATTACTCAATCATTTTGTATCTTAACCTCTCAAATATTAAGTGATACAGCACCAAATCTCAGTTCGTATTTTTTTTTATCAGTACCATTTTCTTTGCGTGCTAGCTTTACTTTTTCTATTTGCCTTTTTGTCCTTGTTTTAAACCATTTTTTCTTTTATTTATTCCCCTTTTATGAAATAGCTGGTTTTAATATGTCCATATTTTAATTGGAAACTTAGGAACAGAACTACCTGTGGACTCCACCTTTTTTTCAAAAGTAAATAAAACTCTACCGAAAATAAAACCACAATATTTGACATCTTCTTCCTTTGTTCCACAACAACAATACCCTGATGAGGCTACGCTGCATATAAATGACTGGGGCTATTCTGGTGTTCGATTCCACCATACAAGAAAGAGTCGTGGTAACAGGTCTGAGATCGCTTGTGAAGTACGCAGCTTCTTGAAAGGAGTATGTCGCCAAGAACTAAAAACTAAACTCGATTGAACCGGAGGTCCCCAGAGACTTCTGTAGTCAGTTTACAAGTTGGCTTGACAGCTTTGAGTAACCTTGAGAAGGAGTTATTAATAGAATACTAGTTGTACACCTTAGGACTACAAGGTGTAAGGTATTAGTCATAGTGGTATGTGACAATGTAGAACTGACTGACGGAGAAAGCACTGACCCAGAAACATTTTACGTATAGCAACAGGAACACATAGAGAAGATGTCGGGTGGAAAAATGGTATTTCATCTACGGGACTTTAATACCAAAATCTAAAGAGGCACAAATTCTAAAACTACAGTTTGTTTACTACAATTATCTGAAGTTTCTACTTAGGCATTCCCTCCGGGGGACCCAATTGCCATCGTACAATCTTCTGAAAGAAACGTTAAAGAAAGCACATTTGAAACATTTTGTATGAGGGAGCAAGAATAGAATTATTATTACGTTCCTATATCTATCACTGTAGATCTATAGGAATAAATAGTATCCTAGCTTAGGCCGATTTGGTGTAGAATAGGAAAATATCGCGTGTAATAGACTGCTATAATTTATAGGTGCAATAACCTGGTTATGATCAATACAGCATATGGTCATGGAATGACCTATCACCTTACAAAGTACTTGCGACGAATAACCTTATTGATTATATTATCAAACAGTTCGTGGTAACGAACTGTAAGTAAGGAGCGACCCGGCTCAATGGTAACCGAAACTCTAGAAAACGGGTTTTTGATACCAATAGATACATCAAAAGAATCAGATTTCAATTTTGAATTCAAATATATAACTTTCATCAAGTTTAGTCCCACCCATCAAAAGTTAAGTGCCTGAGAAAATTTGGCTGATTTTCGAAAAAAAGGGGGAAAGACCCCCTGAAAGTTATAGAACCTTAATGAAAATCACACCATCATATTCAGCGTATCAGAGAACTCTACTGTATAGGTTTCAAGCTCCTATCTACAAAAATGTGGAATTTTGTATTTTTTGCCAGAAGACGCATCACGGATCACGGATGCGTGTTTATTTTATTTATTTTTTTATTTTTTTTTTCCCAGGGGTGATTGTATCGACCCAGTGGTCCAAGAATATCGTGGGAGGACTCATTGGAACGGAAATTAAAAGTTCTAGTGCCCTTTTTAAGTGACAAAAAATGGCGGGCAACTAGGCCCCCTCCCACACTCATTTTTTTTCCCAAAGTCACCTGATCAAAATTTTGGGATAGCCATTTTGTTCAGCATGGTTGAAAATATGATAACTATGTCCTTTAGAATGACTTAATCCCCCCAAAGTCCCCGGGGGAGGGCTGAAAGTTATGAACTTTACCCAATGTTAACATATAGTATTGGTTATTAGGAAGTATACAGACGTTTTCAGGGGGACTTTTTCTGGTAGTAGGGGGTGGGTGGGTCCGGGGTTATGTGGGAAGATCTTTCCATGAAGGAATTTTTCACGGGGGAAGGGACATTGCTATGAAGGGGGCGCGGATTTCCCAGCTTTATTTAAAAAAAGATCAGAAATTAAATATAAAAAAAACAAGTTTTCCAACTGAAAATAAGGAGTAACATCACAACTTAAAACGAACAGAAAATATTACGTGTATGATTGGGTTCACCCCCTAGTCAATAACTCGCTCTTTAAGCCAAAGATTTTTTAGTACTTTCATAAGAGCTATTTATTCTAAATAACGGCCTTTGTGATTAAGAGGTCATTTTTTAAAGAATTGGAACAAAATTCGAACTTCAGCTTAAACAGCGAGGTATTGACTAGAGGGCGAGCCCCCTAAAATACGTATAAAAATATATGAAAAGAAAATTCGGTACGTAAGTTAATTTGTAAGTTACGTATATTTATTACTAATAAAAACGTTCGTAAATAAAATTAAACAAGTTTCGAGAAAGCCATTTAACCAAATAAAAGTAAAATTAATATGCAAATTTTGTTTTAATTATTCATGTACGGTGAGCCAAAATCAAAACCTGCATTAATTCAAAACGTTCAAAAATTAAATAAAAAAAAACAAGTTTTTTTTTTAACTGAAAGTAAGGAACGACGTTAAAACTTAAAACGAACAGAAATTATTCCGTATATGAAAGGGGCTGTCCTCTCCTCAACGCCTCGCTCTTTAAGCTAAAGTTTGACTTTCTCACAACTCTTATTTTTTTTTTTTAACAGTAAAAAACTTTAGCGTTAAGAGCGAGGCGTTGAGGAGAGGACAGCCCCTTTCATATACGGAATAATTTCTGCTCGTTTTAAGTTTTAACGTCGTTCCTTACTTTCAGTTAAAAAAAAAACTTGTTTTTTTTTTAATTAATTCTAAATCAAAGACTGGCAGGATCAATACAAGATACTATATGCTACATGTGCGTTATTTACGTTAAAAGTGTAGATCATACATAGAATCTAGGGTTAATTTAAAGCTGAAATTTAGCAAGGGTTAACTGTTTACTGGTAACTATTATGGTGTTGACAGACCCCAAGATAAGAATGTAGAAGATAGATGGAATTATTTGAAAAAAAATGTTACCGTGACATTACCGAAGATTTCTGAAGGTTAAAAGTTAAAAAAACTCTCGCATTTTAGGAAATTGAGGAAAAGTAGTTAATCCACATGGCCTGAATCCATGATTTTTGTTCGTGCGGTTGGGTGGGTGGTGGGTTACCCAAAGGATTTTTTCAGGGGGAAGGGTTAAAGGTCTTTTCAATTGCATTTTTAACACGAATTCTACTTTTCAGAGGCAACTCTAAAGAATTAAGTATAATAGTGGGCCATAAGGCTGCAATGTATTTTTTTCCCCCGAGGCACTTCATATGAAAGAGGTGGCCATACAAACTTCAGAGGGGGCTCATTCGATTTCAAATCGAAAGTTCTAGTGATCTTTTCAAGAGTCAAAAGTGATCGGAGGGCAAACAGTCCCCCTCCTACGCCCTTTCCCCCCAAATATACTCGATCAAAATTTTAAGATACCCATTTTATTCAAAACAGTCGAAAGGTCAAAAACTATGTCTTAACGGGATGGCAATACCCCCATATCCCTCGGGGCAAGGGCTGTAAGTTATGCGAGTCGCCAATTGTTAACATACAGCACAAACTTTTCTGTTAGAAAAACAGGGCATGTTTTATTCTGGGTCTACAAAAAGATATAGAGTTTTAAGGTGAAACTTTAAGGAAATGTGGAGAGGGATACCAACACAATCAAAACACAGTATGTGCTTGCTGGTTGTCAAAAGGAAATATCAGCAATATCCGAGGAACACCTAAAGTTATTAAGTTGAAACTTTCAAGTTATGTTGAAGAGTGATTGGAGGGCACCCAGTCCCTCTTGCCTTTTTAAGGTCTAATAGCTATGCCTCAAGGTAAGCATTGCCCCCCCCCCCCCCTAGAGGCATAGTCATCTTTCAACTATACTAATTGAAACAGCTATCTAAATTTTTTCATCAGATGTCTTTGGGGGGGGGGGGGGGGGGAAGGGCTTGGGAGGGGGGCTAGTTGCCATCCAATCTTTTTGGTCAATTAAAAAGGGCACTATAACTTTTATTTTTCATTCCAACGAGACCTCTCTCGATCTATTAAGACCATTGGTTCGATATGAGCACCCTGCAAAAAAAGAGATAAAAACAAATAAACACACATCATTGGTCTTTCTTCCGGCAAAAAAAAAAAAAATATGAAATTCCACATTTTTGTAGATAGGAGCTTGAAACCTCTAGAGCAGGATTCTATCATATGTGTTGAATCTTATGGTGGGATCTTCATTAGGATAAGTTGAAGTTTCGGTGTGTTTTCATTCTTTTTCGAAAATCAGGAAAAAAAAAAAATCAGGCTCGTAGAGTTTGATGGGTAGCATTAAACTTATTGAATTTTATATATTTGGAATCAACATAAAAGCCAAATTTTGATTTTATTCCTTTTTACCAAAATTCCATTTTTTAGGGATTCGCTGACTATTGAGCCGAGCCGCTCCTTACTTACAGTTCTTTACCACGAACTGCTTGACTTAGACAACAGAAAACCAAGTTTTCTTTGAAAAGAAAGTAAAGAGAAACGTTAAAAAAGTAAAAAAAAAAACAACACACACATTTAGCCTAAATATTAAGGACTGAGATCCGACAACCATAGCAATCCCAACCAGCCTCTTTACAATAAACTTATGTTAGTTTGCAAAAACTTTACTCTCGAATTAACAAACTGATCTTTATCAATCTTTGAGTGTATTTTCTAGGAAACACATTTAGCAGGACGTGTACATTATGAATTTTATTGACACTTCTAACTGAAATATATCTGAACAAAACAGAAAATTTCAGGTTACTAATAGTGGAAATGTCACCAATAGTCATCTCGAAATATAGTAGGAAGAAGTTTTAAGGAAGGATTTGCAGGAAATTGGAAAGTCGTGATAAGGAGTTAAGTGAGTTGCTTTGAAAAGATTGAGGTGGAGGAGGAGCGTAAGCAGCTGCGCTGCCGTCTGGCGACTTGGTGCTGCAGTGAGTTTTTACTATAATAGGAATAATAGTTCAGCTGTATTTGCCTGAAAATGGAAACACGCTTAATAAGTGCGCTAAAAGCACTTGGCTGTCACATTTTGCCACCTTTAATTAAAATATGTTTGTAATTGAATTGAATCTTCATAATGGGATTGTGATTGCTAGAAAAGGAAAATCACAGTTGTCAATGGTGGAAATGTAATTGCTTTAAAAATGCCAAGTTTAAGTAATTGAATTGATCAATTTAAGTAAACCCTCAACCAGGTTTCCCTACCTAGTGTTTCTAAGAAATCTCTACATAAAACTTTTGACAAAACGATGCTAAGAATGAGTGTAGCAATTAGACGAGCATTAGCTCAATTTCTGTGGGACTCAAATTACTTTACATAACGATGCTTATAAAGCTGCTAACGAGAATTTCGGCCAGTTAATAACTACATTTACTTTAGTAGCATTGTTAGAAAGGATGAAGTGAAGGTGTAAAAAGGAGAACAGTAAAAGTGCAGAATGATTTTTCATAGTTAAATGATTTTTGAAGAAATAGAAGATAAGTCTCAAACTGCAATAGGGTCATAAGTCTGAAAAACTTATGGTTAAACAAATTCCCACGTAACATCGGAACTTCAGGTGCCAGGTAGAGCGGAAAAAACCTGGTCCTGCAGCAAGAACAAGAATATAGCTGAAGTAGATGATATCCAGAGGAATTGTTCGAGGATAGTTTTAGGTGCTCGGTTGAATGACCGTATATGGGACAGTAAGTTGTACAGACCATGTGGTTATGTCCCATTTTCTAAGGCTATAATAAAAGAAACATTAAGATGATCAGCTCACGTTTTAAGGATGATAGCTTGCTAAAAGTCGTGCTTTTTGAATTTGTCTGGGGCCAAACGAAAAGCAAAATAAGGATGTGAAAAGTCATAGAGAGAGAGAGAGAGAGAGAGAGAGAGAGAGAGAGAGAGAGAGAGAGAGAGAGAGAGAGAGAGAGAGAGAGAGAGAGAGAGAGAGAGAGAGAGAGAGAGAGAGAGAGAGAGAGAGAGAGAGAGAGAGAGAGAGAGAGAGAGAGAGAGAGAGAGAGAGAGAGAGAGAGAGAGAGAGAGAGAGAGAGAGAGAGGAGAGAGAGAGAGAGAGAGAGAGAGCGAGAGAGAGAGAGAGAGAGAGAGAGAGAGAGAGAGGAGAGAGAGAGAGAGAGAGAGAGAGAGAGAGAGAGAGAGAGAGAGAGAGAGAGAGAGAGAGAGAGAGAGAGAGAGAGAGAGAGAGAGAGAGAGAGAGAGAGAGAGAGAGAGAGAGAGAGAGAGAGAGAGAGAGAGAGAGAGAGAGAGAGAGAGAGAGAGAGAGAGAGAGAGAGAGAGAGAGAGAGAGAGAGAGAGAGAGAGAGAGAGAGAGAGAGAGAGAGAGAGAGAGAGAGAGAGAGAGAGAGAGAGAGAGAGAGAGAGAGAGAGAGAGAGAGGAGAGAGAGAGAGAGAGAGAGAGAGAGAGAGAGAGAGAGAGAGAGAGAGAGAGAGAGAGAGAGAGAGAGAGAGAGAGAGAGAGAGAGAGAGAGAGAGAGAGAGAGAGAGAGAGAGAGAGAGAGAGAGAGAGAGAGAGAGAGAGAGAGAGAGAGAGAGAGAGAGAGAGAGAGAGAGAGAGTAAAATGCGAGACTCTGAATGGATAGGGCAGAGGATGAGCATAGGCGGCCATTTTTGGCCTTTAATGGCTTGTTACTGCAATAAATTATCAACAGTAGCAACAATCGTCCCTCTGGCAACAATTGGGGCTAAGAAAAAGTGGAGTCGAACACACTCATTTCCCAGCCCTGCAGTTCATGTACTATATTTTAAAATTTAGCTTTATTTTTTTGCAAACGATTAGCGGGGACAAGTGGCTTCAGTACCAGAGTAATGTCATTCTCCACTGGAGATGATGTATACTAATATTAATTTATTTAGAAACCGCTAAAAACATAAGAAAAAAAAGTAGAGTACAAAGAAAATAGAAATAAAAAAAGGCAAGACAAAACTACAATTGAACAAAACGATGAGCCCATGGTTTGGCCCGAGCTTGCCAGGGGGTTGACTTTAGCAGATTAACGTGAAGTAGCTCAAGCTTACTGGTCACATCAGATGCGCTATAATAATGAATAAGTTTTCAATTCCGAGTACGTGAAGGCAAATATAGAAGGTATTAATACTAACACAGGCACCTAACATCCTGGCATTTTAGGAGACTAAATACACCAACAGGAAAAAAACACAGCATGATCGCAAAAAGTTGAATATAGCTTGCATAAAGCTTTCCGGTTAAATTTTCCCCTATTTGCCAAAACTTTCGTTTATCTAACCTGAACCTTTTTTCTAGCATCATCCACAAGCTAATTATGCATACTCATAATGGTTCGAACACGATGTAGTTTTAGAAGCTAAAAAAGACAAGCTAAAAAGACAAATTATTTCGAACACGATGCAGTTTTACAAGCTAAAAAGACCCTGCATAGTGAGTTGGATATCCAAATCCGAATGGTTTCGTATGCCAAAGATGATGACAATATTACTAATATATGCAAGTCGCTAGTCACGGCGGCAAAGCAAAATGTTTTGATCCCAAAGTTTTTAATTTTCAGTCCGTGTGAGGTACCTGCCATCGGCGAATCTGTTCATGCCACAGTAGTTTCGACAGTAAATAAACTTTCGAGAAAATTAGATGGATTTATATTAAATGCTAGCCGCTTCCCCCGACCAGCCTGCCTGACAAGTTCCAGCCTCCTCAATCCACACCCCCTCACCACTATACTCTGTGATACCTAAGAACCCCCCAAAAGACTTAAAAGGCCCAAATGAACGAAAAACATTCATCGATAAGGTGTGCCCAAATCCAAACGATACCGAGTTACGCCGCTCTAACGTCGAGTGGAAACTTGTGGTTTGGTCAAAGAAAACCGCCGGCCAGACAGTCGAAAGTATTAAGCACGCCGACTCATCGCTCAGCATTTCCCTCAAGGAGCCTGCTTTTGTTGCGTCGATTAAGCGAGTGCCAAAAGATTCAGACGAAACGTCGCTAAAACGCTAATCCCCAAGTGCACTAAAACAGTACAGTGTGGCAAGTCCTGAACATCTAAAGTTTACTTTCCGTTTCGAACTGATCTTGATACGTTTTCTGAAAGTATCTATGAAAGTGGGATATTAACGCCTTCCGGTTGATGAGTTCGTGTTCCTACCACGTCGCTGCTTCAATTGTCATGCGATCGGTCACCTCGCCGTGAACCGTAAGAGCAGTCCACTGTGTTCTAAATGTAGCTTCGTCGACCACAAATCGACTCCTGATACTCCATGCCAAAAAAGTGTCTTTTGCGTTTGTTGCGAGACAAATGGTCATACATGTTATAGTGCAAAGGGCCCGAAAAGCCGCAAAACTTCAAACCATGGGCTCGTTTCTGCTATCATGGAATATAAATGGGCCATTTACAAATAAACTTTCTGTGTTTGCAAAGCCTCAGCTTCAGTTATAATGTGATTTTCCTCCAGGAAAATTTTGTTACTAAACATGGTATCAACATACTTAAACTTTGGCATGACTTCGTACTCCGTGCCTGCTAGAAAGCTGAATAAGAGAGGCAGACCCTCTGGTGGACTTGTTACTTTCGTTAAATCGGCTCTCCGTTCTAGCTTATTCGATACCTTGTGTTATAGCGGAGGCTTTGATTGTAATTTGTCTGAACCAGATTCTGAGGCGTCTCCACGTACATCTATAGTTAAGGGTTTATTTAGTGATTTTTTTTTTTTTTGCGCGTATTAGATAAAATGTCAGATTTTACTTAGATTCAAACGTCTTCACGAACCTCTAACTTGGACACGTTGCTGTATCTTCAAATCTGACCTTCGATACAGTTAACGTTATATTTGATTATCAGCTGTCTGACCACTTACCTATAACTTGCTCTATCGGTTTGGGATATTCCGTTTCTCAGAGTAGTCCACTATCACATGATTCCTCAGCACGGCGGTATCGTCGTGATTGGGCAAAGATTGACCAAATTCAGTTCCTCGAGTTGGTTGACTCGATTCTAAGTAAAAAATTAATGTCCCATTTGACCTTCTCCAAAAGTCACTCCAGTTGCCTAAAAATGAAGTCCTGATTTGTCTTGATATATATTGTGCTGACACATGTCATGCCCTCCGCTTTGCCGAAATACAAGTTGTCCCCATGCAACGTGTCTTCAAACGAATCGTTCCTGGATGGCCCACAAATACAGAGCTCTTTACTTCATATGGACATGCAAAGTTTTGGTTTTCTATATGGAAAGATTGCGGGCGTCCTACTTCCGGGCATGTGAAATGACAAACGGATCTCTACAAAGCTGAAGTTTTCCAAAATTCTTGCTCAGCACCGTAGAGATCTTATTAATAGCTATTCTGCCGTGCAAAACCAGATCGAAATATGGTATTTAATTTTGCCTCCTCCTCAGCACCCTCTTCTTCGTCACCGTCCTCAGCCGACTTTCCAGAAGCTGAATGATATGCATATTATGAATCTGAGTTTTCTACCCCTGATCCCATCATAGAGCAATCTTATGAAGTAGCTCTGGATCAGTTTCTGGATGCTCAACCCGATGAAGACTTTGTGGTCAGCACCCGTTATGTCGAAGATGCCATCCAAAAATTAAAATGGAAACGTTCATCTTGTATTGACCAAGTTAGCTCTATTCATTTGAAATACGGGGGAAAACTTCTTACGGCTCATCTGTCTCTGCTTATGCAGATGATTTTCACTCAGGGTATCGTTCCTTCTTCTTTTTGCATTGGAGACTTGCCTTCTATCTCTAAAACAAGGAAATTTGAAGTCCACTGTACATTATTCCGCCCTATTACTGAAGCTACATCCCTTTGCAAGCTCTTTGAATTACTATTTATTAAGGAACTTGAAAAAGTCTGCTATGCCCCCCCCCCCCCCACCGACACCTTTCCTCATCTTAAAACCGCACTTTTCTTGTCTTTAAGACTTTAGCTACAGCATCTTTAGTCTAAATAGTCGATTTGAAAAAAAAAAATACTTTAACTAAATATTGTTTATCCGTAACCAAGCATAAAGTAGAGAAGTTCTGCTAGATAAATGGGTTTTAATGCAAAAATAATATTTTTTCAAACACAAATTTTTAAGGTTGAATACATTCATTAGACTACACTTACTTTTACGAAGGATTCATAAGGTGAATTTATTTAAGACCGTTGATTCCTCAGCTAAAGAACGTCAAGATCGTCAGACGTCACTTCGTCTGTAAAGAACGTCAATTGGTTTCTCATATTTCTGGAGGTCTAAGCAAATAGCAGCAGGACATAACTTGTGTCACAGGCACTCCGTTCAAAACAAGATAAATTTCATAACTACAATCTTTTTCCAACGATATAAATAAGCGATATTTCCTTCTAACAACAAATATTTTTGTCATACACTAGATGTCTGTCGGTTGAAGAATCCAGCACTTCCTAGTGGCCATACTTTGACAGCAACTCGCCCAATAATTAAACCCTGTGGTACAGGACCATATACTCTGGAGTCTATCGAGTTCGAGCGATTATCGCCCTCTAGCCATACATGTCCTCGAGGAACCTGAAAGTGTGTACATTAATCAAATCCCTCTTTTTAAATAGCAGCAATAAGAATTACTTTACAAATAAATGACATAAGTTATATGAAATAGACGGTAGACAAAAATATGTGCAGAGAAACTATACAGGAAAAATAACCTTTGGGCAAACGCAAATAGAAAAACCGGCCTATAGAAAAACAGAATTAATCATAAATCTGAAAGGTACCTCCTTAATCCTCTTGATCATAGCTCATGGATTCATTTCAAAAATTAATTTTAAAACAAATCCGAAAAAAAGTATTTCAAAGAAAAGTAAAGAGTTATGTCAAAACTTAAAACGAGCAGAAATAAAGTCTTATAATAGTTCAAACTTAAAACGATCAAAAATATAAATAAATACCCAAATGTAGAAATTAAAATAATCACATCAAGCATAAAGACAACAGATTTACAAGAACAGGGCTGCGTATCCAAGATTTTTTTCGGGGGGTGTTTTTACACAATTGGGGGGGGGGGGGGTGTGGGCGGGGGGGGGTGGGGGGGGGGGGGCGGGGGGGGGGCGGGGTGGGGGGGGGGGGTACACAAGGATTTTATTTGGGGGAGGGGGGGGGAGGTTACACAAAAAAACAAACTAAGAAACGCAAAAAAAATTGTTTATATCCATTTTTGTTACGTTTTCACGAGTCAAACAAACATTTCGGGGGAGGGGGGTTCAAACACCCTGACCCCACACCTGGATACGGCCTTGTAGATGAATAAATAAATTTTAAAATAAATAAAAATTAAAATGAATGCTCAAGTCAACATAAAATGAACAGAAACTACTACAGAAAGGAGTTTGGCTAATGCCGTCCCCCCCCCCCAAACGCAGACATCCGGTAGTCTATTGTGTCATTTGCCTTTCATTGGAAACTATAATGTATTTTTAACGGTGCGGTTTAATTTTTTCAAAACAATGACGACAAATAAAAAATAAACACCATCTATTATCATGATTATCATTTTTAGTTTTTCTTTATATACAATAGGCTCCCCTAGGCCAAGGAAGTCTTAAACGTAATTTTCAAGCCATTTGGAAAAAATATTTGCTCCCTTTTCAGGTACAATGTTTGGCAATTCAACTTGTTTTCGTTCAATGGGACCCCTTGACATAAAGACTTAATATAAGTTACAAGGCGACTAGAGAATTTTTTTTCCTTTTCAGTCCCGCCTTTTGGGGAGCTCGTGCCCTCCTCCCCTCAACCTAAATTGTCCAGTAAACCAGGATCTCCTTGTCCCCAAAACTTATGGAAGTAAGTTCCAAACCAATCAGAGACAAAATGTTGTCTAGCCTGTTTTCGGGCCTCAACGCCCTCCTCCTACCCATAAAAACTTGACGGCCCTCGGGCGAGGGAGACCCCTCAAAAGTTTCAGCCTGATTGATAAACAAAATGGTTTGTCCTCATTTACTTTTTTTTTAAGGAGAATAAACCTAAAAATGTGTTTCTGTATTAGGTTTCTTAACACAGACTTATTGATGAAGTTTTCAAGCCAAGTAAAAGAAGCTTTTTCACCTTTTTTTTTTTTTTTTTTGTTGTTTGCCTTAGGGTCTCCTTTGTTCGAGAAAATATGGATGCTTGTTCGAGGAAATATGGATGCAAGTTTCAAGCCAATTAGAAAAAAGTTTTTGGCCTATTTTCAAGGGACTGATGTTAGTTTGTACAGAAAAACAGAAGTAAGTCTCAAATCGTTCAAGAAAAGGCTGCTTGGCCCTTTTTAGGCCCCAGAGGGGTCTAAAACCCCAGAGGGATAGACCCCAGAGAGACAAACCGTTGACCCCACAGGGATAAACCTTTTTTGTATGATAAAGTAGTGCAAACGTGAATAAAAACTGTATCCAAATCAATATTGGAAATTTTCTCCCAGAGAAAATTTTTAATTTATACCCTTAATTGTACTTTTAAGAAGAATAGTTATGTTAGAAAAGAATTTGAACGATTGACACAGCAATGGTTCAGGTCTAGCAAGTAGTCTAGGGGGACGGAAGGCTAAGGGTCACCCCCCCCCCTCACCTAACCTGAAATTTCGTGATTTTTCTTCTTTTTCCTACTATATCTTATATATTTTTTATAATTCGCATGTTACCGTCCTTCAAACCAAAGTTGTGTCCCACAAAATATTGCTCCTCCCCTGAAAAGAATTACCGCGCTCATACTTAATCAAGCATGTTACTTCATCATTATATTACTAGACTACACATCAGGACTATATATCTTGACTACCAATCTTCTGTGATTTTATTGATTTGCATTATTTTTGGCCTTTATGTTCTTCAATGGTTGGATCATAATGCCAATTCAGAAATACCATAAAATCAGCAAATGTTTTTTTTTACCTACTCGTACATTAGGGCTATATTTAAGCATTAGGGGGAGGAGTGGGACGTAGTTAAACTGGAAGGAACTATGAAATACAATTAATATGAATTATCTTAACACAGTGACTTAAAAATGTTGTTATTGCAGTGTTTAGGTTAGAAAAGGAGCTGCACTGTTGTTCAAGAAACAGTCTCCTTTTTGTTTTAAGTATTTAAAAGAATTAACGTTAGTGAAGTCACTTCACAAACATATAATACTTGACTGAAGTGTTGTTGGTTTGTTTTATACAAGTGTTATATATATATATATATATATATATATATATATATATATATATATATATATATATATATATATATATATATATATATATATAGGCTATACGGTTCTTCAAATGAAGAATGTTTTATTATTCTATAAAATATTCTTCATTTGAAGAACCATATAGCCTACACAAATATATATATATATATATATAATATATATATATATATATATATATATATATATATATATATATATATATATATATATATATATATATATATATATATATATATATATATATATATATATATATATATATATATATATATATTGCTAAGCTTGATCAACTAAAAAGACGAGTTCCCTACCCAGCTTTTGCAGTCACTACTGCCTTCTGCAGCAACAATTCTTTTACAGATAAACTGGTCAGGTCGTCTAGGTGATTTTGCAATGACTATATCACCTTTCTTCAGCATCTTAAATTTCTGTGAAATCTTCTCAGCAATTACTACATCATTTGAAACTATTGTAGGCTCCATTGAGGGACCACTGAGCTAAAAATTTAAAAGAATAAATGAGTATGCTGATGTGTGTGGACACAATGTATTATGATACCTAAAGGAAATCTGTGTTCCCACCCTTTTAACAGTAGAGTCCTTTTTAAAGCTTATTTTCCTACAATTTCTATTTAGGAAGCCTTTATTTCTTTTTTTTAAAAAACCATCTATCATAATGGAGCTCTAAAGCCTGGACAAAGATCGGGAACCCTGAAACACAAACAACATTTAAAGATTCAAAACAAACACAATTATTTCTTAAATTAAGAAATTTTACTTTTATGCCTTCAAGTTTTTAAATCTTTCATTCGAACGCCTTATACTCAGCCCTGTCTTCCTTCTGAAAAAAAAAAAAACTTCAAGGAATTAAGGCTGTGGTTCCTGATGTTTTTGCAATGTTGTCATCTTTAGCTAAATTCAGCAAAAATTTTTTCCAAAGGCAACATTTTAGCTAGAAGCAAGATAGTTTTGGTTTTCTTTAAGAAAGTATGATATATTAAGGATATACAAGGATATATTAAAGATAGCAAAAACAAATAAAAACTTGCCGAAGCTGGTCAATAGTTTTGCTTGTATAGACAGGCTATACAAAAAAAAAATATCAACACCACAAAGTAAGTAAGTATACTTATATCCCGCAATATTACAAAAATGAATGCAGAGTATAGAACAAAAAATAGAACCTGCAAGGAAAAGAAACAAAAGCACAGCATAAGCAAGATAATTATATCCACCGGCTGCAAATAAGGAAAAAGATAACTGAGAGGATTGCTGGCGTTCATCTTTTTTGGAGTATTAAAAGAAAGAAAAAAGTTTTTTCAACCGAAAGTAAGGAACAACATTAAAACTTTAAACGAACAAAAATTATTACGTATATGAGGGGATCATCCCCTCCTCAATACCTTGCGCTTTATGCTAAAGTTCGAATCTTGTCCCAGTTATTTAAAAATTAATCCTGAATCACAAAAGCTGTTTAATTAGAATAAAAAGCTCTTTTTAATAGTACTAAGAAAAAACTTTAGTGTAAAGAGTGAGGTATTGACGAGGGGGCGACCCCCCACATGTAAGTAATAATTTCTGCTCGTTTCAAGTTTTAAAAAAACGTTGCTCCCTATTTTCAGTTGAAAAAACTTGTTTTTTTCATTTAGTTTCCAATTGTTTTTTAAATAATTCTGGGAAATCTGGCTCATCCTCCATGTAAAGATCCTCCCACGTACCCCTCCACCACCAGAAAAATCCCCCTTTAAAACGTCTGTATACTTCCAATAATCAATAGTATCCGTAGACAATGGACTATGTCATAACTTGTAGCCCTTCCCCCAGGGACTGTGGGGGGTTAAGTCATCCTCAAAGACATAGCTATTAGATTTTTAGATGACTATCTCAAAATTTTTATCGGGCGACTTTGGGGGGAAAATTAGCATAGGAGGGGGGCTAGCTGCCCGAGATTTTACAATATGAGAAACGGATACACTGTAAACCAGTAGCAACGAGAGACGAGCATGTAGCTGAAAGAGTAACAGAAAAAGTAATGCCGAGCCACTTCATCTTTGAACCACAAACTCGAGTAACATTGTACCCACACATTAAGGAGGAGCATGGGTTAGAAATATTAAAACAAAGAAACTTGCATTTAGAAGCGTTTATAGAAAGTTCAACTTTCTATAAAGCATCAGTCAGAACGTGAAGATTATTAGCAAGGCCTGACCTGACATTGCATTCACTTTTAATCAATTATTTATGCTTTATAGACTAAAACCCTAGCACTATTTTTTTTTCTCTACACACATAGTTGCTACTAGTCCCAGAAACAAAAATTCCTGACTTCTGTCTTAGGAGAAAGGCATTGTGGTTATCTGGTAAAGGAGCAACAAACCTAGAAAAAAAGAATCAGAGGATGTTCAATTTTAATTCAAATTTTGCAGAGACAAAGATTAAGTGGTTTGAATTCATCTTCAAAAGGTAGGAGCAGAGACTCCCAGAGAATATGAGTGGTGGGGACTAGGATCTGTGTGGCCATATACCCCTTTCTGTCAACCATGTGCTTTAGAATTGGGTGCTGAAATATTCAAGGTTTTAAAGTGAAAAAAAATACATTAATGGCAACATTCAGGGAGTTAGATATAGTTTGCATGGTTGAGTGTTGGCATAATTTTGAAGATGATCTGCAAAGGCCCTCCTTAAATAATTATACCTTTTTTCCAGTGAATAGAAAAATCTCTAAGAATAAACTGGAATTATGGTGGTGTGATTATGTTTTTTAGCCAGACATCATTTTTTTTTCTGCCGTAAGTCTTGCCAGCCAATCAGAGAATATAGTGTGGGATAGATTTAGGTGTGAAAATACCTTTTTTATTGTTAGCTCTGTATATCTTGTGCTCCAAAATAGGTCATACTCCTCCAAAGATACGTCGATTAGGTTACATGAAGAAACGCATTATATACAACAGAAGTTTCCAGGATACCATCCAGTTGTAGTAGGTGATTTTAACACATGTACACTTTTAATTTATTTGAGGTAAAAACTTTTTTTTAGATGAGAATGCAGAAATCCAACTGGAGGTCATCAGGATGCCAAGGAGTAGTGATAGCAAGCCTGGGCGAAATAAATATATGGGGTAGAAAATTATTAGCATATGGTGAAGACAATGGTTAAGCGATTTACAATAGAAGATTTGGCAAGGACGGAGGCAGAGGCGAGTACACTTTCTTCTCAGGGCCAAACCCTAGTATAGTTGATTATGCTTTGGTAGATGTGGAGTGTGCTTCTTGCATTGGCTTTGAGGTTCTGCTGGGTTCAAATCATTTTCTGATAAAACTTTCTCTCCAAATTAGTGAGTATCTAATTTTACTTTTCTTCCCAATTCTCAGCTGCAAAAGTCAAGCCTTAAAGTTAAAAAGGTTACGTCAGGATTGGACTGAGGAAGAAATGAAAATGCATATACTTGATTTTGCTTTGAAGAATTTTGAACAAATTAAAGAGTTTATGTAACAGTTCTTTGGAGACCCAACATAGTTGCAGTCTCCCTGACAAAAAATGCTACTGGGTCAGAGGAACAACACAAAGCCCAGCTAGCATTTGGATTAGCTATAAAGCAACACAAGGGTTTAGTAAAAAGGAAGAAACTTTTATATCAAACTAAAGAACAATTTGCTCTCAAGAATCGCTTTCAAGCCTACAAATTAGCCAGCACGAAAGAATTCTTGAAGTCCTTGCATGTGCTAAATGACCAGTCAAGGGTGATCCCAGACATTAATAAACGTGGAGGATCATAAGAACTTAGCTACCCCACCCATTTACCCCCAGTGCATAGCAAGTTGATAGATTCACTTGTTAGTGAATTCCCCCTCCCAGAGCATTCTTACCAGCTTATACAGGAGATATCAGAGAAAGAGCAGAAGAAAAGCATTAACAGTCATTGTGGAGGATCTTCTCCAGGTACTGATGGAATCCCCTCCACTATATATAAAAATTAATAGGACCCCTATGACCAGTTTTCTTAAATTTGTTTAATGCAATCCTGGTTTCATGCGTATGGCCAGCAGTGTGGAATATGTCAGCTTTAAAGCCTTTATGTAAAAAGGGTGACCAGACCACATGATGCATAGTAATTATTGCCCAATTAGCCTAGTACCAACTATTAGCAAATTCTTGGAAAAGGTTTAGGATGTTAGTCAAGGGTGCTGGCTAAATAAGGGTAACATTATCAGTGAGATGCAAGGTGGATGTCAAAAGGGCATTCAACAACTAACCATGTTTTTATACTTCAAGCTCTCATGGGAAAACATTGAAGGGGAAAAGGTACCAGTACGCTTTATGTTGCTTTCCTCGACATTGAGAAACCTTTTGATAGCATTAATAGACCTATTTTATTTTGTTACCTAGTTAAGATTGGGCTAACTAGACCCTTTTATTAAATTGCCAATTATTATTATGAGATTACTTTATCTATAGTTATCATTGCAAAACAAAGCATATGTAGCCCTTTCAGAACCTTCAATAAAGTCAATCAAAGAGGCCTGCTGTCACCAAAGGTCTTCACTTTATATATTATGATTTGGCAGGGTACCTTGAACAGAGATGGGCTCCAGCTGTCTCACTAGCAAACACTATTTTCTTGTTTACTATTCATTGATGACACACCCTTGGTGGCTAAGTCAGCCAAGGAGCTTCAAACTCTCCTCAATTTGGCTGAAGCTTACTTAGAATAAATTGAAGCTAAACTTATCCAAGACAGAGATCATCATCTTTCATAGTAGAAAGCCCATGATTTCTCTTTTAATTCTAAAGGTGAGTCAATAAAAGTAGCCCCCAGATATAAGTACTTGGAATTTGTGCTCACAGTGAGTGGGAACTAGACCATATACGTTAAATTGAGGATTTCTCGTGGAAAAAAACTACAGGTGCTCTGCTCTGGCAAAAATACATAATAGGAATTAAAAATATGAACATGCATAAGTCTTTTTCATGACTAAAGTCCTACCTGTTGCACATTATCGTTACAAGTTGTGGGAGGGGGGTACTATAGTGAGACTATTGGAGTCTCCAGAGTTTATGTATTTTAAAAAAGTGTTAGGCTTTCAAAATAATTTTAGTAGTATGGTTCTCAAAGCTGACCTGGGTTTACCAAATTTGCATCATAAGAGGATTACACAGATGATCAAGTTTTGATTATAGACATTATGTTTGCCCAATAACCATCAAGTGAAGGTGGCTTACAATGAGATGTAGAAATCTTCTAAAAAGGCAACAGGGCCGAAAAAGGTTAAAGTCCAGCTGGATAATGCTGGCTTTTAATGGGCATAGAATGAGGACTGGGGTCTCCATTTTAAACCTGATGATTTCCTTAGTATGTTAATTTTGCACCTTCAGGACCAGGATATTCAGGTTTATCTTACTGGTGTTGAGAAGTCATGTACTGTATGATTTTATAAGTAGATTAAAGTAGTGCATAGAGAGGATTATTACTTAAGACTGAACTTACAATGGAGGGCACTGAAGTGCTGGTTGTGGGTGCAAGCAAATTGTGCTCCGTTATATAAGGACACTGGGATTCTTATGATGAAAATGGCCTGGAGGTGGGTATGAATCCCTTTTGTGGGGAGTATGGGGATGATCTGGAACATTTTCTGAGTAATTGCCAAAGTTTGAAGAATTTAAGGAATAGCTTTGGGGGGGGGGGAGGGGGCGCACCCTGGCTCCCAGGTATCTTGGAGACCTCTTCTAGGGAGCTAACTAGTGCAGTGGAAAGTTTTATAGAGAAAGTTTTAAAGGTACAGAAGATATAATTCAAGGTTTGTTACTAGCATCCAACCTGCTACTAGCATCCAAAGGTTTAGCATCCAACCTGTGAGCATCTTGGTTGTTACCCAGTGAACCAAGTTTTTCTTTCAAGCCATTGACCTCTTAAAAAAAGAGGGTTAGACAAAGACTTGTTTGTCCCAAATGTAGGCTGAGAATCTTTACAAACTCTGTGAAATGTGGAGGGTGCAATTGCTCGTTCCATGCAGGAGCAGAAAAGTGTGCCAAAATTGATACAGCTAATTGAGTGAGAGCTGATGTTGTCCTGACTGCTCTTCTAAGAAAATTTCAACCATTCAACAATCATATGCAGATGATGATATAGTAACTCTTTTTGAGAAACTTGTGAAAAATAAAATGAAAAAAACAGGCAAGAATAAGTGAAAAAAAAATGTGATACGTAACCATTTTAATCATGGTATCTGTAAGTTTTGTAAGCAGTGCAAGTTTTTACATATTTGTCGTAATTTTATTTCAGGTACTTGTATGTCCAAAGTGCAGTTTTGATCATGTTGTCCTTTGTCCAGTTTTAGATTGTATTGACAAATCGTGTTGTTTCACTCATGTATCACCAGTTATCACAGAGGGTGGGTTTAAAATCCAACCTTTTTAGAGCAATGCCAAAAGCATTCGCGACCCCCTCCTCCCCTGGCTTGTGTCCCAGTAAACTTCCAGTTTTATCCCTCTGCCTACCCAATGCAGAGCTTCTTATCCCAGGGATCCATAAGTCTCCTCCATCCCAGGCACTTATGCATGTCCAGTTGACGCAACCCCTCAGATCACATTACCCATTTGAACAATCCCCAAACCTCCCCTTACTCACATCCCACCAAAAATCTACATCCATATACTAAGATCCTCTCCATACATCCAAGAATTTGATAACTAGTTCTGGCCTCCATCTGCTATTTGCCAAAAGAAACCTGACCCCTCCCCTCTCAGACACCCTCCACCCTACTTCCCTTTCCCAGAATCTACTTGCCTTACCATCTCCCCCACCCCTTGCACTTTATTCCCTGTGGGTACCATACCAATGTGACTCTGGTTTGAGAGTTCCTACATGCAAAATTACCCTGTAATAAATAGTCCACCCCTAAAATCATCTGCTCCATCCCACAGCCCGAAATTAAAACCCACCCCAAGCATTACTGAAACTCATTGATGGTCATATTTCCCCAGTTGCTTTAAATTTCCAAAATTTTTAATCACTAATGCTGAAAGCCTAAATTTTTTTTTTTTTTACAAACTCACAGAACTGAAGGTGCTATCAGAATTTAACCAAATTGATTATTAAACTCCGTCCTTTGGATCACCCACTTTGAAAAAAAGGAGGCAGTATTATGTTTTTTACTAAGTGCAACCTTTACCCTAAAATTATTCCTGTTCCTAATTTACCTGAGTAGGACAAAATCCTTTGGCTAAGTATTAGACCTAAGGTACTCCTCTGTCCCTATAATATCATGGCAATAGCTGTCTTCTATTACTTGCCAAACCAAAACATTGATGCAAAACGGAAATTTCTCCAGCAGTTGCAGACCAGTGCTTATTTTGTTGTTTCTAAGTACCCTAATGCCAGACTTTTTTTTGGTTGGGATGCTAATGAACTTAAGATGAATTCAATTTGCTCCTCTCTGAAAGTTCAGCAAATAGATAAAACACCAACTACTAGGGGAAACACCTCTCTAGATATCATTCTGACTAATCTGAATAATTCTTACTGTCCTCCTTCAGCTTTGCCTCCATTGGGTGGGAGTTATCACCTTTCCCTCCTCTTTTAATTTTAAACATTCATTCTCAGTAGCTTATGGCTGTTACTGCCCCCTTCAAAATGCTGGCATCCTTTCTTTTGGAACATGGCTGAGTACTGAGGATT
Source organism: Artemia sinica (assembly GCA_027921565.1). Taxonomy (NCBI): domain Eukaryota; kingdom Metazoa; phylum Arthropoda; class Branchiopoda; order Anostraca; family Artemiidae; genus Artemia; species Artemia sinica. The sequence goes on along the minus strand of CM051258.1, from coordinate 56,134,456 downwards.
GGTCTGATATTTATAATTTGCATAATCTTGATGAAAAAATCACTACCTTTCACAAAAAGCTAAAAGATAAATATCTAATTTCTTTCCTGGAAAAAAAGATTTAAGAAGTGCTCCAGTGACAAACCATTCATTACTCAACCATAAAAGCACTAATAAGAAAAAGTTGAATCTTTCCAGAAATAGTAAAGTGGATGAAGCTAATAAATTAAGAACAGCAATTAAATAGGAAATATGTAAATCTGCCCAATCCTACTACAAGAATAAGGTCAAAGAATTGTTTGCCAGTAAACCAAAAAATTAGCATTCTGAGGTAAAAAGTTGTGTGGCAGGAGTCTAGACCAGCTTGATTTCAACCTACCTGAATCCCCAGGAGTTACTACTATTAAGCTTAACAAGTTCCTTGCTTCCATCGTCCAGAGCCTTCCAGCATCATCTTATAAATTACCTACTGATGATCTCCCAGCTGTCTTCCCCTCCATATCTCTGTTTGAGATTGAAAGATAAATTGGAAAACTGCAAAAAAACCCTATCCTATTCTTAAAAGATCTATACTTCCTTTTTCTGCCAGCATCTTGGATATGCCTGTCCAGTTTGACATCCTGGCATATCTTGTAATGAATAAAAAAAAATCAAATCCATTCAAAAAAAATCCTGAGAATAATTTTTAAAGAAGCTGAGGTACCATACTCGCTCCATCTAAAAAAGGTCAAGCTGGAAACTCTTGAGCACAGGAGAGGAACATTGTGCCTCCGTTTGGCAAAAAATACAATAATAAACCTTCACACAGAAAACATTTTCCTGAAAAGACACTCCCCACCCAGACACCACCTGCCATGTACTGTTTTGGAACCTGTTCCTATTTTGTCCCCCATCCATTGCTTTACTTCCAGGTATGAAAAAACCTTTGTTCCCATTCATTATTGATAAAATAAACTGCTAGCTTTCCTCTTTTTTTGGTACTGGTGATACCCAAGTTTTATGTTTGTTTCATTCTTTTGTCCCTCCTCCCACCTTTTTATATGTTCTCTTTTAAACCTTTTTAACATATATCTAATTTTACTCCTTTTTGGTTTTTACCTTTTTAGCTTTCTGACATTTTTCTACTTAATTTTTTTATTGATGAATGGTTTTGGCATTCTGATATTGTTGTTTTTGGCATTGTTTTGCCAGTATTTTAGTTGTTTTGCTTTATATGATTTTTTGTTTGTTTTGGTTTTATGACTCCAAAATGCAAATTTGGCCCTTTGGGGCTTGTGATAGACATTTTTGAAATAAATATCTTATCTTAGGTGTTGATTGCTATTGTTTGATTTGTTCAATTTTTTTCTGTCTTTATTTTGTGTATTTTGCAACTGGCTTTTAAATACACATATATCCAAACTAATTGATGTCTTTTTTATGCGCTTTTGAATATAGTAATTGATTTGCTTGAAAATTCATTTTTACTCCCTTTATGGACCCTTAAAGAAGCCATTTTTGTCCTATTTAAGACTACTTTTTGCTATAGACTGTGTCATTCTTGTTTCAACCATGTATCCATAAATTGAATCAACTGTAATAAAATCAAGAACCAGAAAGCAAACAAGAAATATATAATCAGGGTTATATATTTGCACATTAGGGGGGGGGAGGGGGGGGGGAGTAAAATTTAGTAGAGCTGCAGCTGAAATGTGTTAGTTACAGTTATCATGCATATTATTAAGTAATAATTGTGTTTTTGACCCTTTTTGTTTGTTCACCTAATTCATAGCTAAGTAATGAAAGGTCTATATATCTACAATTTTAAAAAGTAGTTTTCAGAATTTTATTGTGTTTTCTTCTGGTGAGTAGGAATGAGTACCCACTAGAGCACTGCCTCTTATTGAAACTCAATCTGGTTTCAAGGCTTAAATAAATGACATCAATACTAATTTTGACTCGGTAATTTATTAACAAAGTAAGCCTTTAGGTCTACAATAATCTTTATATTGGAAAAATTGTCAGGCCAAAATATTTTTAATCTAGGATGCAACAGAGCTGAGGTGCCATAATTTTTCAGTTTTTCTGGTTCTTTTTAAAAATTTCTGCATATTTGTTTTCATAAAAACATTTTACTTTTAAGACAAATGAATATAATAATTAGTATCCCTGAATTAGCTACAAAGTGCAATTTTTTTTATCATTAGCCGGTATTTTTAAGAACATATTTCAGTAAATTTCTAGGTGGTGCTATAATTTAGCTAGGATGAAAGTGAAAACATCATTTGATGCTCTTTCATAATTCAATAATTGCTTCTTGGGCTAATTGGATCTTCACCCTTAAAGGGGCCCAAAGGTATTTTATTTTTGTAACCACACATAGAAGTTATCAACACTAGCTAAGTTATTGAAAAGTGGTTAAAAACATATCATTAGTTTATAAATAAATTGTTCAAGAGTGATGTATTCAAAAAATACTTATTTATAACAATTCAAAACCTTATTTATTAGGTAACTCAAATATAAACTGTTTTCCTGCAGTTTCAAGTTTTTCAAATACCATCAACAAAAATACTGCTGAATTTTGCAATTCAAAACTTAACTGTCAACAATTCAGGATATAGGCCTATATTTGCACATTACCTTAATTCGCACTTTGGAGTGAAATTAAGGTCCATACTGGATCTGTTGTGCTCAGGGTCAATGATGGCAAAATTTTTTTTGTCACTGTGTTAGGGCCCAGTGACATGCCATAAGAGAGGTCTGCTGGAGAGATGCAATTTAAGCCCAAAGCAGCATCAGCCTCCTAGCAAGACACTCATTATGATGAAGTTGGCATCAGTCAGTAGTTGAGTGGGACGGACAGTCCCACTCACATTTCCATGGCTTGTCATTCCATTCCTTGTCCAGTCTAGACTTGAAGGACGCAGCCGGGGGTGTAGTCGCCGTTTCAGCTTGAAGGCTATTCCAATGGTTGACAACACGCTCGGAGAAGAAGTGTTGCCGCGTTCGTGTATTGACAGAACGTTTTGATAGCTTTTTTGAGTGTCCTCTTGTATGGTGCTGCCTTTAATCTTTGGTAAAAAAGGGGGTTATTTGGTTGTGTGTTATACTTGTAGGTCAGCATCATATCACCACGGTGGCGTCTGAAGACGAGTGTTGGCAGCTGCATGCGTTCCAGTCTCTTGTTGTATGGGAGATCTCGTAGGCCAGCTATGCACTTCCTGGCACGCCACTGAAATCCTTCGATTAGACTGGTATCATTATTATAGGAAGGGGAGGTGAGACATGTACCAAAATCCAAAACAGGCCTAACTATAGCCTTATAGAGCCTTAGAAAGACTGTACAGGAGCAGCTGGTTCTGGTGCATTTGAGGAGACCAAGGCTTGAATTTGCTTTTGAAACTGCTTGTTGCCAGGGGCCATGGAACTTCAATTGTTCATCTATCAGCACTCCTAGATCTTTTTCTTCAAGACTTGTCTTTAGTACTAAGTCAGCCAGTGAATTGGGGATCGGACATGTTTTACTGGTGATGGGGGTTGTTGCTTCCAAAGTGAAGGACACTGCACTACAATGTGTTGAATTCAAGTAGCCATTCTTGGGCCCATATTTGGATTTTATGAAGGTCACACTGCAGACTTTGTTGATTTGCAGGCCCAAACAGCTTGGAGACATCAGCATAGAGAGTGATGTTGTTTTCTGTTCCATTCACCATATCATTGATGTATATGAGGAATATGGTAGGGCCCAAAAAAGTGCCTTGGGGGATTCCACTTACAACATCACATGCTTCAGAGAAAACCTTGTCACCATTAGCTGTGAAGAATTGAACCTGCTGAGTCTGACCAGTCAGAAAGTCCATGACCCAATTGATCACGTCCGTGTGGGTACCTGCTGCCAAAAGTTTCAATCTGAGATGGATGTGTGGTACCTTGTCAAAAGCCTTGCCTAGGTCCAGTAAAATAAGGTCCACAGGGATTCCTTTCTCCAGGTGATCTGTTATGATGATGTAGGTCTCAAGGAGATTGGTCTCAACCAATTTTCCTGGCTGAAAGCCATGCTGGTCAGGGGAAAGTATATTATTGGTATGGAGATGTGTCAGAATCTCACCATTCACAATCTGCTCAAGGGTTTTTGCCACCGCTGAGGTCAGACTGATGGGTCTGTAGTTTTTGGCTTTGATGCAGTCACCTTTCTTGAGTATTGGGGTGACATGGGTCAGCTTCCAGTCTATGGATACCTTTTTTGAGTCAAGCAACAGTTGGAATATATTGTAATGTGGTTGTGCAATTTCTTTGGCAAGCTCCTTCAATAGTCTTGGGTGCAAGTTATCAGGACTGGTGGACTTATTGATGTCTAGTGCTTCAAGTTGCTTTTAGGCAACAGGGGGGGGGGAGTAGAATAGGTGGCATCAGGTTAGGGATGTAGCATGATGGGCTATGAGGAAGAGGGCCATCTGGTTCATTGGTGAAAGCCAACACAAACTGCCTGTTGAGAAGTTTGGCAATGTCCTTCAAGTTGGTCACTTCCTTGCTATTATCTGTATTGAGTGCTTTTACTGACCGACTGCTATGGTCCTTACTAGATACATACTTCCAGAACTTCTTTGGGTTATTCTCACTATCATCTGCTAGCTTGAACTTGTAACTTGTGTAAAGTTGTTTAGTTAGGCTTCTTAGTTTGTTTCAAGCTTTTGCAAACTTTTGGTAGTGTTCTTCTTTCCCTCCTTTATTGTACTTTCTCCAGAACCATCCCCTCCTGTTTCTTTCCTTGTGTATCTTAGGGGGTCATGAAAGGCAGCATTTTGGGGGCTTTGGCATGAGTTTTACTGATGTGTGCTTTTTTGAAGTGTAAGTAGCTCATCCTTTAGGTTAGCCCATTGTTGATCAAAGTCCTCTTGAAGTAAAAGTGACCAAACTCCATCTTCCAGCTCTTTCCTGATTATTACCCTGTAATCTACATAAGTTTTCTTTATGTAATCATTTTTAATCTAATGAAATGACAGATTCAATTCTAGGATTACATGATTGCTCTTTCCTAGAGGGGGTAAGTAATTTATGTTCTGAAGCTGGTCTTCATCCCATAAGAACACTAGGTCCAGTAGAGTTTGTCTCTGGAAAAAGTTGGCCTCTAGTAGCTTGTTCAACAATCTGGTAGAGATTAAGGTTGTGAAGGCACTCTGTGAATAGATTTGTGCTTCTGCTTCTGTTCCTAAGTACAGGTATATATGGGTATCCCTCTTTCCATATGAAGTCAGGGAAGTTAAAATCACCAGCTATAAGTAGGTTCCCCATGTAATTCATAGTTGCTTTATGCAGCATTGTTGCTATTGTCTGCTTGGTTTCTTGGCAATCTGAGGCAGATGGGCTTCTATAAATACAGCCTACTCTGGTTATTACTCCACCGCTGTCATCACACAGGTCAAACCAAACAGATTCAACAAATTGTGAGTTACCTGGGAAACATAATGACAGTATACTATAACATGTCTTGAATAGCGCTAATGTACCATGCCTGCATTCTGAAGACTGTAGGTTAGACAGAACACCATACCCTGGAATCTTAACATGGGAATCTTTGAGCCTGTTGCTACTAGACTTGGGACAAACCTCAGTCAATAGGACCAGATCATAATATTTAGAATAAATCACAGATTTCAGCTCATTCAATTTGTTAGGAATTTGGTCAACATTAGTAATTAGAGCAGAAAAATCTGGACTTACTTGTTTTTGGTGTTGCTTACTCTAGTCATTGGTCCCATTGCTTGGCTGACCTTAGTCCTCATCTGTTTTGCTTAAAGTGGTTGCTGGAGCTTTCAAGTTAGCAGTGTAGTAAACTTCCAGGGCTTGTTTCACTTTCCAATGAGGTGTCACCAGGCATGGATGAGAGTCTTTCTGTAGAAATAGCACTAACATGTTTGGTAAAACACATATTTACATTTTTTACACAGTTTACCATATGTAACAATGTTGTTTTTTCTGTGACTCTTGGTCTTTTTCAGCACAGATGATCTGTCATACTTTGGATTCTAAGGCTGCTGAAAGTTAGCACTAAGTGCTTGGGCTTCTGCTTGCACAATTTGCTTTATTTCATCTGCACTACATTTCAAGGATAGGGCTACTTCCACACTATTCACTTTGTCTTTTATAGAACCTAGCTCCGCTCTAAGTGCACTCTCAGATTGTGCAATGGTATTGGAGAGACTACTCTGAAGGTTTCCTATTGCTTGCATGATCACTGAAGTAATATCTTAGATAGTAGCTGCAGGTTGGGGGGGGATAATGGATTTAGGGGCAGTCTCATTTGATTTACATCATGCACAGTCCCATTTGAAACCATTTTTCTCCTGCATTTTTACAAGAAGTTCATACTCTGGATCAGAAATTTTCAGGCAGTCACAACATCCATTTCCAACACCCATCACAAAGTAATGCTTTAGAGTTTTCTTCTAGTTCTAAAGTACATAAACAGGCATCTGTCACATTTTTCTGGGGGCTCTCTCTGGGATGTTTTGGTTTTGGCAACATTTTGGGCACAATGTGTTCCAGGATTTTTTTAGAAGAAAAATCAGGATTTTATTTTTGAGCTGATGGCAACCCTGACAGTAGCCAAACAAGTTTTTTTTTTTTAAACAGGCTATCACCAGGGTAATTCCAAGCTTAATATTTCAGGATAGAATAATGATCAAGAAATTCAGTCACTTTCTTCAGGTAGAGGATTTTCTTCTGATTAATTTGGTAGTCAAAGGTTTGGAATTATCTCACTCAGTCCAGTTTAATTTTGATAATTTGTTCACTGGTATTTCATTTCATTGTTAATGAATTGCATCATCAGCATTAGGGGGGGTGGGGAGTAAAGTTAATGGTAAACTTGCAGTGGGCCATATAATTTAGCTAGGATGAAAGTGGAAACATCATTTGATGTTTTTTTTATGCTCTTTCATAATACATATAAAATACCTTTGGGGCTCCATTAAGGGCTCAAGATGCAAATAGCCCCAGAAGCAATTATTGAATTATGAAAGAGAATAAAAAAGGCACCAAATGATGTTTTCAGTTTAATCCTAGCTAAATTATAGCATCAACAAGAAGTTTAGATAAATTTGCTGGTGGCACAATAATTTAGCTAGGATGAAAGTGAAAACTTCATTTGGTGCCCTTTTTTTATGCTTTTTCTTAATACAATAATTGCTTCTGTTGCAAATTGCATCTTGAGTCCTTAAAGGGACCCTAAATGTATTTTATATGAATTATGAAAGAGCATATAAAAGCATCAAATGATGTTTTCACTTTCATCCCAGCTAAATTATATGGCCCACTGCAAATTTACCTTGAACTTTACACCCCCACCCCCCTAATGTGCAAATATATACCCTGAATTGTTAACAGCAAAGTTTTTGAATTGCAAAATTCAGTGCTATTTTTGTTGAAGGCATTTGAAAAAATTGAAACAGTAGGAGAACAGTTTGAATTGAGTTGCCTAATAAATGAGGTTTGAATTGTTATAAATAAGTATTTTGGAATAAATTACTCTTGAAAAACTTATTTATAAACTAGTGATAAGTTTTTAACCACTTTTCAATGACTTAACTAATGTTGATAACTTATTTGTGTGGTTAAAATGAAATACCTTTGGGGCCTCTTTAAGGGGTCAAGATGCAATTTGCAACAGAAGCAATTATTGTATTATGAAAGAGCATAAAAAAAGGCATCAAATGACATTTTCACTTTCATCCTAGGTAAATTATTGTGCCATCTGTAAATTTACCCATACTTCTGAGCTTTTGGTTACTATGAGATGTTCTGAGATTTTTTTTTTTTTTTTTAGCCCTTTAAGGGCTCAAAATGTAACTTCCCCTAGAAGTGACTGTATAATTGCAAAAGACACATAAAAAAGACATCAAGTGATGAAGCCTAGACTCAACTTTCAGAATGAGAATGGTAGGCTAACCTAAATATGCATTTTTCAACAGGATTTAGCAAGGATGAAACTGAATAGCCTAAGTCTGTTTCTTAGCTATCTCAATATTCTTTGGATCGAAATTTGAACCCATTCAACTGTAAAAGTTGTAGCAAACAATATTTTAGGTCGCCTTGCAGCTAGCATGCAACAAACAGTAGCCTATTAGGATGGTGGGAAAAAAAAAACTTGACACTTTTATCGGTCTATTCAGTAAAAAAGATACTTGCAATAACAACATCAGCAACATGCTCAAACAATATATGCGCAACACAGCCCCATTTTACGATATGTCCCAATCCAAATGCGATGATCTTGAGAAAGCGTTTCATTTATTTAAAATTTTCTGGGTCACTCCATCGTCAAACTTTCCCTAAAACATTATTATGCATCGGTAAAAAAAATGAGTGAAAAACTTTTAAAATGGGATTTCAATTTAAACATTCAACAAATCGAAAGAGAGGAGTAACAACCAAAGATACATTTCAAACATGTATTTATTTGAGGATTTTGAGTTGACCTGGAAAGATAAGTGCTTTGTGAAGGATCTTTAGGGGCAGTAACTACTAGTTCTATCAAACAGTACAAAGATAACAACAAATTATGTAAGTAAGAAAAATGTCAATGCGGGTTTTTGGTGGCCCAGTTATTGATAAACATTGTCCTGTTAACTCTCAAAAACCTAAATATTGACTAGAATTAATTGTGAAACAATTCTCCGATTTATAAGACTTTCAAGAAATATCAAACAAAACGAATCTTCCAATGTAAACCAAAGTTTAATAAAGTGTTTAAAACTTAGGGGAAAGCAGAAATATACAATAAGAAAATGTAAAACCTAAAAATTGGTCAGAATTACTCCTCACATGAAGAAGTTTTGCATCTTTTCTTCTTCTTTATATGCCAAAGATTGTCCTTGTCGGCGAACCGTGTAGGGCAAAAACAAAAAGGAAGTCTTCCCCGAATGGTGTGAGACGATGTTTTAAAGAAAGATTTTAGGGAAAAGGGAACTTCCTGGGAGTGTGTAAAGAGGAAGGCTTTTAACAGGTTGGGACGGAGGACAAGTATACGTAGCTGTGTTGGTTTCAGGCGACTTGGTGCTGCATTGAGTTATTAGTAGTAGTAGTAGCAGTATTTGTCACATACTTTTTTTATTTTCCTATTTTTACAATGCGGACGGCTGAGCAGAGATCTCGGCCAAAATATTTACACTGCATTTTCATTTTCACTGGCTGGAAATATCCTCTTTTCTACTTTTCGAGTTTTCTTCTCACCTTGTCAGAAAAAGAGATAAAAAGAGAGATACGGAGAGGGGGAAGGGGGATGGAGTGAGGAAGAGAGAGTGAGAAAGTGAGCGAGACTAAGAGTGAGAGAGGGAGAACTAAAACATAAGCTGCAATAAAAAATTAAAAGTTTGTAATCTAGCAATGATGACTTGTTCCCTGAGCCAGCTAAGTCCTGAACCAGTGGAAAAACGGACTGAGCCCACGCTCTAGACCGATTCGGTGCAAAAATGAGCCAAATCCTACATTGGTGTGAAAGAAAATAGATCCTGACTCAGTTAGATCCAAGCTGCATGCCCAATCAGCGCAAAAACAAGCTAGGTCCTGACTCAGTGCAAAAATGGGCTCAGATCAAGTCGTGAACTGACTTGCTATGCAACGAGCTAAATTCTAACTCGGTGCAGAACAATTTAAGTTCTGTTTAGATGTGAAAAAATCGGGCTAAACCCTAGCTCGATGTAAAAACGACCCGAGTCCTGACCCAGTTCGAAACGAGCGAAATCTAAGGTGTAAAAACACTAGGTGTAAAAACAAGGCCAACCCTGTTTCAACACAAAAATGAGCTAAATGCTAACCTTACGCAATAAACGAGCTAAAAAAAGGCTCAAGATTGAATTAGTGTAAAACAAGCTAAGTCAGGATTCAGTAAAAAATGAACTAAATCCCCACTCGGCGGAAAACGAGCTACGCCAGTTACGGATACACTCGGTGGAAAACTGGGATCATCCCAAGCGAAAAGCAGAAATGAGCTAAGATATAGCTCAGTGCAAAAGCGACCTAAGTTCTGCCTCAGCTAATTCCGAGCTGAGTGCAGAAACAGGCAAAGTCCAAGCTGCGAAATTTTGACAACCAAGTAAAAAAGGTGCCAAGTCCTGATTTAGTTCAAACACATTAAATCTACATTTGGCGTTAAGTCTTGCCTTGGTGCAGAAACAGTCTTGCCTTGGTCCAAGATGCAGAATATCAAAGACGCGGTACAGATTTGAGTCAAGTCCTGATCCAGTGCAAACGAGCTAAGTCACGATTCAGTGCGATAAAAGCTAAATCCTTACCCGGTACAAATACAACCTAAGTCCTTATCCGATTTAAAGATGAGTCAGCGGGAAACAACGATGTAAGTTCTGAATGGGTGCAAAAGTAAGCTAAGTCCTGACTTAGCGTAAAAACAACGAAGCCCTAGCTTGACATAAAAAGGAGTCAAGTCCACTTAGTCCTCCCACACTGCACATATATATTTTTCAAAAAGTAGGTAGTATGCAAGGACATTAAACGTGTCATTGAATGCACAAAGAAGTCTTGCAGTCCCTCCAACATCCCTCTTCTCTCTCAAAAACAACTTTTTAGGAAAAAGTACAATAAAAAAATAAAATAACCGGAAATAAAGATATATGATGGGTTAAACTTGAAAACAAACAGAAATTAATATGAATGAATACATGAAGTCTAAAACATACACCAATTAAAATGGATACCAAGTCAAACTTAAAAATAACAGATGTTACTAAGAATTAATTAAAAAAACTTTTACCACAAAATAAGTTTTTCAAAGAAAAGTAAAGAACTCCATTAAACCAAAAATGAGCAAAAATAAAATCAAATAATCTACCAAGCGTGAAACTACCACAAATCAGCATCGATAAATAAATGAAACCCAAAACGAACAGAAATTACAATAAATAACCGAGTCAAACTCAAAACGAGCAGAAATTAACATGAGTTGGGCTCAAAACCCCTATGCCTTCCCAAGGCCAGATCACAATTTGCACTTTACTCAAAAAAATAAAATGTTTTTACTTTTATAACTTTAATAAATCAAATAATATTAACACTTTGATTACTAAATATCAGTGTATGTATATTAAACTGACTATGCACATTCATTTGTATTTTTTTTAAAATACATTATTATTTGATTTTGTGGAAAAAGTTTTTGTAATTAATTTCTGTTCGTTTTATATTGACATAGTCTTTTCAGGGACAAAAGAAAATAATACTTTAAATCTTTTCGTTTTTTAAGACTTTATAGTTTGGCCTGCTATTTGTATGCTTGAGAAAAATTTTAAGCAATTTTTAACAACATACACACTTTTAAAAATCAGGACACTAATAGTAGTGTTTAATTTAGTTTCATACCTCCTCTAGTTGACCTGAAATGGAAAAATTGATACCCTAACAAAAAAATCTGTTTACTTTCTTTGATAGCTTGGATACACTTACGCTATTTTGATTTGGTTAAATTTTAAGCAGAAAGTAGCCCCGAAAGTTCGAACATAATACCCTCAGTCATTCTTGGCATACTGCTGAGATGCCTCATTGGGACTTAGCATTAACACAGTGCATTTTGATTTAATCTTAAGGCAACATTTAGTTTTTAAAACATAATGGGCAAATGGGAAGTGGATTAGTTGCCCTCCAATCACTTTCGACTATTAAAAAGGGCATCAGCCCTTTCTATTTTCAATCGAATGAGCCCTTTTCGGAGTTCCTACGACAACTCCTTCGATACGAAGTGCCCTGGTCTAAAAAAAAGAAAGAAAGAAAAAAAAAAAAAACATTGCACCAACATCAATCTTTACTATAATTAATCAAAAAAAACTTTTTGCACAAAATAAGCTTTTCAAAAAAAAGTAAAGAACTCCATTAACCAAGTATGAAAAAAAAAAATAGAATCAAATAATCTACCAAGCGTACAACTACCACAAACCAGTATTAATAAATAAATGAAACCCAAACAAACATAAATTAAAATAAGTCAAACTCAAAACGAGCAGAAATTAATCTGAGTAGGGTTCTAAGCCCTATGATTTCTAAGAGCCAGAATATAATTTGTACTTAACTGAAAAAAATTCAAATGAATTTACTGAAAAAAATGTGCATTGTCAGTTTAATATACATTGCTGATATTTATTCCTTAAAAATCTTAATTAAATTTTGATTTCTTAAAGTAATAAAAGTGAAAAAATTTAAAAGAATTTTTTCAGTAAAGTACAAATTATATTCTGGCTCTTAGAAATCATAGGATTTAGAACCCTACTCAGATTAATTTCTGCTCGTTTTGAGTTTGACTTACTTTAATTTCTGTTTGTTTTGGATTTCATTTATTTATTAATACTGATTTGTGGTAGTTGTATGCTTGGTAGATTATTTGATTCTATTTTTTTTCATACTTGGTTTAATGGAGTTTTTTACTTTTTTTAAAAAACTTATTTTGTACAAAACATTTTTTTGATTAGTTTCTGTTCGTTTTATATTAACATAGTCTTTTTCAGAGAGAAAGAGTGAGCCTCTACTGAAGTTAAAAAACCATCCCTTCCATGAAAACCTTTAATAACCTCTGGGCATAACTTTTAACCCTTGCCCCTAGTGCCTGGGGTTTGTTTCAACCCCAAAAGCCTTGTTATATGATATTTAGACTATTTTGAATAGAATAGCTATCTCAAAATTTCTATTAGACGCACTTCGGGACAATATGACGTGTGTGTAGGGGGGGGGGGGGAGAGGGTAGCTGCCCTCTGGTCACTTTGACTCTTAAAAAGGGCACTAGAGTGTCTGATTATCAATCCAATGAGCCGCCTTTGAAGTTTATATGGCCACACTTTCTATAAAACCCTAAATGTCCCCAGGGCAAAACTTACAACCCTTGCCCTGAGGGCTGGAGGGATTTGCTATCCTCAAAGACATAATTTCTAGACCTTTCTGACAGGCTTAACAAAATGGCTATATCGAAATTTTGATTGGAAGTGTTTGAGGAAATGATAGGCGCAGAGGGAGACATTTGCTATCTGATCACTTTCGACTAATAAAAAAGGTAGTAGTCCTCTGAATTTTCAAAAAATTAGCCCTTTTTAAAGCTTCTACGACAAAAATTTCTATAAAAACGTTAAATGATCGGAAGGCATAACTTGCAACCCTTGTCTTGAGGGTTATGGGAGGAGGGTTTGTCATCCTCAAAGACATAATTTCCAGACCTTTGAACTACGTTGAACAAAATGGCTGTATGAAAATTTTAATTGGATGTGTTTGGGGAAATGGAGAGCGTGAAAGAGAGGTTAAATACCCTCCAATCCCCTTCGACTATTACAAAGGGTACCAGCCCTCTCAATTTCCAACTGAATGAGCCCCTTTTGAAGTTTCTACGACGACAAAGCTATCTATAAAAACCTTATATGCCCCAGGACATAACTTACAACCTTTGCCCTCGGGGCTCTCAGGGGTTTGTCATCCTCAAATACATAATTTCCAGAACTTTCAACTACGTTGAACAAAACGGCTATTTTAAAATTTTGATTGAATGTGTTTGGGGAAATGGTGGGCGTGAGAGGGGGGTTAGTTGCTCTCCATTCACTTTCGACTATTAAAAAGGGCCCTAGCCCTTTCAATTTGCAATCAAATGAGCCCTTTTTGAAGTTTCTACGACAAAAACTTTCCATAAAAAAACATATATGGCCCCAGGGCATAGCTTACAACCCTTTTCCTGAGGGTTGTGGCGGGGGGGCGGGGGGTTGTCATCCTCATTTTTTTTCAACTACGTCGAACAAAATGAATATCTAAAAATTTCGATTGGACGTGTTTGGGGAAATGGTGGGCGTGAGAGGGGGGCTAGTTGTTTTTTCAATCACTTTCGACTATTAAAAAGGGCTCTAGCCTTTTCAATTTCCAACTGAATGAGCCCTTTTTGAAGTTTCTACGACAACTCTTTCTATAAAACTTCGTATGCCCCTTTTGAAGTTTCTACGACAAAGCTTTCAATAAAAACCTTAGATGCCCCCATGGCATAGCTTATAACCCTTGCCCTGAAGACTGCGGGGGGAGTTTCCTGCTCAAAGATATAATTTCCAAAACTTTCAACTACATGGATCAAAATGGCTATCTCAAAATTTTGATTGGATGTGTTTGGGGAAATGGGGGTGTGGAAGGGGTGTTAGTTGCCTTCCAATCACTTTCGACTATTAAAAAGGGCACTACCCATTTCAATTTCCAATCGAATGAGCACATTTTGAAGTTTCTACGACAACGCTTTCTATGAAAACCTTATATGCCCCTGGGGCATAACTTATAACCCTTGCCCTGAGGGCTGGGGGGGGGGGGGTTGTCGACCTCAAAGACCTAATTTTCAGAACTTTCAACTACGTTGAACAAAATGGTTATCTCAAAATTTTGATTGGATGTGTTTGGGGAAAAGGTGGCGTGAGAGTGGGGCTAGTTGCCCTCCAATCACTTTCGACTATTAAAAAGGGCACTTGCCCTTTGAATTTCCAATCGAATGAGCTCTTTTTTAAGTTTCTATGACACGCTTTCTATAAAAAATCTTATATGCCCCCCAGGGCACAACTTACATCCCTTGCCCTGAGGGTTGTGGGGGAGTATCCTCCTCAAAAACATAATTTCTATCTGGAAATCAACTACGCTGAACAAAATGGCAATCTCAAAATTTTGATTGGATGTATTTGGGGAAATGGCGGGCGTAGAAGGGGTGTTAGTTGCTTTTCAATCGCTTTCGACTATTAAAAAGAGCACAAACCACTCCAATTTCCGATCGAATGAGCCCTTTTCGAAGTTTCTACGACAATTCCTTCGATACGAAGTGCCCTGGTCTAAAGGAAAAAAAAATAATACATTGTGCCAACATCGTTCTTTACTTAGGCAGCGCTATTGCGCTGCCTCTGATTTCTACAACAACTTTCTATGTAAACCTTATATGTCCCCAGGGCTAACTTACAACCCTTGCACTGAGGGCTCTGAGGGGGTTATCATCCTAAAAGACCTAATTTCCAGAACTTTCAACTACGTTGAACAAAACGGTTATCTCAAAATTTTGATTGGATGTGTTTTGGGGAAAAGGTGGGCGTGAGAGTGGGGCTAGTTGCCCTCCAATCACTTACGACTATTAAAAAGGGAACTAGCCCTTTGAATTTCCAATGGATGAGCTCTTTTTTCAGTTTCTATGACAACGCTTTCTATAACAAATCTTATATGCCCCCAGGGCACAACTTACATCCCTTGCCCTGAGGGTTGTGGGGGAGTATCCTCCTAAAAAGCATAATTTCCATCTGGAAATCAACTACGCTGAACAAAATGGAAATCTCAAAATTTTGATTGGATGTGTTTGGGGAAATGGCGGGCGTAGAAGGGGTGTTAGTTGCCTTTCAATCGCTTTCGACTATTAAAAAGAGCACAAACCACTCCAATTTCCAATCGAATGAGCCCTTTTCGAAGTTTCTACGACAATTCCTTCGATACGAAGTGCCCTGGTCTAAAGGAAAAAAAAATACATTGTGCCAACATCGTTCTTTACTTAGGCAGCGCTATTGCGCTGCCTATGATTTCTACAACAACTTTCTATATAAACCTTATATGCCCCCAGGGGTATAACTTACAACCCTTGCACTGAGGGCTCTGAGGGGGTTATAATCCTAAAAGACCTAATTTCCAGAACTTTCAACTACGTTGAACAAAATGGATATCTCAAAATTTTGATTGGATGTGTTTGGGGAAATGGTGGGAGTGAGAGGGGGGTTGGTTCCCTTCAATCACTTTCGACTATTAAAATGGGCACTAGCCCTTTCAATTTCCAATTGAATGAGCCCTTTTTGAAGTTTCTACAACATGGCTTTCTATAAAAACCTTATATGTCTCCAGGGCATAACTTATAGCCCTTGTCCCAAGGGCTGTGGGGGGGGGGGGTTGTCATCCTAAAAGACCTAATTTCCAGAACTTCCAACTACGTTGAACAAAATGGCTATCCCAAAATTTTGATTGGATGTGTTGGGGAAAAGGTGGGCACGAGAGGACGGTTAGCTGCCTTCCAATCACTTTCGACTATTAGAAGGGTACTAGCCCTTTGAATTTCCAGTCGAATGAAGTTTCTAGGACAACGCTTTCTATATAAACCTTATATGCCCCCAGGGCATAATTTACAACGTGGAACAAAATGGCTATTGGATGTGTTTGGGAAATGGTCGACATGAATGGGTGTTAGTTGCTTTCCAATCACTTTCGACTATAATAAAGGGCACTAGTCATTTCAATTTCCAATCGAATGAGCCCTTTTTGAAGTTTCTACGACAACGCGTTCTATAAAAACCTTATATGCCCCCCTGAGCATAATTTACAACCCTTGCCCTGAGAGCTGTGGGGGGGGGGGTTTGTCATCCTCAAAAGATCTAATTTCCAGAACTTAAAGCTACGTTGAATAAAATGGCTATCTCAAAGTTTTGATTAGATGTTTTTGGGGAAAAGGTGGGCGTGAGAGGCGGGTTTGTTGCCCTCTAATCACTTTCGACTATTAAAAAGGGCACTAGCCCTTTGAATTTCCAATCAAATGAGCATTTTTTGAAGTTACTACGACAACGCCTTCTATACAAAACCTTATATGCCCCAAGGACATAACTTACAGCCCTTGCCCTGAGGGGTGTGGGTGAGTGTCCTCCTCAAGAACATAATTTCTATCTGGAAATCAACTACGATGAACCAAATGACTATCTCAAAATTTTGATTGGATGTGTTTGGGGTAATGGTGGGCGTTGAAGGGGTGTTGGTTGGTTGCCTTCCCTTTCGACTATTAAAATTACTTTCGACTATACGACTATTAATCACTTTCAACTATTGAAAAGGGCACTAGCCACTCCAATTTCCAATCGAATGAGCCCTTTTTGAAGTTTCTACGACAACTCCTTCGATACGAAGTGCCCTGGTACGACAAAAAAAAACATTGTGCCAACACCGTTCTTTATTAGGCAGCGCTACTTCGCTGCCCAAGAAAATGTTAAGCCTTCCAATTACTTTCGACTATTAAAAAGGCACTAGGCCTTTCGATTTCCAATCGAATGAGCCCTTTTTGAGTTTCTACGACAACACTTTCTATATACACCTTATATGCCCCCAGGGCAAAAATTACAACCCTTACCCTAAGGGCTGTGAGGGGGGTTGTCATCCTCAAAGACCTAATTTCCGGAACTTTCAACTAGGTTGAACAAAATGGCTATCTCAAAATTTTGATTAGATGTGTTTGGGGAAATGGTGGGCGTGAGAGAGGCGTTAGTTGCTCTCCAATCACTTTCGACTATTAAAAAGGGCACTAGTCCCATCAATTCCCAATTGAATGAGCCCCTTTTGAAGTTTTTACGATAACGCTATCTATAAAAACCCTTATATGCCCCCAGGGAATAACTTACAACCTTTGCCCTGCTCTGGTGGGTTTGTCATCCTTAAATACATAATTTCCAGAACTTTCAATTACGTTGAACAAAATGACTATCTCTAAACTTTGATTGAATGTGTTTGGGGAAATGGTGGGCGTGAGAGGGGGATTAATTACTCTCCACTCACTTTCAACTATTAAAAAATGGCACTAGCCCTTTCAATTCCCCATCAAATGAGCCCTTTTTGAAATTTATTTTTGAAGAAGAAAACAAAAAATAAATAATACATTGTGCCAACATCGTTTTTTACTTATTGCGCTGCCTATGATTAACTATGAAACTTAGGATAGACAGAAATTAAAATGCGTAGTCAAGTAAAAGCTTAACACGAACAGATAATGCCCAAAAATAAGAGCTCAAATCCCTCGAACACCAAAAGGCTCGATTTGTACTTCACTGAAAGCAAATTGTATTTTAGTAATTTTTTGTATTAACACATTGAGAATTAAACACTGCCCAAATTTCACAGAATTGTATTTGTCATATATTTTTAAGTTTGAAGTTCCATTAGCCAAATTTGCAACAAATTCTCGTCAATATTTTCTTCGTTTTAAATACACTCCTTCCAGATGTCAGTTTCCAAGTCATTTATAGGTTCGCCAATTCAAAATATTACTCGACAAACTAAGCAGATTGCTACTACTGCTAACAACTTGCTACAACACCAAAATCGCCCGAGACCAACACTGCTGCGCACGCTCCTCCTCCGTCCCAATTTTTTCAAACCTTTTAGTATAATAAAACCATATTGAAATTCAAGAATATATTTATGCTACGAAACTTTTTTTTTCCGTTTTTAAGTATTAGTACACTAGAGTTTGCGACCTCGATGTTGGTTCATACTTTCCTTATCCTTTTATTAATATATTTTTATTTCCTTTATATTAGTATTTTGATTCTTCTTTTTCAGTTGATATTATAACAAATTAAAAACAAAATATTAGAAATTAATATCGTTTTCAGTAACACAAATGACACCCTAGTCTTTAAGGGTCTCGAGGGGGCATTGGCCCTACTCTAATTTTGTGGTAGTTTCTGTTTGTTTCAAGTTTTATTTGTTGTTCCTTAGTATTATATATTATTTCTAAGTTTTACTTGATTATTCATTTTGACTTCTTTTCATTTAGGTTTTATTTATCCATTAATAGTAGTTTCTTTTGTTTGAATTTGATTTATTGTATGACTCTGCTACTTTTTATCTTAGGATTTTTCATTTCTCTTTAATCCACTTTGAAATTTTTTTTTTTTTAAACATTTTGAAAATTAATTTTGAATAAGTGTTAGGTAAATACTATATACTGAAATTTGGTTCTCGATTAGGTTATTGTCACAAAATTATAAGAAAATAAACATCAAATATAAAAACGGAAAAACTGCAAATAAAATTCGAAACTAAAATACAAAACTGTAATTGTAATAAAATGAAATCAAACCTTAAAGAAAATAAAGATCACATATCATCAAAGCATAAAAAACTTCCTTAAAGGCAAAAATAAGGCAAATCTTCATGTGTTTTTAGCTAGATTACTTCTATGATAGATGTCTATGGTTGTTTCATGACAGGGTCGAAGGTCAAGGTCGTAATACCCGATAGCCCATTTTGATTTTGGTGGCTTAAAGTAATCTAAACCACGGCCAATTTTGATGATCCATCCAGCGTCAAGCCTAAAAACATAATAATAAAAACTCACTTGGACAATTTCAGTCAAAAGAGGAAATCAGACAATTTGTCTAAAAATGGATTTATAAATATTGAAGACAGTTAAAGACTGATTAATGCATCATTAACCAATCAGGTATTATTGTCATATATTCTGAAATAGACCTGCACAGGGGGGTGTGTGGCAGGTGAACGGAGAGGGGCAGAATTACACCCTAAAACTAGTCTATACAACCCCAGAAAAAATATAGGGAACTTTGTTTTCCAACATATGTTTTGGTTAATTTGAAAACATATTAGAAGAGCCCTCTGATACCCCCCTCCCCTTAAATTTTGGATGCTTGAGCGTATTTGCAGAACACTTAAAAGTGGGGTAAAAAAATATAAACCTGTCGACAACATACATACCACAAGTAAATAAATAGGGACCTACGAATATTTTTGGTAAATAGCTCGAAATCTTGATATTCGAAAAAAATGATTGATGTTACGATAATAAATTCATTCTCTTTTAAAACAGGGCAGAAAGGAAATCAACATACATAAAGGGTGTCTCACAAGGATGTACTCACACAACAATCATTTTTTAAAACACTTTCCAATCTTAAAACATAATTGAATTCACAGGCATCAATTAAGTGTATTGTCAAAGCCTGTTTCAAATTTGTCCGTTGCGGTTTAGGCTGCGCTATCACCACCATCAAATCCTTCTTTCATAAGAGTCAACCAAATAGATGGATTAAATGGAAGAGTAATGTAGACTATCCTACATGTTCACCAAACCTCACACCACTCGACCATTTTATATTTGACATCAAAGTACATGTTACGAAACCTACAACAGTTGTTGAATTGAAAGCAGCCATTGAACGAAGCTTCGTTCCAATGCCGAACAGAATCTTACAGGATGTTTGGAATTCTATTATAATGAATTCTCAAGAGTCAAAACCCAAAGTTAGAACTTTATACCATAATTTTCAAATTTCCACCTAGGTCCTTTAGACCAAACTTATTTATAAATTTCTTCCTTGGGTAAAGGTTGTGGTTATATTTTAATTGTTTATTTGCTAAAAAAAGTAACTATAACACTGCCTTAGAAACTAGTAAAAATCAATTTCTGTAAATTTTTCTATCGATCAATTTTGGAGGGAAAACCAAAAATACTCAGAATCGAAAATAAATGGGATCTGCCTCAAGGGGAAGGCTCAGAGGCCCTTCGTTCCCCCATTTCCGAGGGCAGGGGTTCGTTCCCCCATTTCTGAGGGCAGGGGAGGGGGGGGTCAATTTTGGAGGGAAAACTAAAAATACTCAGAAAGTTCATTTTGAATTTCTTTCATTGAAATGCAAGATTTGGAATATTTCAGTAGTGTTTTGTTGTGCATTACCTTGTCACAGTTAAATTCTGTTGATTTTTCGAAGTTCATTTTGAATTTCTGTCGTGAAATGCAAGAGTTGGAATATTTCAGTAGTGTTTTGTTGTGCTTTACCTTGTCACAGTTACATTCTGTTGATTTTCATAGTTCATTTTGAATTTCTTCCATTGAAATGCAAGAGTTGGAATATTTCAGTAGTATTTTGTTGTGCTTTACCTTGTCACAGCTACATTCTCATGATTTTTCAAAGTTCATTTTAAATTTCTGTCGTGAAATGCAAGAGTTGAAATATTTCAGTAGTGACCTGTTGTGCTTTACCTTGTCACAGTTACATTCTCTTGATTTTTCGAAGTTCATTTTGAATTTCTGTCGTGAAATGCAAGAGTTGGAATATTTCAGTAGTGTTTTGTTGTGCTTTACCTTGTCACAGTTACATTCTGTTGATTTTCATAGTTCATTTGAATTTCCTTCATTGAAATGCAAGAGTTGGAATATTTCAGTAGTGTTTTGTTGTGCTTTACCTTGTCACAGTTACATTCTGTTGATTTTCATAGTTCATTTTGAATTTCTTTCATTGAAATGCAAGAGTTGGAATATTTCAGTAGTGTTTTGTTGTGCTTTACCTTGTCACAGTTACATTCTGTTGATTTTCATAGTTCATTTTGAATTTCTTTCATTGAAATGCAAGAGTTGGAATATTTCAGTAGTGTTTTGTTGTGCTTTACCTTGTCACAGTTACATTCTCTTAATTTTTCAAAGTTCATTTTGAATTTCTTTCGTGAAATGCAAGAATTGGAATATTTCAGTAGTGTCTTGTCGTGGTTTACCTTGTCACAGCTACATTCTCATGATTTTTCAAAGTTCATCTTGCATTTCAATGAAAGAAATTCAAAATGAACTATGAAAATCAACAGAATGTAACTGTGACAAGGTAAAGCACAAAAGACACTACTGAAATATTCCAACTCTTGTATTTCACGACAGAAATTCAAAATGAACTTCGAAAAATCAAGAGAATGTAAGTGTGACAAGGTAAAGCACAACAAGTCACTACTGATATATTCTAACTCTTGCATTTGAACGAAAGAAATCCAAAATGAACTTTGAAAAATCATGAGAATGTAGCTGTGACAAGGTAAACCACGAAAACACACTACTGAAATATTCCAATTCTTGCATTTTCAGAAAGAAATTCAAAATGAACTTTGAAAAATTAAGAGAATGTAACTGTGACAAGGTAAAGCACAACAAAACGCTACTGAAATAGTCCAACTCTTGCATTTCAATGAAAGAAATTCAAAATGAACTATGAAAATCAACAGAATGTAACTGTGACAAGGTAAGCACAACAAAACACTACTGAAATATTCTAACTCTTGCATTTCACGACAGAAATTCAAAATGAACTTTGAAAAATCATGAGAATGTAGCTGTGAAAAGGTAAACCACGACAAAACACTACTGAAATATTCCAATTCTTGCATTTCACGAAAGAAATTCAAAATGAACTTTGAAAAATTAAGAGAATGTAACTGTGACAAGGTAAAGCACAACAAAACACTACTGAAATATTCCAACTCTTGCATTTCCATGAAAGAAATTAAAATGAACTATGAAAATCAACAGAATGTAACTGTGACAAGGTAAAGCACAACAAAATACTACTGAAATATTCCAACTCTTGCATTTCAATGAAAGAAATTCAAAATGAACTATGAAAATCAACAGAATGTAACTGTGACAAGGTAAAGCACAACAAGTCACTACTGAAATATTCCAACTCTTGCATTTCAACGAAAGAATTCCAAAATGAACTTTGAAAAATCATGAGAATGTAGCTGTGACAAGGTAAACCACGACAAGACACTACTGAAATATTCCAATTCTTGCATTTCGCGAAAGAAATTCAAAATGAACTTTGAAAAATTAAGAGAATGTAACTGTGACAAGGTAAAGCACAACAAAACACTACTGAAATATTCCAACTCTTGCATTTCAATGAAAGAAATTCAAAATGAACTATGAAAATCAATAGAATGTAACTGTGACAAGGTAAAGCACAACAAAACACTACTGAAATATTCCAACTCTTGCATTTCACGACAGAAATTCAAAATGAACTTCGAAAAAAAAAATCATGAGAATGTAGCTGTGACAAGGTAAACACGACAAGACACTACTGAAAATATTCCAATTCTTGCATTTCACGAAAGAAATTCAAAATGAACTTCGAAAAATTAAGAGAATGTAACTGTGACAAGGTAAAGCACAACAAAACACTACTGAAATATTCCAACTCTTGCATTTCAATGAAAGAAATTCAAAATGAACTATGAAAATCAACAGAATGTAACTGTGACAAGGTAAAGCACAACACAAAACACTACTGAAATATTCCAACTCTTGCATTTCACGACAGAAATTCAAAATGAACTTCGAAAAATCAAGAGAATGTAACTGTGACAAGGTAAAGCACAACAAAACAGTACTAAAATATTCCAACTCTTGCATTTCAATGAAAGAAATTCAAAATGAACTATGAAAATCAACAGAATGTAACTGTGACAAGGTAAAGCACAACAAAACACTACTGAAATATTCCAAACTCTTGCATTTCAATGAAAGAAATTCAAAATGAACTATGAAAATCAACAGAATGTAACTGTGACAAGGTAAAGCACAACAAAACACTACTGAAATATTCCAACTCTTGCATTTCAATGAAAGAAATTCAAAATGAACTATGAAAATCAACAGAATGTAACTGTGACAAGGTAAAGCACAACAAAAGACTACTGAAATATTCCAACTCTTGCATGTCACGACAGAAATTCAAAATGAACTTCGAAAAATCAAGAGAATGTAACTGTGACAAGGTAAAGCACAACAAAACACTACTAAAAATATTCCAACTCTTGCATTTCAATGAAAGAAATTCAAAATGAACTATGAAAATCAACAGAATGTAGCTGTGACAAGGTAAAGCACAACAAAAGACTACTGAAATATTCCAACTCTTGCATTTCAATGAAAGAAATTCAAATGAACTTTGTGAGTATTTTTAGTTTTTCCCTCCAAAATTGACCCCCCCTCCCCAGCCCTCAGAAATGGGGGAACGAACCCCTGCCCTCAGAAATGGGGGAACAAAGGGCCTCTGAGCCTTCCCCTTGAGGCAGATCCCATTTATTTTCGATTCTGAGTATTTTTGGTTTTCCCTCCAAAATTGACCCCCCTCCCCTGCCCTCAGAAATGGGGAGCGAAGGGCCTCTGAGCCTTCCCCTTGAGGCAGATCCCATTTATTTTCGATTCTGAGTATTTTTGATTTTCCCTCCAAATTGAACCCCCTCCCCTGCCCTCAGAAATGGGGGAACAAAGGGCCTCTGAGCCTTCCCCTTGAGGCAGATCCCATTTATTTTCGATTCTGAGTATTTTTGATTTTCCCTCCAAAATTGACCCCCCTCCCCTGCCCTCAGAAATGGAGGAAGGAGGGGCCTCTGAGCCTTCCCCTTGAGGCAGATCCCATTTATTTTCGATTCTGAGTATTTTTGGTTTTCCCTCCAAAATTGACCCCCCTCCCCTGCCCTCAGAAATGGAGGAAGAGGGGGGCCTCTGAGCCTTCCCCTTGAGGCAGATCCCATTTATTTTCGATTCTGAGTATTTTGGTTTTCCCTCCAAATTGACCCCCTCCTCCCCTGCCCACAGAAATGGGGGAACGAAGGGCCTCTGAGCCTTCCCCTTGAGGCAGATCCCATTTATTTTCGATTCTGAGTATTTTTGATTTTCCCTCCAAAATTGACCTCCCTCCCCTGCCCTCAGAAATGAGGGAACGAAGGGCCTCTGAGCCTTCCTCTTGAGGCAGATCCCATTTATTTTCGATTCTGAGTATTTTTGGTTTTTCCCTCCAAAATTGACCCCCCTCCCCTGCCCTCAGAAATGGGGGAACGAAGGACCTCTTAGTCTTCCCCTTGAGGCAGATCCCATTTATTTTCGATTCTGAGTATTTTTGGTTTTCCCTCCAAAATTGACCCACTTCACAGTTAAAAAATTATCCAATCCTATTACCCCTTTTTTTGCAAATGTCAATCAATGAATTCCGATTGTAAATTATCAGCATTGTAAAATTACCCCTTTTTAATCATGTTACCTAAAAGCGTGTTCTAACCCACAGTACAGCAATTTGATATGCGTAGCCTACTGCCAGGAACCAGTGGGGGATCCTTGCTCGTAATTGCTAATCACCTTAACCCTTTTATCCATCGTCAAGTACATGCTCCAAAAATATTTTATTCAGAGATTTCACGTTAAAAAATTATCCAATCACTAATTACCCCTTTTTTGCAAATGTCTATCAAACGCCAAGGAACGTAATCTCACCGAACACGTCAAACTGTTTTCCACAGACTTCAAAAATGGAACTGTGGATAACACACGGGTGATTGACAGCTTTCCCTAAAAAACCTTTCCTAATAACTAGTCTGGTAATCTGCCATGGAAAGGTGCCATGGAAGGGAATTCCTATACAGGCAAGCAAATAACATAGGAATTGCTATATACCCGAGCAAAGTATAACATTGATTACTACTGTCCTCATCTTCACGGAAAGCTAAGTGATCAAATCGAGCCTGATCATAAATTTTATCTCAGGACAATCAAGGGCAACGCTATAGCGTTGCCTATAGTAAAGGCCATACGGCTCCAATTTTTAATTAAAAAAAAAAAAAAATTAACTGAAAGTAAGGAACGACATTAAAACTTAAAACGAACAGAAATTATTCTGTATATGAAAGGGACTGTCCCCTACTCACAGCCTCGCTCTTTACGCTAAAGTATTTTATTGTTTTAAAAAATAGAGTTGTGAGAAAGAGTCAAACTTTAGCGTAAAGAGCGAGGCGTTGAGGAGGCGACAGCCCCTTTAATATACGGAATAATTTCTGTTCGTTTTAAGTATTAATGTCGCTTCTTACTTTCAGTTAAAAAACATTATTTTTTATTTAATTTCTGAACATTTTTTTTAATTAATACAGGTTTTGATTTTGGCTCACCGCACATTAATAACTAAAACGAAATTTGCACATTAATTTCACATTTTTTTTTTTATGGCTAAATGGCTTTTTCGAAATTTTGATCGGACAATTTGGAGAAAATGGGGGCAGAGAAGGGGGCCTAAATGCCCTCCAATTTTTTTATTACTTAAAAGGGCACTAGAACTTTTAAATTTATTTACGAACGTTTTTTATTAGTAAGAAATATACCTAACTTACATAGTAACTTACTTAACGAACTTCAATATTGAGTATATTTTTATTACGTATATTCAGGAGTTCGCCCCCTAGTCAATATCTCGCTCTTTACGCTAAAGTTCGAATTTTTGTTCGTATTCTCTAAGGCCCCTTAATCCCAAAGCCCGTTTAATTAGAATAAATAGCTGTTGATGAAAGTACTAAAAAAACTTTAGCTTAAAGAGCGAGGTATTGACTAGGGGGTGAACCCCCTCATATACGTAATAATTTGTTCGCTTTAAGTTTTGATGTTGCTCCTTACTTTCGGCTGAAAAAAACTTGTTTTTTTTAATATCTAATTTCTTATCGTTTTTTAAATAATCCTAGGGAATCCGGCACTTTCTTCATAGCAATGTCCCTCCCCCCATGGAAAGATCCTACCACGTAACCCCGACCCCCCCCCCCCCCACTACCAGAAAAATCCCCCCTGAAAATGTCTGTGTACTTCCAAATAACCAATACTATATATAAACATTGGGCAAAGTTCATAACTTGCAGCCCTTCCCTGGGACTGTGGGGGATTAAGCCATCCTCAAAGACATAGTTATTATATTTTCCGACCATGCTGCACAAAATGGCTATCTCAGAATTTTTATCAGGCGACTTTGGGGAAAAAGGGGCGGGGTAGGGGGCCAGGTTGCCCTCCAATCATTTTGGTCACTTAAAAAGGGCACTAGAACTTTTAATTTCCATTCAAATGAGCCCTCTCTTGATATTTTAGGACCACTGGGTCGATACGATCACCCCTGGGGAAAAAGAAACAAAACAACCAAACAAATAAACACGCACCCGTGATCTATATTCTGGCAAAAAATACAAAATTCCACATATTTACAGATAGGAGCTTGAAACCTCTACAATAGTGTTCTTTGATACGCTGAATCTGATGGTGTGATATTCATTAACATTTTATGACTTTTAGGAGATGTTTTTCCCTTTTTTTCAAAAATGAGGGGAATTTTCTCAGGCTCGTAACTTTTGATGGGTAGGACTAAACTTAATGAAACTTATATATTTAAGATCAGCATGACAATCTAACTCTTTTGATGTATCTGTTGGTATCAAAATTTCTTTTTTTTAGAGTTTCGGTTACTATTGAGCCGGGTCGCTCCTTACTTACAGTTCGTTACCACGAACTGTTTGATTATTTATTTATAATTTTTTTCCCAGAGGCACTTCTTATGGAATGGGTCGTCGCATAAACACCGAAAGGACTCATTCGATTGGAAATCGATTAGTTCTTGTGCCCTTTTTAAGAGTCAAAAGTGATCAGAGGTTAACCAGCCCCCCCCCCACGTCCTTCTTTTCCCAAATGCATACGATAAAAAATTTAAGATAGCCATTTTTATTAAAAATAGTTCAAAGATCATATAACAAAAACTCCGGTGTTGACACGACCCCCCAGGGCTCAGGAGCAGGCGTTGTAAGTTATTCCCTGGGGGAATATATGGTTCTTATAGTGGTTTCTTATAAGGTTTATATTAATATATGGTTTCTTATAAGGAATTCTCGTATAAACTTGAGATAGGGCACATTTAATTTGAAAATTGGAAGTTCTATTTCACTTTATAATAGTCAAAAGAGATCGGAGGGTAACCGCCCCTCCCATACCCTTTTTTCCCAAATGCATCCAAAAATTTTTTTTAAGACGGCCATTTTGTTAAAAATAGTTCAAAGATTATATAACAAAAACTCCGGTGTCGACACCCCCCCCCCACGGCCCGGGGCAGGCGTTGTAAGTTGTGCCCTGGGGGCATATATGGTTCTTATGGAAGGGGTTGTTCATATAAACAAAGATGGCTCATTTGATTGGTAATCGAAAGTTCTAGTTCCCTTTTTAAGAGTCAAAAGAGATCCAAGGGCAACTAGCCCCCCCACGCCTTTTTTCCAACCCATCCGATGAAGATTTTGAGATAGCCATTTTGTTAAAAATAATTCAAAGGTTGGGTAAGAAAAACTTCGGTGCCGATACACCCCCCCCCCTCCCAGGGCCCAGGGGCAGCGTTCTAAGTTATGCCCTGGGGGCACAACTTAGAAGCCATTTTTTGATAGCCATTTCTTAAAAATTCTTCAAAGATCATATAACGAATACTCTAGGGTCGATAAAACCCCCAGGACCCGAGGGCAGGCGTAGTAAGTTATGCCGTGGGGGAATATGTTTCTTATAAAAGGGATGCTCGTAAACACTTCAGAGAGGGCCCGTTAGTAGGGTGTATCTATGGAATTCTACTACTTTATGTTCCTTGGCAGCTTTCCAAGGCAGATTACCAGACTGGTTATTGCTATTGATATCACTGTTTGACGTGTTTGGGGAGATTACGTTCCCTGGCACCTTTTCAGAGCATGTACTTATGCAACGTGATTAAACACGCTTTTACAATCGGAATTCATTGATTGACATTTGCAAAAAAGGGGTAATTAGTGATTGGATAATTTTTTAACATGCAATCTCTGAATAAAATATTTTTTTGGAGCATGTACTTGACGATGGAGAAAAAGGGTTAAAATGATTAGCAATTACGAGCGGGGATTCCCTGCTGGTTTTTTTTTTTTTAATCGAAAACTAGAGATTGTCAAATTGCGTATTTAGGAATTGTTTTGATTGACATTTTTGCAAAAAGGGATAAGGAATTCGCAAATTGGACACTATGAACGATATTAATTAACGTTTTGAGTAATAGGAGTGTGATTGATTCTAATTAGTGATTGGATAATTTTTTAACATGAAATCTCTGAATTAAATATTTTTTGGGGGAGATGGGTTGATTGGTACTGTATAATACACAAGTGATGTTTGGACAGTGTTGTCAATTCAAAATAGAGTTTAACGTTATAGTATACTAAATAGTTGATACTAAGAGAGATGTAGATGGCAAGAAAAGAATTATAATAATGAAATTCAGAACAAACCTTAGAAATGCTTGCAAATCAAGTAGTAAGGTGTATGTGAGTACGAACCATCAATGATCATAAGCACCAACGACCCTAACCAGCAGAGACATCAACCCCCCAAAGGTCCCTTACCCCCAAACTCGAAGGGTGCCTCCCCCCTCCAACTTTTTGCCCCCCCTCCCCATTTTTTTTTGTTTGATTTTTTTAAACATGATATATTTTTTCAACTTTTTTTTACATGTCTTCGAATGAGATGAAACAAACTTAAATTCAGTAGTGTTTTGTCGTGGTTTACCTTGTCACAGTTACATTCTCTTAATTTTTCAAAGTTCATTTTGAATTTCTTTCGTTGAAATGCAAGAGTTGGAATATTTCAGTAGTGTCTTGTTGTGCTTTACCTTGTCACAGTTACATTCTCTTGATTTTTCAAAGTTCATTTTGGATTTCTTTCGTTGAAATGCAAGAGTTGGAATATTTCAGTAGTGTTTTGTTGTGCTTTACCTTGTCACAGTTACATTCTCTTGATTTCTTAAAGTTCATTTTGAATTTCTTTCGTGAAATGCAAGAGTTGGAATATTTCAGTAGTGTTTTGTCGTGGTTTACTATGTCACAGTTACATTCTCTTGATTTTTCAAAGTTCATTTTGAATTTCTTTCACGAAATACAAGAGTTGGAATATTTCAGTAGTGTTTTGTCGTGGTTTACCTTGTCACAGTTACATTCTCATGATTTTTCAAAGTTCAATTTGGATTTCTTTCCTTGAAATGCAAGAGTTGGAATATTTCAGTAGTGTCTTGTTGTGCTTTACCTTGTCACAGTTACATTCTCTTGATTTTTCAAAGTTCATTTTGAATTTCTTTCGTTGAAATGCAAGATTTGGAATATTTCAGTAGTCTTTTGTTGTGCTTTACATTGTCACAATTACATTCTCCTGATTTTTCAAAGTTCATTTTGAATTTCTTTCGTGAAATGCAAGAGTTGGAATATTTCAGTAGTGTTTTGTCGTGGTTTACTATGTCACAGTTACATTCTCTTGATTTTTCAAAGTTCATTTTAAATTTCTTTCATGAAATACAAGAGTTGGAATATTCCAATAGTGTTTTGTCGTGGTTTACCTTGTCACAGTTACATTCTCTTGATTTTTCAAAGTCCAATTTGGATTTCTTTCCTTGAAATGCAAGAGTTGGAATATTTCAGTAGTGTTTTGTTGTGCTTTACATTGTCACAGCTACATTCTCCTGATGTTTCAAAGTTCATTTAGAATTTCTTTCGTGAAATGCAAGAGTTGGAATATTTCAGTAGTGTCTTGTTGTGCTTTACCTTGTCACAGTTACATTCTCTTGATTTTTCAAAGTTCATTTTGGATTTCTTTCGTTGAAATGCAAGAGTTGGAATATTTCAGTAGTGTTTTGTCGTGGTTTTACCTTGTCACAGTTACATTCTCTTGATTTTTCGAAGTTCATTTTGGATTTCTTCCGTTGAAATGCAAGAGTTGGAATATTTCAGTAGTGTTTTGTAATGGTTTACCTTTTCACAGTTACATTCTCTTGATTTTTAAAAGTTCATTTTGGATTTCTTTCCTTGAAATGCAAGAGTTGGAATATTTCAGTAGTGTGTTGTCGTGGTTTACCTTGTCACAGTTACATTCTCTTGATTTTTCAAATTTCATTTTGAATTTCTTTCGTGAAATGTAAGAGTTGGAATATTTCAGTAGTGTCTTGTTGTGCTTTACCTTGTCACAGTTACATTCTCTTGATGTTTCAAAGTTCATTTTGGATTTCTTTCGTTATGCAAGAGTTGGAATATTTCAGTAGTGTTTTGTAGTTGTTTACCTTGTCACAGTTACATTCTCTTGATTTTTCAAAGTTCATTTTGGATTTCTTTCCTTGAAATGCAAGAGTTGGAATATTTAAGTAGTGTTTTGTCGTGATTTACCTTGTCACAGTTACATTCTCTTGATTTTTCAAAGTTCATTTTTGGATTTCTTTCGTTGAAATGCAAGAGTTGGAATATTTCAGTAGTGTTTTGTTATGGTTTACCTTGTCATAGTTACATTCGCTTGATTTTTCAAAGTTCATTTTGGATTTCTTTCCTTGAAATGCAAGAGTTGGAATACCATTTTTCGTTAAGTGTCAGAGTGAATAAATTCATTATCAACATCCTTTGTCAGATACATCAAATAAAATTGACAAAATCTAAATTTCAGAATGAATAAATTCATTATCAACATCCTTTGTCGGATATGTCGGATAAAACTGACAAAATCTAAGTATCAGAGTGAATATTTTTTTTTATCAACATCCTTTGCCAGATACATCGAATAAAATTGATAAAATATAAGTGTAAAAGTGAATAAATATTTCTATCAACATCCTTTGTCAGACACATCAAATAAAATTGACGAAATCTAAATTTAAGAACGAATAAAATGCTTTAACAACATCCTTTATCAGATATGTCGGATAAAATTGACAAAATCTAAGTGTCAGTGTGAATAAATTTTTTTTATCAACATCCTTTGTCAGATACATCAAATAAAATTGACAAAATCTAAATTTCAGAATGAATAAATTCATTATCAGCATCATTTTGTCGGATATGTCGGATAAAATTGACAAAATCTAAGTATCAGAGTGATTAAATTCTATATCAACATCCTTTTCTAGGATACATAGGATAAAATTGACAGAATCTAAGTGTCAGTGTGAATAAATTTTTTTATCAACATCCTTCGCCAGATACATCGAATAAAATTGATAAAATATAAGTGTCAGAGTGAATAAATTTTTTTTATCAACATCCTTTGTCAGATACATCAAATAAAATTGACAAAATCTAAATTTCAGAATGAGTAAATTCATTATCAACATCCTTTGTCGGATATGTCGGATAAAATTGACAAAATATAAGCGTCAGCGTGAAAAATTTTTTTTTTTATCAACATCCTTTTGTCAGACACATCAAATAAAATTGACAAAATCTAAATTTCAGAATGAATAAATGCTTTAACAACATCCTTTATCGGATATAGCGGATAAAATTGACAAAATCTAAATTTCAGAATGAATAAATTCTATATCAACATCCTTTGTCGGATATGTCGGATAAAATTGACAAAATATAAGTGTCAGAGTGAATAACTTTTTTTTTATCAACATCCTTTGGCAGATACATCGGATAAAATTGACAAAATCTAAGTATCAGAGTGACTAAAATCTATATCAATATCCTTTTCTCAGATCCATAGTATAAAATTGACAAATTCTAAGTGTTAGAGCGAATAAATTTTTTTTATCAACATCCTTTGGCAGATACATCGGATAAAATTGACAAAATCTAAATTTCAGAATGAATAAATTCATTATCAACACCCTTTGTCAGATATATAGGATAAAATTGACAAAATCTAAGTGCCAGTGTGAATAATTTTTTTTTATCAACATCCTTTAGTCAGACACATCAAATAAAATTGACAAAATCTAAATTTCAGAATGAATAAATTCTATATCAACATCCTTTGTCGGATATGTTGGATAAAATTGACAAAATATAAGTATCAGAGTGAATAAATTTTTTTTATTAACATCCTTTGGCAGATACATCGGATAAAATTGACAAAATGTAAGCAACAGAGTGACTAAATTCTATATCAACATCCTTTTCTCGGATACATAGGACAAAATTGACAAATTCTAAGTGTTAGAGTGAATAATTTTTTTTTTATCAACATCCTTTGGCAAACACATCGGATAAAATTGACAAAATCTAAATTTCAGAATGAATAAATTCATTATCAACATCCTTTGTCGGATATGTTAGAGTGAATAATTTTTTTTTTATCAACATCCTTTGGCAAACACATCGGATAAAATTGACAAAATCTAAATTTCAGAATGAATAAATTCATTATCAACATCCTTTGTCGGATATGTCGGATAAAATTGACAAAATATAAGTGTCAGAGTGAATAAATTTTTTTATCAACATCATTTGTCAGATACATCAAACAAAATTGACAAAATCTAAATTTCAGAATGAATAAATGCTTTAACAACATCCTTTATCGGATATGTCGGATAAAATTGACATAATCTAAGTATCAGAGTGACTAAATTCTATATCAACATCCTTTTCTCAGATATATAGGATAAAATTGACAAATTCTAGGTGTTAGAGTGAATAAATTTTTTTATCAACATCCTTTGGCAGATACATCGGATAAAATTGACAAAATTTAAATTTCAGAATGAATAAATTCATTATCAACATCCTTTGTCGGATATGTCGGATAAAATTGACAAAATCTAAGTATCAGAGTGAATATTTTTTTTTAACAACATCCTTTGTCAGATACATCGAATAAAATTGATAAAATATAAGTGCCAGAGTGAATAAATTTTTTTTTATCAACATCTTTTGTCAGATACATCAAATAAAATGACAAAATCTAAATTTCAGAATAAATAAATGCTTTAACAACATCCTTTATCGGATATGTCGGATAAAATTGACAAAATCTAAGCATCAGAGTGACTAAATTCTATCTCATCATCCTTTTCTCGGATACATAGGATAAAATTGACAGAGTCTAAGTGTCAGAGTGAATGAATTTTTTATCAACATCCTTTTCTCGGATACATAGGATAAAATTGACAAAATCTGAATTTCAGAATGAATAAATTCATTATCAACATCCTTTGTCGGATATGTCGGATAAAATTGACAAAATCTAAATTTCAAAATGAATAAATGCTATAACAATATCCTTTATCGGATATGTCGAATAAAATTGACAAAATCTAAGTATCAGAGCGACTAAATTCTATATCAACATCCTTTTCTCGGATACATAGAATAAAATTGACAGAATCTAAGTGCCAGAGTGAATAATTTTTTTTTATCAACATCATTTGTCAGATACATCAAATAAAATTGACAAAATCTAAATCTCAGAATAAATAAATGCTTTAACAACATCCTTTATCGGATATGTCGGATAAAATTGACAAAATCTAAGTATCAGAGTGACTAAATTCTATATCAACATCCTTTTCTCGGATACATAGGATAAAATTGACAAATTCTAAGTGTTAGAGTGAATAAATTTTTTTTTTATCAACATCCTTTGCCAGATACATCGGATAAAATTGACAAAATCAAATTATCATAGGGAATAAATTCATTATCAACATCCTTTGTCGGATATGTCGAATAAAATTGACAAAATATAAGTATCAGAGTGAATAATTTTTTTTTATCAACATCCTTTGCCAGATACATCGAATAAAATTGACAGAATCTAAGTGTCAGAGTGAATAAATTTTTTTTATCAACATCCTTTGTCAGATGCATCGAATAAAAATTGACAAAATTTAAATATCGGAATGAATAAATGCTTTAACAATATCCTTCATCGGATTTTTCGAATAAAATTGACAAAATCTAAGTATCAGAGTGATTAATTCTACATCAACATCCTTTTCTCGGATACATAGATTAAAATTGACAAAATCTAAGTGTTAGAGTGAATATATTTTTTTATATCAACATCCTTTGCCAGTTACATCGGATAAAATTGACAAAATCGAAGTGTCAGAGTGACTATCATTATCAACATCCTTTGGCGGATAAAATTGATAAAATCTAAGTATCAGAGTGATTAAATTCCATATCAATATCATTTTCTTGGATACATGGGATAAAATTGACAAAATCTAAGTATCAGAGTGAATAAATGCTTTATCAACATCCTTTAAATGCATTATCAACATCATTTGTCGGCTAAATCAGGTAAAATTGACAAGAAAGACATGGAGTGTACACCGCGACGGCGCATACATAGTGAGATAGACATGCAAAGTCGACATAGCTTTATTTCATTTTTTAAGGTTAATTTAGACGAGGTTACGTGCGCGCACGTAATTTTTTTTCGTCGTGATATTTATTTTCTGAGATTGTAGTTCCTGTGATATTTGAAAAGTCTAGTTACCTGTTTTGGCGGAGAGCCTAGATAAGACTAGTTTCGTTTTCAATCAATGTTTTCGTATGAAAGGGCAGACCTTTCCTGAACTTTAAACAATAAACACCTCTGTTTGAAAATTTTTGCACTTTGTGAATTTAGACAGCGATAAGGGTTCCTGATTGAGACCAATTTTAGAACTTGGGTTCTAATTATTGGTTGCTGTGGTAAAAGTTGCCACAATAGCCCTATCCAAGAAAATACCAAATGTCTGTTAAGAAGTGTTTTTCGTAAAATTCTTAGGGAATTTTCAGAAAATTGAAGGACATCATACATTTTAGTGGCAGATCCAAAATTTTACGGGGCTTTACGCTAGAAAAGCTCCTATTATAGAATATTCTTCCAGCTTGTTTACCAGAAAATAAATAAAATGCATTTCTTACTGCTGAGTCTGTATAATCTTAGACCTTTTACGGCACAATTTCCAAAATATTTCTAAAACTATTTATATGCAGTGTTACAGCCATATCAACTATTCTCCTTTCCTTTTTTATTCTTTAATAATAATTTCTGGTCGTTTTGAGTTTGAGTTATTGTAGGCTTCTATTTCTACTGATCTTAAGTTTAATATGGCCTTTATTTTTCTTTAAAAAAACTTTCTTTTTCGTATAGTTTTCGTAGTATATATATATATACGAATTTCTTTCAGCAAGACGAAAATTTCAGAATTAAATATTCCCCGGCTTTGATGTAATTGTGCGCGAGCAACTATGTTGTTGCCAGTTACATATAAACTTAAGGTTTTTCCGTGGTAAGAATAATAAATGACCCGTTTTCACTATCTCAATGGTGCAGAAAAGTTATTCGACAAAATACGCGAAGGAATGACATAATTGCCACATTGGAAGGTCTGCACCTCCCAAACCAATTATTGGTATATTTAATGCATTTGAATACGCCCGAAAATGGTAAAAATAATGTAGTATATGAACTCAAATTCTCAGTTCCAACGTATCATCATGGGAAAATTATCGACTTACCAATATGTTAACAGCCTCAGGCTGAAAAGCGGTACTGCCAGACGATGCACCCATACTTAAACTGAAAGCCGATATCCGTGGAAGAAATTGTGTATATAAATAATCCCGTCAAAATAAATAATGGAAGGGCTCACCAATATTATCTGAGGTGTTATATCTAGATCAATCAGTTATTATTTGAAAAGTGCATTATATGAATAGGTTAGTAGTGTATTAATATGTTGCGAAACTCTAAGTCAGGAAGTAAAGATCCAAAGACATATACCATCGTTCTTTAAATTGACAAAAAAAAAGAGGAAGAAAAAGGTAGTTTCTTGGAAAACTCAATACTTTTAAACCTGTATGGAACTTTGGGGAATCGAATTATGTTCGAACAAAAAGTAGCCAAGTGCAAGGTGGCACTGGTGAACAAGCAGTTCAACCTCGATCTGAAGTTGCCTTACATTCCATTCAAAAGTAAATATTCATTATTGGTTAATATGGAGCTTTAGAAGTATCGAATTATGTCGAACGAATAAGTACCCGAGTATGAGGAAGTACAGGCGAACAAGTAGTTTGATCTTGACCTAGAGTAACCATGAATGTAACTAATTTTGAACAAAACAACTAGACAATAGCCAATAGAAACTACCTTTCATTTCAGAACAATGGCCAAGGCAACCATTGATACAGAGTTTATAACTATCCGCTATGCAAAAGAGAAAATGATATACTCTGCACCAATCCTGATCGTAAACAAATCAGGAGAAGAAGTTTTCGCGAAAAAATGGGACGTCAAAAATGACTTAAGGGAATATAACATAGGATCGTATCGTTTTGGACTGCGATTGGCGAATACACCCAAATATTGACCTGCAAAAAAAATTGGGAATAAAATACAACGAGAGCAAGGGCAAGTACCTTCAATATATGCAGAAGCTATTTGACTGACGATGTTAGTTGTTCGCATAATAATACAATCTATATTCAAAAACCAAAAGAACAAAATTGCAAAAATAGGTTGCATTGCAATATAAACTAACACATGTTAATTCTAGAATTAAACAGAAAGGCGCGATTAACGATTATTATGATAATCTTCATTATTCACGCAGCAGCCCAAGACGTCGTAAAGCAGGGAATCACACCTAAGCATGGGAACTACCCTCAAAATAGCCGTAATGTATGAAAAATATGAATTCTCCTATTCGCAAAGAGACCAAAGACAATCATATACGAGAAGCCAATGTGGAGCATCTTCAGCCCATATCAAGTGGAATATTTAGTTGCTTACGAGACTGGAGCTCATTAATTCCCCTAACCATGAGGATTTTGTTAACCCTGAATTATGGAAAAATTATTAAACCGCGTGGGAAAAGTGCAAAGAAAGATCACATTTAGTCGATGGAGATGCAGAACCTAAACCCAGAACTCCCAGATATAACCTTAAGCCCAAAAAACGGGAGGACATTATCAAACGAATGGGTGTAGAGGTCCTCATTCGTGCCAAGTCCAGTCCCACCTCTCTAATTATTGTTTGCGTGAGCCCATGCAGCTAAAAGATAAATATTCATTTCATAGGCGGCATGGACGTGCGTAAACAGTAAAGGCTTGAAAATATATAGTAAATTATGACCTCTCATAAAACCATGTAACCTACCTCATGTTTAATTAGATGGTTGAAAATTAAATACAAAATTAGTTGAGTTTTGAGGAACATTTAAGACATACTAAACGCTGAAACATGTGCTGAATATATATATATATATATATATATATATATATATATATATATATATATATATATATATATATATATATATATATATATATATATATATATATATATATATATATATATATATATATATATATATATATATATATTATATATATATATATATATATATATATATATATATATATATATATATATATATAAGTATTATTCTTGAAATTTTCATATTGTGTAATTTTTTCTTATACTCAATCCTTTTTCAATCATTACTGAACTTGTCTCTCAGTAATCCAGTGCTGCTGCAATATACAAAAAAGATGAAAATTGCTTTTATTTTTTATCTTAAAATATAACATTGCTCTGATTAATTCGTTATAGTTAGTATAATTAATCACGACTATTGCTTCAAATAGTAATCCCTGTATAATGTCCTATAACTTATGTACTATTGCCTTATGTGTTTTAACCTATGTGATTGCAAAGAGCATACGATTCTGCCTAGGTATTTATATTCTAGGAAGCGGAGTAAATCAATGGAAATTCAATCATGATATACAAACACGCAACACAGATACAACCTAGTAGCATCTACTTTCATCATTCGTCAACCAACGACAAGTACTCAACAAGTAAATCCCTGAAGACAATATCCTGATGACAATCCCAGTTACCAAAACCTAGTACCAGGTAACACTACCTCAAACAATGTCGTCAAACAGAAAAACCCTATATATATATATATATATATATATATATATATATATATATATATATATATATATATATATATATATATATATATATATATATATATATATATATATATATATATATATATATATATATATATATATATATATATATATATATATATATATATATATATATATATATATATATATATATATATATATATATATATATATATTAATCGACGATTATCTAGAAAACCACCCCGACCAGTCATGTCGTAAAACTGCATAAAAATCCGTCGAAAAACTATCCTTAGGCGGCAAGGTCCCAAACATTAAATCCCAAGGACCAAGAATAATCCTGAAGGTTAATCCCCCAATATTTAAGTATCATAAACCACGAATCAAAGACACTGTTAAAACAAGACTAAAAAACGAAGTTTTGACACTACCGTAATTATTATTATACGTCACAAAACAACCCATCCTCCATGAAAAGAAGAGCCAAACATGACCAATTTTTTGGGAAACACAAACTATACATGTTAAATCGCTCCCCAGAACAAAATGTCCAGAGAAGAGACCCAACCCAACTATTAACACTGTTATCCCAGGGATTAATCCCTCAATGATTGTGCATCATTGGACCACGAATCAAAGACAATACGTCGAACCAAAACCCTAAAATCAAGTTTTGATCCAACCGTAATTACCTTTGTATTTCGTGACGCAGCCCTTCGTTCAAATAAAAAAGAAGAGCCAAACGTGAACAACTTACGGGAAACACTAACTGTACGCGTATTAAATTTTCCCGAGGAAAAAAGTGCTCAAAAGAGATACTCAGCTCAGCTATCAAGATACCCATTCCCTGTAATTAATTCACCAAGGGATATGTACCTAGTAAACATCAACGATTCTATAACACCAACCCCTCGTATATGATGTGAAAAACCACGCACGGACAATTTTGTGCAAGAAGTCATACTTATGAACATTTCAAAACTCTTACCCCAAGCGATAAGTGCCAAAACCGAAACACCGAGATGACAAACCATAAACAATTAGCCGACTCAGAAATTAATTCAATGGAAGCCCAAAATAAAGGGACAACGTGTGTGAGTATTATAGAGACACATAGAATGAAGAAGTAAGTGTGAAATCTTATGTTTCTAACATGTAACTTTAGTGAATATTAAGAAACATTTCATAAAACAGATGAAACAAGTGCAAGCGACATTATTCCAGTGTTGCAATCAGATATTAAGTTAAAATCTATCAATGTGTCAAATTCGTTCTTTGCAAATTATTTAATTCATATATATCGGTTCGTTAGAAGTTAAATATAATAAGATGCTCTTAGATGTTAGTGGCTTACAG
The DNA here is from genome assembly GCA_027921565.1 of Artemia sinica. NCBI lineage: Eukaryota > Metazoa > Arthropoda > Branchiopoda > Anostraca > Artemiidae > Artemia > Artemia sinica. The sequence continues at coordinate 56,095,065 of CM051258.1, read as the reverse complement.
TGTCAGTAAAGCGTCAGGTGGAAATATTATATAGAATTAGAAATAATGAGCATATAATGTCATTATCTGTATCATACCAGGCAACAGAGTAATTGTTTTATCAGAAACAAGATAATTAAATCATATAGAATTATTAGCATATCAGGTGGAGGTATTTTCAGCATTAGATGGAGGAAAAATAATATTACATACTTAATCATATAATCAATATATTTTAGTCAGTAGAAACTCTTTGGCCCTTTCGCCGAATAGAGTGAATAGGTGATGGACCTATAAGTCATGTTTTCATATATGTCGTTACATAAAACAATCAGGAATATGAAAAAAATATGTCTTACTAAATGTGGGTTAATTTAAATAATAAGTGCCAAATTTTAAATTTTAACCATGATAAAACGGGATCAAAATTCAAAAAATAAAAAGAGAAGTAGTAAACACAACGATGAGGACATCGTTAACAATGGGAAGGGTAATATGTAACGGGATCCAAATTCAAAGACCTCAAACCTTCCAAGTTAAAGTTACCCGTGTAAAATAGAATCACTTAAAATATGAACCTAAAAATCAAAGTAACCCACAGATCGAATAAGGCTTGATCCTGCAATTTAAATAATAGCAAACAAATGTATCCTAACCAAATAAACTTTGTATAACTTTTCCCACAACAATAGCCACGAGAAGTACAAAGTAATTTCGTGTAATCAAGCTATATTATTCTAAAACTAAGTTTAGAGTAAGCATTTCAATGTAATCAGGTTTTATTGTCACTCAACAATAGCCATAAGAAATACGAAATATTTTCATGTAATCAAGATGTATTATTCTAAAACTAAGTTTAGAGTAAGCACTTCAATGTTATCAGGTCGTATTGTCACTCAACAATAGCCATAAGAAATACGAAATATTTTCGTGTAATCAAGCTGTATTATTCTAAAACTAAGTTTAGAGTAAGCATTTCAATGTAATCAAGTCGTATTGTCACACAACAATAGCCACAAGTAATACAAAGTAATTTCGTGTAATCTAGTTACATTATTCTGAAACTAAGATTAGGTCAGGAATTCCAATGAAATCAAGTCGTATTGTCCAAAAAATTCCAAAGTGAAAATCTCATAGCTATAAATCGTGTGAAAGTTGAGGCAGCCAATTGGTGTATTCGCTGTCCAATAGGAATACGGATAACATACTTTTAGCAACGCCTTAATGTAGCCTCTGGCGAAATTGGATAGTATAGTTAGTTAGGACTTGGCGATTTTGCGCCAGTCTAGAGGAGTTTTCTGAGAGTTCTTGACCAGATTTATGTGAATTTGGTTATCAGTCCATGAATAATTTGTTAAAAATGCTATATGAGTCCTTTACTATGTTGTTTAAGCCAAACTTTGAACTTGAAGTTTACATAGACCCGTATTAGAATCTATATCCACTGTGTAATTTACCGTAGTGCCTACATCAGTTAATTGAAATGCCACTTATTTGATATTCCTGATCGAAGCTTGTGCCGCAGATGTGAGTAAAAATAAATACATTACTTTCTTACTTTTGTCTCTTCATGTTAGTATTTCTCAGAATAAGTAGTCCTTGTGTCTCCAACCGTTCCCTAAGGAATCTGAATCTATATAATCTGATTTTGACTCAGTAATGGTCACTGACATATGCAACCCATTTGACCAACTGCTTTAGTCCCCCGTCACATGAAGTTCCCCCTCAAACTATGGTATAAATTCACCTAATATCCCCCAAAACAAAATAAATCCCCCCATTTGAGGAAGGGATGCTCGTATAGACTTCAGAGAGGGCTCATTTGATTGGAAATTGAAAGCTCTAGTTCAGTTTTTAAGATTCAAAAGAGATCAGAGGGCAACTATCCCCCCACGCCCCTTTTCCCCCAAATGCATCAGATAAAAATTTTGAGATAGCCATTTTGTTAAAAATAGTTCAAAGATCAATACTTCAGAGAGGGCTCGTGTGATTGGAAATTAAAAGATCTAGTTCACTTTCTCAGAGTCAAAAGACCATTTTGAGGTGACCATTTTGCTAAAAATAGTTGAAACATCGGATATTAAAACTCTGGGGTCGCCATACCCCCCCCCCCCCAGGGCCCGGGGACAGGCGTTGTAAGTATGCCCTTGGGGCACATATGGTTCTTATAGAAGGGATGCTCGTATAAACTTCAGAGAGGGCTCACTTGATTGAAAATGGAAAGTTCTAGTTCAATTTTAAAGAGTCAAAAGAGATCCAAGGGCAATTAGCTCCCCCTCCCCCAAGCCCTTTTCCCCCAAACCCATCCGATAAAAATTTTGAGATAGCCATTTTGTTAAAAATAGTTCAAACATCAAATAATAAAAACTCAGAGGTTGAATTTGAAACAAGGCATTTTTAAAAACTTGAAACTTTTTGCAATCAAAACCAACAAAAATTAATTAAAAAATTTTTTTCCGAAAAAGAAGTTTTTTCAAACAAAAGTAAAGGCCATTTTAAACTTCAGATCAGCAGATACCGATACCTGTAAAAATTCATACTCAAAGCGACCAGAAATTACTATTAAAGAATAAATGAAACCCTAAATGAACAGAAAGTAAATAAACAATCATATAGCAGAGAACAATACAACAAGTAATAATACAAATGAATAAATAAATCTTAAAGCAAGTAATGGTTAAATTTAATATGCAAATCAAGCTTAAAACGAAAAAAATATTTTGCTGTTGAAGTACGAATGAAACCCAAAACAAACAGAAATTAAATAAACAATCAATGCAAACAAACATACAATAGATACTAATGTAAATGAATAAATAAATCTTAAAACGAGTGAAACTTTAATTGAATATGCAAATCAAGCTTGAAAGGAACGCAAATCACTAAATTTCGTTTTCAGTAAAGCGCCAATGACGCAGTAGGTTTTAGACTTTTACAGTGAGAGACGGAGGCGATACTCTTGTTTGTAGTGATTTTTTTTTTTCGTTTCAAGCTTGATTTGCTTATTAAATTTAAGCATTACTCGCTTTAAGATTTATTTATTCATTTATATTTTTACTTGTTATGTTTTTTTTGCAATGATTGTTTATTTAATTTCTGTTCGTTTTGGGTTTCATTTACTCTTTAATAATAATTTCTGGTCGTTTTGAGTTTGAATTTTAACAGGTATCTGCTGATCTTAGGTTTAAAATGGCCTTCACTTTTCTTTGAAAAACTTCTTTTTCGGAAAGTTTTTATAAAATTAATATATAAGATGGCAGAATTTATTATTTTTTCTCCTTAATTCCATCCTCCTTCCTCCTTAAAGGTTCATAACTTACCGCCCTAAACAATAATAGGTCCAGCATTTTCTATCGCTCTGCAAAAATCCACCATCATCAACATCCGTGGTGATTACGTTTTCCCAAAGTTTAACAATCCTGCCCAACTTGCCCCGCTTAGCCTCCTCAATTGTCTCAAACTTCTCATTAATCCTAGCCCTTAATCCTAGCCACCGTGCCTTAAGGATGGGCATAACCTTTTTGGAATGGATTCTTTTAATAAAAACCAAACAAGAAACGTTTAGCCTCGGGTGAAATGGGCATTGAGAAGTGGCAACATCATCCTTATTTACTGTAATTTATATTCGTTTTGAGTTTGCCATCATTGCTAATTTAAGTTCCTGTTTGTTTTGTGTTTCAGTTCTTTATTCATTGTATTTTCTGTTTTCATTGCAATTCAGTTCAACATCTTAAATCAGGGTATTTATACTCTTGATAAGTTTAAAATTCGTTCTTTACTTTTCATGGACAAGCTTCTTTCACTGTATTTAAGTACAGGTAAATAAAATGATGCCTAGAGAAGATTATGCCCACGGAATATTTCACAGATAGGAGACTGGAACAGACATACAAATGCAAGATTTCATTGGGGGAGGGGAGGGGGCAATATTTTGAATATGGATAAAATTAAAAAGCGCAAAACAGGCAAATATTATACAAAACACCAGGCAGAAATTCCTGGTAGAAATCGCAAGAACTTGAGATCGATCCCGAAAATCCTCTTTATCCACACTCACCTGGATTACAACCATATATTATTGTACCAGCGGAAGACTGTGTCCAAAAAATCACGGAAGAATGCTGGCAAGGAAAATTGCATCCATTTGTTAATTATAGAAACGGAAACCGAACCCATATGAAGTTGCAGCCGGGTTGATGCCTCCTTACACTAGGTACACTATTAAAGAGTTGTTGTGTGATCCACCTGGATGTAATTTTCCAATTGCAACGCTTTGTTTTCACAAAAATTGTACCGTTAAAAAAAACACAGGCATTTCCTGTAAGGGTGCAGAAAGCGGTTGCTTCCAAAGACAATGACAGCTTTCCTGGATTACAAGAGAAAAAAAAAATATATTTATCATTATATTGCAGTATTTCCTTCGTCATTAAAAAGCAAAAAAGAAAGTAAAGAATACGGCAGTAGACTCTTAGAGTCCAAACCGGCGGTGCAGAACCCCTTTCGTGGCCCTTCAGCCAGGAAGTGCAATAGAGGGATGGGGCCAGCCATTCTGTGCTCTCGCACACCCTTCCTGTTTACCTTCCCCATATTTCTCCAGGCACCGATTTAGAGCTGGGTCAACTCTGTCTGATCTTACAAAGTCACGTCACTGAGCCCGTTCCGAATCAAGTAAGCAGCCACACCAGGAATCGACCTCTCGCCAATCGGATAAAAGATTTCAAGTCCAGCGCGCCAACCACTTGGCTAGGACGGCTTCCTAGGGCCCCTAAGGTATTACCAGAAGCGTCATTATTTTGCTCCAACACCACTAAATCTAAAATGCGTATATTCAGTGATTAATATTTCTTACAGGAGAGGAAACAAAGATTTTACGGTGTAGGATGTACGTACATGGTAAAGTACACCATCGCAACTTCTCTTGTAAAGAATCTAAAATGATGAGAAATGAAATATAGAGTACATAAACCAAGCTAAGTAATGTTTGAAACCATCTCAATGCCCCCCCCCCCCCCCCCCACCTGTCCTTGACACATGCTGGCCAAGGTGTTTAATTTTATGGGTGATATTTTCCCAGAACTAGAATACTGAAACTTGTTGCAATAATACATGAGAGTGAGAATTTCTTCTTGAGGAAGAGAGGCAAATTTCCTTTTAAACAAACGAAAAGGTAAGATTTAAATTCAAGCGAGGCAGCCCCTCTCATAGTTCCTTTTACATTTTTTGCGTCGCGCTTTACTTTTATTTATAAAAAAAGCTAATTTTTAATTTAATCTCTTATAGTGCTAATGATTTTGATAGGAATGGGAACTTCTGTCAGCAATAATATTAGGAAGCAATATTGCAAATCACTGGAATAATAAATGTCACTAGGGGTAAAATCTATTCAAATTGAAAATTTAAATTCAACAAATGAAATCATTTTCAATAAATAGATTTAGAATTACATACATAGAATATTTTACATTGAATTAATTAAAAAAGAACAGGTGTTTTCAACTGAAAGTAAGGAGCAACATTAAATCTCAAAACAAACAGAAATTATTCCACATATGAAGGGGTTGCCACTCTCCTCAATACCTTGCTCTTTACGCTATAGCTTGACTGTTTTTTCCCAATTTTTTAAGAACGACTCCTGAAGCACAAAGGCCGTTTTAATTAGAATTAATTAAAAAAAAACTTTTTCCACAAATAAGTTTTTCATAGAAAATTAAAGAACTCCATTCAACGAAAAATGAGCAAAAATAGAATTAAATAATCTACCAAGCGTAAAACTACCATAAATCAGCATCAATAAATAAATGAAAGCCAAAACGAACAGAAATTACAATAAATAACCGAGTCAAACTCAAAACAAGCGGAAATTAACATGACTAGAACTCACAACCCCTATGCCTTCTCAAGGCCAGAACAGAATTTGCACTTTACTAAAATAAATACAAATGAAGTAGCACTGTCAGTTTAATATACATATTATGATCATATTTATTCTTTTATATCTTAGTAATTTTTCATTTATTGAAGTTATACAAATGAAAACATTTATTTTTTTTCCAAAAAGTGCAAATTATGTTTTGGTTTTGAAAAGGAATAGGGGGTTGCGATCCATAATCATGTTAATCATGTTAAACCTGAGGGCTGTGGGGGGGGGGGGGTATCCTCAAAAACGTAATTTCCGGAACTTTCAACTATATTGAACAAAAGAGCTATCTAAAAATTTTAATTGGATATGTTAGGGGAAATGATGGGCGTGGGGGGGGGGGGGGGGGGGGGGGGGGGGGGGGGGGGGGGGGGGGGGGGGGGGGCAGCTGGTTGCCCTCCAAATCACTTTTGACTATTAAAAAGATTACTGGCCCTTTAAATTTTTAATCGGATGAGCCCTTTTTTGAAGCTTCTACGACAAATCCTTCTATACGAAGTGCCCTGGTCTAAAACAAACAAACCAAAAAAAAAAGTAAATAAAAAAATAATACATAGTAAAGAACACATCGTTCTTTACTTAGGTAGCGCTGCCTATGATATAAAGCTTTTTAAAAAAATACTAAAAACTTTAGCGTAAAGAGCAAGGTTTTGAGGGGGGGGGGGGAGCCCCTTCATATACGGAATAATTTCCGTTTGTTTTTACTTTTAATACTGCTCCTTACTATCAGTTGAAAAAAACTTGTTTTTATCCAATTTAAAATAAATCCAGCTAACATAGGCGCAACTGTTAAAACAACCAAAATGATGCTCCGTAGAGTTGAATTTAGCTCTAAAATAAATGACACAAAATTATAAAAAAAAATTAGACAATTGAAAAACATTAGCAAATAAAAATCCTATGAATGAGTTGTAAGTTGGAAATCAGAAAATAATTTTTGTAAGCATAATTTGTAACTATAACGGAGTATCTACAAGTATATCAACTTGTATTAATGGTTGCCAATCGGAACACCGTGCTCGTTGGGTCACCGGCTTCCTTCATTCAATATTTTGACATTTGAAATTTTCAGTCAGTCCATAGTTTGCAGCATCACTTGTTTAACTTCAAAAATCACACAAAAATCACTTTTTGTTCAGGGGGGGTTTTACTAATTTTTGAATTTTTGGGGGGAGGGGTTTACTAATTTTTGACTCAGTTTTCGACTAATTTTACTGATTTTTACCTAGGTTTTACTAATTTTCGACTTATTTTCGAGTCGGTCAAAAAATTTCGGGGGGGGGGGGGGGTTCAAACCGGGTAACCCCCCCACCCCCCTGGATACGGCCTTGATCTATATGATAAATTAATAAAATGGATGACGTCAAATAAAAAAAAAAGATATCACAAGCTAATTACAACCACTATTTTACAGAAAATATGACGTCATGTTCCCTCTAAAAGATGCACTAATAAGATAGGATGACGTCATATTAAAAAGAAAGCTATAGAAGTAATGTTCACGTCACTTCAGTTTTCACTTCAGTCAGATGGAAGTACAACAGCATATTCAACAATAATATCTGATATTTCCCTTTTTCAGGTCCTCTTTTAAGTCAACATGGAGGAAGTAACTTCCGTTTCAAGTAAGTAAGTTATGAATTATTTGAAAAAAACTTCAGGGTTTTAATAAATATTAAACATTCCCTTTTCAGATTCTCTTTCAAGTCACCCCGGAGGAAGAAACTTCAGATTCCGGTATGTAAGTAACAAACTATATGAAAAAACTTTAGGTTTAGCATATAGCTAATGCCTGAAATTTCCCTCTTCATTGGGCGCATTTCGCGCAGCGATCATAATTAATGATGATTGACTTTTGGACTGAAATTTGTTCCATGCGGCCAAAATTGAAAAAAAAACAGGCCCCGCCCAATGGTAATTTCTGCTCCATGTTTGCAAAATAATTAGCTATTTTCAGTTCTAGTCGGGAGTTGGATTAAAAATGGGCCGAAAATAATAAGTCTTATCCAAACAGAAAGTTGATAGAATTCTGCACAATAATACACTTACGAATCTTGAGCTTAATGTGTAGGAACATATTTTCTCATAGATGTTATTTGATATTTCTTACTCATGAAAGATAATTAAAATTTTATACTTTTATAAGGATATCTGCAGTACCAACCGCCAAGGGCATATCCAGGATTTATGTTTCGGGGGGGGGGAGAGGTTTAAAAAGTACATAAAAATTTGTTTATATGCATGTTGTTAGGGTTTTACGAGTCGGACAAAACTTCCGAGGTAAGGGTTAAAACCCAGAAACCCTCCTCCCTGAATGCAGTCTTTAAAACCACACTACTTGACTAAAAATGAGCTTGCTAGCGGATCTCTACATCCTTTGATATTAGCCAACTTGTGATTGTTTGACTGAACTAAAAGTATCTCCATTCAATGGGGTAAACACCAACTTCTTGTGGATGCACATTTATAGCATATTAAATAAGGGGCTCTTTGTTAAACTTAAGCCTATCTTGGACAGAAGGACATAGATGAAGGCTGGCTATTTTGTAAGCCTAATATGCTAAATTGTGTTTTTTTTTACATTATTTAGCTTGGTACCAAGTGAACACACTACTCAATTGGTGGGCAACTTTAATTGATTTGATTCCAAGTCACCCCTTCTATACCCTTGTGAGTATTCTATACCCTTGTGAGCTGTTACCAATATTTTTGAATTTTCAAAACACATGCCCAAAGTTCCCGTCCAGAACGCAATTATTGATGATTAAACACAGATAAATGTCCCTTTTCTTATCATCATTAATTATAAACGCTCGACGTGTAATGTCTCCACTATGTCTCTTTTGGGCCACCCAAGAGAAAGAAACTTCAGTTTCGAGTAAATAAGTTAAAATTGGTTTGAGAAAAATATTCTGCTTTTGTCTATGACTAACAGTTAATAATTATAATTTCCCTTGTCAACAAACATTTTGAGTTAACACAGAGGAGGAAACTTCAATTTTGAGCAGATAAGTTAAAAGTCATTTAGGAAAAACAGTACTTGATTATTTTTTTCTTTTTTTTTTTTCTAAATACACGGCGCCAGGTATAATTAAATATCTGATTTGCCGCTAGTCTTTTATCATGGTTTTAAATTACTATTGATTCTTCTTTTATAAGAGTCAACAGAGAAACTGTTAGGGATAGCTTCCTCAGGAAGATCATTCCAGATCGAAGTGCAACATCGGATGAAGTTCAAATACTCTGTTCTAGGCTTGCCAGCCTTAAGATAATTGGATCGAGTCGCTAGGTGCTTGATATTTCTCTTTTTCGGAATCACTTTTGGTCCACAGCCGAGAAAAAAAAACTTTTGTTTTGAGCAAATAAGTTATAAATTATTTGGAAAAACTAAGGGGTTTTAGAGAACGAGAAATATTTAGATTTTCCCTTTTGAATTAAAATCGAGGAAGAAATTTTAATTTCGAGGTACTAAGTAAAAAATTGCTTACGACAAACGATTGTGCTTTTGTATATGACTAATAAATAACATTTTTCTGAATCTTATTTAATTCAATGTGGAGGAAGAAAATTTCTTTTCGAGTAAGTAAGTTATAAATTTTTTGAAAAAAAAACTTAGGGTTTTAGCAAAGGACAGATTTTAGCAAATATCCTTTTTCAGGTTTTCTTTCGAGTCAACACAGAAACAGGATTTAAAATTCGAGTTAACATGTTAAAAAACGTTTAAAAAACGATTTTGTCTGGTATATGGATCATATTTGGTTTTCTTTTTTTTTTTTTCGAATTTTAGTTATTATCGATTTAAGAAACATTTGATATTTATCTTTTCAGGTTCTCTTTTGGGTCAACACGGAAGAAAACAACTACAGTTTCACGTAAGTAAGTTAGAAATTATTCGAAAAACAAATTGTTCTTAAACCTATAACTAATATTGAATATTTGTCTTTTTCAATATTTGTTTCTTTTCCCTTTGGAGTCAATAAGAAAGAAAAAATTCTTCACTACCACGTAAGGAAGTTCTCAATTATTCAAATAATTGTTATTAGGGTAATGACTATATCTTTTCAGGTTCTCTTTTGAGTCGACATAGAAGAAAACAACTTTAGATTCACGTAAGTAAGTTTAGAGATTGTTTGAAAAACAAAGTGTTCTTAAGAAAATGATTAATATTTGTTATTTGTGTTTTTCAGGTTCCCTTTTGAGCCTACATGGAAGAAAACAACTTCAGTTTCACGTAAGTAAGTTTGAAATTATTTGAAAAAAATAGTCCTTATGGTTATGACTTTATTTGATATTTGTCTTTTTTTTCAGGTTCCCTTTCGAGGAAGAAACCAACTTCAGTTTCACGTAAGTAAAGTATAAATTATTTGAAAAAAACATTGTTCTTAAGCCTATGACTAACATTTGATATTCATCTTTTCAGGTTCCCTTTTGAGTCTAAATGGAAGAAAACAACTACAGTTTTAGGTAAGTAAATTTGACATTATTTGAAAAATGAATTGTTCATAAGTTTACGATTGACGTTAGATGTTGATCTTTTCAGGTTCTCTTTTGACTCAACATGGAAGAAAACAACTTCAGTTTCACGTAAGTGAGTTTGAAGTGAAAAAATAGTTATTATGGTTATGAATATTTTGATATTTGTCTTTTTCAGGTTCCCTTTTGAGGAAGAAACCAGCTTCAATTTCACGTAAGTAAGGTATAAATTATTTGAAAAAGTATTGTTCTTAAGCCTATGACTAACATTTGATATTTATCTTTTCAGGTTCCCTTTTGAGTCTACCTGAAAAAAAACAACTACAGTTTCAGGTAAGTAAGTTTGACATTATTTAAAAAATAAATTGTTCATAAGCAAATGATTAATATTTTTTTTTTCTTTTTCAGGTTCAATTTTGAGTAAGTTATCAACTATTGAAAGAATATTCTTCTTAAGCTTATAACTAACATTGATATTTATCTCTTTCAAGTTCTGTTTTTAGTCAACATGGAAAAAAACAACTTCAGTTTCACGTAAATAAGTTAGAAATTGTTTAAAAAAATAGTTCTTAATGTTATCTTATGACTATATTTGATTTTGTCTTTTTTCAGGTTCCCTTTTGAGAAAGAAAACAACCTCAGTTTTCACGTAAGTAAGGTAAAAATTATTTGAAAAATGTTGTTCTTAAGCATATGAATAACATTTGATATTTATCTTTTCATGTTCCCTTTTGATTCAACACGGAAGAAAACAACTTCAGTTTCACGTAAGTAAGTTTGAAATTATTCGAAAAACAAATTGTTCTTAAGCCTATGACTAATATTTGATATTTGTCTTTTTTCAGGTTCCCTTTTGAGTCGAAATGGAAGAATACAATCTCAGTTTCATGAAAGTAGTTATAAATTATAAGAAAAGGGTTGCTCTTAACATATGACTAATATTTGATATGTGTCTTATTCAGGTTCTCTTTTGAGTCAATACGGAAGAAAACAACTTCAGTTTCATGTAAACAAGTTTGAAATTATTCAAAAAAAAAATTGTTCTTAAGCCTATGATTAATATTTGATATTTGTCTTTTTCAGGTTCCCTTTGAGTCAAAATGAACGAAAAAAAAATCTCAGTTTCAGCAAAAAAAAAAAAAAAAATGGTTTTTAAGCGTATGACTAATATTTATATTTGTGTTTTTCAGGTTCCCTTTTGAGTCAACATGGAAGAAAAAAAAAAAAATCAGTTTCACGTAATTAGGTTATCGATTTTTGAAAAAATTGTTCTTAAGCACATGACTAACATTTGATATTCATTTTTTCAGGTTCTCTTTTGAGTCAACATGGAAGAAAACAACTTCAGTTTCACGTAAGTTTGAAATAATATGAAAAACAAATTGTTCTCAAGCCTATGACTAGTATTTGATATTCGTCTTTTTCAGGTTCCTTTTTGAGGAAGAAAACAACTTCAATTTTACGCAAGTAAGTTATCTTTTATTGAAAGAAAAAATGTCCTGAAGCATATGCCTAACATTTAACATTTGTCTTTTTCAGGTTCCCTTTTGAGTCAACATGGAAGAAACCAACTTCAGTAACACGTAAGTAAGTTTTAAATTATTTGAAAGAAAAATTGTTTTAAAGTTATGAGTAATATTTGATATTTGTCTTTTTCAGGTTCCTTTTTGAATCAAAATACGAAGAAAAAACCTAAGTTTCACGTAAGTAAATCATCAATTATTGAAAGAAAATTGCTCTAAAGCATAGAACTAACATTTGATTAAATATCAAATGTTAGTTCTAAAGGAAAAATTGTTATTAAGGTTATGACTAATATTTGATATTTGCCTTTTTCAGGTTCTCTTTTGAGTGAGCATGGAAGAAAACTTCTTTAGTTTCACGTAAGTAAGTTTGGAATTATTTGAAAAAATAAATTGTTCTTAAGATTAAGACTAATATATGATATTTGTGTTTTTCAGGCTCCCTTTTGAATCCAAATGGAAGGAAAAACCTCAGTTTCACGTTAGTAGGTTATCAATTATTGAAAGAAAATTGTTCTTAAGCAAATAACTAACATACGATATTTATCTTTTTCAGTTTCTCTTTTGGGTCAACATGGAAGAAAACAACTTTAGTTTCCCGTAAGTAAGTTTGAAATTATTCGAAAAAAGATTTGTTCATTAGTTTATGATTAAGATTTGATATTTGTCTTTTCCAGGTTTCCTTTTGAATCAAAATGGAAGAAAAAACCCTTGTTCCACGTAAGTAAGTTATCAATTATTGAAAGCCACTTGTTCTTAAGCATATGACCAACATTTGATATTTATCTTTTCAGGTTCTCTTTTGAGACAACATGGAAGAAAACAACTACAGTTTCACATAAGTAAGGTATAAACTATATGAAAAAAATTGTTCTTAAGAATATGACCAATATTTGATATGTGTCTTTTTCAGGTTCCCTTTTGAGTCAACATGGAAGAAAAAACTTCAATTTCACGTAAGTAAGTTTGAAATTGTTTAAAAAAAATTGTTCTCAAGGTTATGACTAATATTTGATATGTGTCTTTGTCAGGTTCCCTTTTGAGTCAACATGGAAGAAAAAAACTTCAATTTCATGTAAGTAAGTTTGAAATTATTTGAAAAAGAAAGTTCTCAAGGTTATGACTAATATTTGATATGTGTCTTTGTCAGGTTCCCTTTGAGTCAACATGGAAGAAAAAAACTTCAATTTCACGTAAGTAAGTTTGAAATTATTTGAAGAAAAAAGTTCTCAAGGTTATGACTAATATTTGATATGTGTCTGTCAGGTTCTCTTTTGAGTCAACATGGAAGATAAAAACTTCAGTATCACGTACGTAAGATGTCAATCATTGAAAAAATTGTTCCTAAAATTGACTAACATTTTGTATTTATCTTTTCAGGTTCTCTTTTGAGTTTGAATTGAAGAAAACAACTTCAGTTTCATGTAAGTAAGGTACAAATTTGAAAAAGATTGTTCATACGCAATTGACTAATATTACATATCTGTCTTTTTCAGATTCCCTTTGAAGTCAACATGGAAGAAAAAAACTTCAGTATCAAGTAAGTAAGTTATCAATAACATTTGATATTTATCTTTTCAGGTTCTCCTTTGAGTCAACATACAAGGAAATAACTTCAGTTTCACATAAGCAGTGTATAAAATATTTGAAAAAATTGTTCTTAAGCATATGACTAATATTTCATATTTCTCCTTTTCAGGTTCCCTTTGAAAACAACATGGAAATTTGATATTTATCTTTTCAGGTTCTCTTTTGAGTAAACATGGAAGAAACCAACTTTAGTTTCACGTAAGTGAAACTGAAAAGTTTTTTGAAGAAAATTTTCTTAGACACATGACTAATATTTGATATTTGTGTCTTCCAGGTTCCCTTTTGAGTCAATATGGAAGAAAACCCTTCAGCTTCACGTAAGTAAGCTATAAATTATTTGAAAAAGATTGTTGTTAAGCACTAATATTTGATATTTGTCTGTTTCAAGTTCCCTTTGAGTCAATACAGAAGAAAACAACTTCAGTTTCACGTAAGTAAGTTTTATAAATTATTTGAAAAAGATTTTTCTTAACCTCGTGACTAATATTTGATAATTTTTCCTTTTCAGTTTCCCTTTAGAGTCAATAAATAAATAAATAAAAAAAAAAAAAAAAAAAAAAAAAAAAAAAAAAAAAAAAAAAAAAAAAAAAAAAAAAAAAAAAAACAACTTCAGTTTCATATAAGTAAAGTATTAACTATTTGAAAAAGATTGGTCTTAAGTATAAGACTTTGATATTTGTCTTTTTAAGGTTCCCTTATGAATCAGCATGGAAGAAAACAACTTCAATTTCACGTAAATAAGTTTGAAAGTATTTGAAAAAGATTGATCTTAAGGATATGATTAAATCATAAAAACAAGTTTTTTCAACTGAAAGTAAGGAGCAACATTAAAACTCAAAACGAACAGAAATTTTTCCTTATATGAAAGAGTTACCCCTCCTCCTCAATACTCTAAACGGTAAAATTTTCGCACTTTTGAAAAAGCTTCCTATTCTAATTAAACGGCCTTTGTGTTTCATGAGCCGTTCTTAAAAAATTGGGACAAACAGTCAAACTTTAGCGTTAAGAGCAAGGTATTGAGGAGAGTGGCAATCCCTTTATATACGGAAAATTTTCTGTTCGTTTTGAGTTTTAATGTTGTTCCTTACTTTCAGTTGAAAAAACTTGTTTGTTTATTTAATTTCTGAGGGTTTTTCAAATAATACCGGTAAATCTGGCTCACCCTCCATGAAAAATTCCCTCCCGTCGCGGGAAAATCCTACGTGGAAAGTTCCTCACAAGTAAAATACCCCCCCCCCCCACGTAAAATTCATTTCGAACAATTCCATCCTCGCTGCAATTCCCCCACCCCTCCGTTCAATCTGTTGCAGAAGATTCAGCCAGAAAAATTCTCCTTAAAAAACTTTCAATTGAAAAAGACTTTTAAGTTCAAATCGTTTTTTTCGATCCCCCCGGAAATCCCCTTTCAGTGGAAATTATTGTCCAGAAATCGCTGAGAATTTACCCCGGGATATTCTCCGGAACATCTCCACATGCAAAATTTGAATAGGCAAAGAGAAAATACGACAAATAAAAATAATTTCGCATAGGAATTCTGTCAAATCCTCCTAGTGTAAAATTTCCCCTGGAAAATTCACCCCGAAAATTTCCCTCCAGACTGAAAAATATCCCCAAGGAATCCCACCCTAAGCCCAAAATCCCCCCCCCCCAGCGAAAAATGTCTCTATAATTCCCAATTTTAAATACTATAAATAATCAATGGGCAGATTTAATTACTTAGACCTATCCTCATGGGTTGGGGAGCGGGTCATGTTATCTCCAAAGACATAGTTTTGAGAGAACTTTTTAACTATGCTGAACAAAATGACCATCTCAAAATTTTTATCGGACGATTTCGGGAAAAAAGGGGCGTGGCAGAGGGTTAGTTACCCTCCAATCTTTTTGGCTACTTAAAGAGAGCCCTAGAATTTTTAATTTCCGTTTGAATAAGCCCTTTTCCGATATTCTAGGACTATTGGTTCGATGCAACCACCCCTGGAAAAAAAACAACAAAAAAAACGAAACAAAAACGAATAAACGCGCATCCGTGATCTTTCTTCTGGCAAAAATACAAAATTCAACATTATTGCAGATGGAAGCTTTAAACTTTTAGATTTTAGTTCATTTTCACTAAGATTCCTTGAGTGTTAGGGGTTGTTTCCCCCGTTTTTGAAAATCAAGCAAATTTGCTCAGGCTCGAAGCTGTTGGTGGGTAACACTAAACTTATTGTATCTTATATATTTGGAATCAGCATAATAAGTCGATTCTTTTGATATATCTATCGATATCCAAACTTTCTGTTTTTAGAGTTTCGGTTACTATTGAGCCACTGCACTCTTTACTTACAGTTCGTTACCACGAACTGCTTGAAAAGATGACACATACTCAACAGGTGAATACAAAAGTTTTGTTTTGTACGATCAAAAATAATACAAAGAATCCCACAAAATTCACAAGAAGGAACCAACAAATTTTTCATGTCAAATAAAGTTTGGTAACAGCAGCAGCAACTTTATTGGTAGCAAAACAGATAAAGATAACTGATAAAACACTGTCCCAAACTTTAGGGATCAAAAAAACTTTTGGGATAAAACGGTTTTACGCAGTAATTTTTGATGGGGAAAATAGGGAAAAACATGAGGAAAAACAAATATGAAATAGGTATTTATAATTTTTAGTTGCAAGTTCAAAAATAAAAGATACCTTATTTCCCTGTCATGCAGGGTTTCTGAAAAGGTTACAACCATTGTGATACCTCGGTCTTCCAAGTCGGACCGAATATTTGATAGCCCATTTATTTGTACATCACCAGTTGACAAATCTTTCCCTGTTGTCAAAGAAATCTTTTTCAAGTTGGGGCAAAGTCGACAAACAACTTCACAAAAGCGAACAAAATTTTGCAACTGAAAAAAAAAAAAAAATATAAATAGCGTTGTTACTTTTTAAGTATTTTTCAGAATAAGACAAGAAACAGGCGACTACACCCAGTTCAGTTGTGACCTGAGTTGACCAAGAGTCACTCTATTGTATACTTAAATTTAATCTTATTATTTTATTGTTATTTTTAGCATTTTGCTGATTTTTTGGCTTTCAACTTCAGATTTTTTCTCCTTTGAAAGCTTGCATGGACTTTGCTGGGGTAAAGGAAGGAGGGTAAAATGAAGGGGGGAGGGCTCAGAGATTCTTATACAATTATTTATATTATGTGTAACTTGGTACATGATATAATTATCCTCAACTGTCTTAAGCTTTTTTTGTATACAAGAGAAGGTCAAGGGGCGGCTGGATATATTGTAGTGGGGGGGGGGGGAGGAATAATTTGAGTACTTTTGTACTTGCGATCATAGTTCATTTAAGACACATTTACATGATTCTATAGCGTAGCAGTTAGCATGTCTATCTTACTCGTTGTAAGTCTCAGGTTCGATCCCAGATGGAATCACTTTTTGATTTTGTTAATATCTTTCTTTTGCGGCAGGAAACAGCAAAAAAAAAGGAAGAAGAAGGTCAAGAGGAACCAAGGGGTGTTTTTTTTATGGGGGGGGACAGGATCAATTGGCAGTAATATGACCAGAAAGCAATTAAAACTAGATGCAATACCGAGACCATATCAGATACAATAATAAAAATTCCTTAGCAACATCGTGTTGTTTCGGCTTGTTTTAAAACAGTTCGTGGTAATGAAATGTACGTAAGGAGCAACATAGGCTAATAGTAAACGAAACTTTAAAGAAGAAGGTTTAATTAATAAGGAATACATCGAAAGAATTGTCTGTTCATGATGATTTCCAAAATATAAAATTCATTAAGTTTAAAGCTACCTACTAAAAGCTATGAGCCTCAGAAAGCTTGCCTGAGTTTTGAAAGAGGGGAAAAACTCCCCTAAAAAGGCAAGTGATCTTGATGAAAATCATGCAACCCAGATTCAGCGTATTAGAGATTTCAAGAGTGGTTTCAAGAACCTATCAACAAAAATGTAGAATTTTGCATTTTTTTCTTCCCAGATGGAAAGATCATAGATGCCCGTTTATTTGTTTTCCCCTCAGGTGATCCTATTGAACTATTGGTCCTCGAAAATCAGGGAAGGGCTCATTCGAATGTAAACTAAAAGTTCTAGTGCCATTTTTTCAGTAGCCAAAAATATTCTGTTACAGGTAAGTGACATTTTCTGCCATTATGTGGCATAAAACTGAGTGGCACTGAACTTGAAGATTCTGAGATAGCCAATCGATTTAGAATTACCGAAAATTAGTATAATAAAATAATTATACAGTAAAGTGACCAATATAACTAACGAAGAAAGAAAAAAAGTAGAAATTTAATTCAATACTAAGACACAAGAAGTATCAGTCTACCCAACCGTATGTAATAGATGGTTAAGCGGAAAGTCGGGAATTTTCTTACACCGATCTTAAAAGCGAGTGGATATTCCCTCGATCTTCACACATATATCAAAGGCTAGGCCTCAATAAAAACATGTTGCGTATTCTGAAGGGTTCTATTAAGTCTCTTTATTCTTCTAGTTGTCGTAAAAACCCATCAGTTGAACCCGATAAAACCTGAGGCTAATTTAGAGGAAACAGGAAGTGAATCAACTCCTATCGATTTTTTTTCTCACCTGCTTGAGCAATGAGCTTCTTCAGCTTTTGGTTTTTCGCAGATGAAAAAGAAACGCCTAGAATAGCGGCTCTCTAGAAGGAGACTTTCTAGAACAAAAAGAGAGATATTTTAAAATTTTCTTACACCGCCCTCCTAGAAGCCCAAGATGACAAAGGGAATACCAAGTGTAAAGTCATACGTGAATAACTGAAAAGGGATTTTTCAGCTCCCTCTCCAATAAATAAGAGAGGGAGCTCCCACTCCCTCTCCTAGAATGATTTAAGGTAAAGAAACATAGCAAAATCTAAGAGAAAGTCCACGGCCGAAATGCCACGGCAGAATTGTCTTACACCACATATTTTCTTACACCGGTCTTCAAAACGAGCCAAGAACTCCTCCATCTTCCAACATATATCACAAACACGGTATTTTTTTTTTTTTTTACTAATTTATGATTCCCGGAAGCACAGAGGGATACCAATAAAATGCCTTGCATACTGGTAAAATGGACTTTTTTTTCAGTTATAGAGAACAGATTCAAAACGGAATTTTGAAAAACACATGCGGTGCAAACACAGAGTTGTAAAGCTTTGATAGCGTATGTTTGTCAAATTGCTTTTTAATTTTTTTGCCAGCAGAGTTTCTTTTATAGATAGCTCATTAATATATATAATAATATATTATAATATATATATATAATAATATATATTATAATACATATATATATAATAATATATAGCTCATTAATAACAAAAGTACATGTTGCTCTTATTGATGAACCAAAAGGAACGCCCAAGTAATTCAGAGTCAGTGCCCCCTCTGTCTCCCTCCTACAGCCACATCTTTATCCGCCCAGGGATTTTCCCTATTTTCAGAAGACAAATATGAGTAGATAACATAGAGGGTATAATAGTGTTGTAGTTTTTATAGGGATTCAGCTTTGAAAATTGTTACTGCAGTATTGCAAGAAAATCTGTGTCAATTGGTGGTGGGTCACAAGCGACTCTTGGTGAAAAGTGAGTATACTATTCAGCGGTGGTAATTTTATTTGTCAGAGTTGAAGTGGAACGTGCTAGTTTATTAGCCTCTTTCCGCAAAAGCTGCGAATTGTTCTATATTGACTATGATAGTTTTTTAAATTGGCATTTTTATTTCCATTTTTTACAACTTTCTGAAAATTATGCTTTGTCTAAATCAAACCGAAATTATACCTGAACGAGGATTATCGCAATCCTTCCATATGTTTCACCAAAAATGATGACGGAGTTTAGCTTCTTTAAATTCATGGAAATCGGGCCATCTTCATTTACGCGTATTAGTTTTAACGAATGCAGTTGGGACCGCCACATTTGGAGCAACCTTTAGAGAATGTACTATTTCTGCAAGGTAGCATTCCACATCTAGGGGGTTTGTTTCTGTGACGTGAAGGGCGTAGAAGGCACCGCAATTTGACTCAACATATAATTTAAATTATTGTAATACAATACCATGTCACTTATATCCCAAGACTTCTTGGTGAACCGTTTCCTCTCCCCTGATCCTCCCGAAAATGACGCTGAAATAGAGCAGGATAGTTCTAATTGGGAATGATCACTAATTAAAAAAATCTTGTGATGCATGTACTTTAAGGTTCGTCGATTGTTGAAGATCTACTACAATAAAATCTAAACTTGAGGCGTTATCAGAGTTGTGCAGACATATGCAAGTCTGATGTTTTTGTAAAATACGTAGGTTATAGGCAAATGAGGCTTTTAGCATCTGAGAATGTGGAACCATATCATTTTTCAAATCTGTGTTAAAGTAAACACAGAGCTGAATTCTCCCCCTGATGTTCTAGTTTTATGCGTAATTTTTAATAAGCTAGCATATGCTGACGCAAATTTATGATTTGAAGTAGAGTTACGATATTTAGTTGGCATGTATACACATAATACAGTTACATCTCCTAAATCAACAGCAATAAATACATCATTAGCATCAACCAGTTTGCTCTAAACTTTTATGAATAGCAATTGCGAGACCATCCGACGGTCGCCTTCGCGTCGTCTTGGCAGGATGAACAAAAAAGTCATGATATTCTGATAACTCAAGCCGCATAGCATTCTCTGAATTTAGAAGGTTTTTAAACAAAGCACACTAGATTAAACAAACTAAAAGTGAGGGCTAAGACATCTAACTTCCCTCTGGCCCCAAAAAGTGGAACAACAGCTTAACACTAGTTGAGTCATTACTTATCGTTGTTTTCTTGTGATTGAAACTCGGGGGGTATGACTGGGAAACGAACTATCGCTACGAGCTGAACGCATCTTAATTTCGGGGCAGAGAAACCTGTTGCAGACATGATTACCTGAACAGTTTACACATTTCCTTTTAATTTTCGTACATGGGCTATCACGAGTGATATTATGAACATTATCATCTCGTCTACTGCACTTCAAATAATATATACAATCATGAGCAATGTGGCCAAAACCTAGACACTTAAAACTCTGTTTTGGCCAAATCAAGGGCTTTGAAACAGGAACAAGGAAAATTTAATTATGATGCTGAATCTCACAGCGCGTTCAAGATCTTCTTTGCTACTATAGGTGAGCTGCACGGCAGAAGACTGACCAAAAATTCTGGAGCTGGTAATACTAGTAATGAAACCAGGAACAGTAGATGCGCCGAAATCTTAATCGATTCGAGTAAGACCTAATGCTGATTTTTAACACTTTTTAATGAATGCTTAGGCCTGTAGGAATAGTTGTTGGCACACTTACAGCAGCAGCTTCATCAGACATATGTGAGGTAAAGCGATCACGTATTACCTCCACATGCTTTACATTCTCAGCATAGCCAGTTTTTTCTGTATAAAGTCACGCTGCTTTACAGGGTTGCTTGATTTTAGCTCTTCAGGTGAGTTTGTAAGAATAACCAGGACAGAAGTAGACACAGTTGGAGGAGCAGAAGGCCACTGAACTGGGGCAGGAGGGATAGCGCATGTTGTTTCTTGATTTTTCACAAGAAAGTTCAGCATTCTAACATTGTCATTTAAACAAGAGGCAATAATAGTATTTGGCTCGTAAGGTATTAACGGCACATCAAATGGGCCAAGAAAAGTTCTTAATAGAAAAGTAAAGAGCGATGAAAACGGCCTTTTCACCCTTTATCAGGGCCCTTGTACCAAAAAAAAATTTTTGGTCAATATTCGATTCCTTATCTCAAATCGATCAGTAACATACAGTTTTGGTCTTTACGGGCCTTCTAACCTTCTCCTCTTCCTTAAAACTTTGAGTACCTTCTATCTTCCAATAAAATTTCCCCTCGCCCAGGGAACAATCCTTAAAACTTTCAAGTTAACCTTTTCAATTTGCTCTTTTCCAGCACCATCGTCAGGGAGCCCAATTTATATATATATATATATATATATATATATATATATATATATATATATATATATATATATATATATATATATATACATATATATATATATATATATATATATATATATATATATATATATATATATATATATATATATATATATATATATATATATATATATATATATATATATATATATATATATATATATATATATATATATATATATATATATATATATATATATATATATATATATATATATATATATAGTATATATGTATATATATATATATATATATATATATATATATATATATATATATATATATATATATATATATATATATATATATATATATATATATATATATATATATATATATATATATATATATATATATATATATATATATATAAGTGTTATATAAATGTTAACTTACGTATTTAAGTGTTAAGCCGGTAAAAAAAAAGTTTTGCCCTTTTTTAGGCATCTTAAGAGGGAGGGGGGTGACTCGACCGAAAAATGGTAAAAATTTGCAGGCCAAGAATAAGTAAAATTAGATTTTTCAGCATTTTAACATAAACAAATACAACCTCAAAGGCATACTTGATGGAACGTCCGAATATATGGATCTTCTACATCAACACGTAGAACAGATTCACTTAGAAAACGTCCAAACACAGATTGGTATGAGAAACCTGTTGCCCCATCTTCGATTCGGATCTTCTCGTGGTAATTTCCTTTTGATTTTTCCAAATGTACATGACTCTTTATGTGTTCTGCTCGATCTAAGTACTCATTGGCTTTCTGCGAAAAATGGGACTTCTTTTTGGGATCTTTCAACCCTGCAGAACCGAAAGTAAATGAATAAACACAAATAAGAATTCACTTTCCAAATAGTAAGAATTATTTCAAAGAGGGGGGAGGAGAGAGGAGGTTGGATTTTACATTTAATCAAGTAGAAAAAAATCACATATATTTTTAATAGGAGAAACATATTATATAGCTCTCAAATGCAAGTTTTTTTTTATAATATTTGACTTAGATGCATCAGGGCTGAAGTTAAGAAGAAAATATTGAACATGTATGAACAAAAAGTCAATAGCTTTGAAAATAAGCCCTCTTCATCAGTATACTGTTATTAACAGTCTCTAGTCCTCAAAAGCCCCTTGGGAGTTAATAACCTAGGCTGTTAAGGCACCGTCCTCTATTGAAGCCCATTGAACCGCTTTAATCTTCCCAAAAGGATGGTATTTAAGATTTATTACTCTCTCAAACGTAGTAAATGTGGCAAATTTTTGATGGTAATAGATATGGTTGGGGCAACACAGCAATTCTGGCAACATACAGCCAAAGTGTATTGCTTCTGCTTGTCAGACAAAACCTTTGGTACGTACTTGTGAACTCGTCTTAGATTTGGGATTAGATGCACAGTAAAGTGTATTAGGATCAAAACACGGTCCTCTTGAAGGCCGTGTTTTGAACATGGCTCTTCTAAAACACAACCACTTAAAAGGTTGTTCAGTTGACACTTCATCACTTTGGGCTGATGTCTGACGCCTAGCACGTTGAGTGTCGTGGAAGTGCTTCTTGCCGCCTTTAAAATTTTTGTACCACTGAAAAACCCAGGTTCTAAATATGGTACTTCTAAACCTCTGGGTTCAAACAGAAGAAATTCAGAGTGGAGATATTTAGCAAATTTCTAACTATCAATGCAAGCACTAAAGACACTAACTTTGAGCAAGTTTTTAAACATTTAGTACAAAACCCATCATCACCCCTCTCACCTATAAAAACTACCACCCACCCCGCGTCCTAAGCAAGAAATAAATTTAGTCCTGACCCTTCTTGAACGAATAGTGTTTGTCCAATTCAGAGTGTCTACTTTACATTTTGCATATTTCAGAAATCCCCAATAAAATCCTCATTTTCAACCACGAAATCCTTGAAATCTCTCTCGTTTTCAACGAGCCAATTGAAAAAACTGCAAATGGCTATCCACAGCTTTAGAAAAACTGCATCCAAACGCAGCCAGAAAACTTAAATTTCCGAATCCGAATAGCACGCAAATTCAAATTTAGCCTTATTTATACTCTTCGTATCTTCACTTTTGACGTAATCTGATTTAAAATTCGCTTTGACCAAGGCTAAGAAAACCCTGAATAGAAATTTGACTGCGCTTTTATTTTTTTAAATTTGAAGGGAAAAAAACAAACTGAAAAGCAGACAGATAGTTTTAAAAGTATTCTTAAAAGTAAATCAATATAGTCTCGACAAAAAAAAACCTAATGTCCCTGAAAAAAACCCTATCTTATGGTAGCTCCCTAAAGATGAAATACAGGCCAGCACCTTAATATCAAACGTTTGGGAGACTGTGTTTATATTTCTTATAACCTTGGAACGCTTCCCTTCTGTTTTGGCTATAAACACCTAGAAGTATTTCAGTTTTCCTGCAATAAAGCGTATAGTTTTTTTTTCAATGATTTATTTGCGAGTTTAAAAGTATTTTCTTTTTTGTCTTTTTCTCCCAAGGCTCCAAAGTTATCCTTCTTTTGAACGTTTTATTTCAAATAGTCTGTTTAGATCAAAGGTCAAACCATCAAAGACCAAACACCCGTTTGCATCTAACGATGTGGCTATTGCTTGCACTAAAGGAGAGGCAATTACACGAGATAATACCTCGTGGTATCACAAATCGACTTATGCCCAGGTCACACTATAGTCACAGTTATCGATAAAATCAAAATTGGCACGACTAGAGCACCAATTATATACACCGTTCCTAATTTCTCGAGCTGAACTTTGTTCAACTTTCAAGCATAGAAACCTTGATTGATCAATCAGAGCCGAGATTTAAGGCATACTTTTGTGAAACTGGAAAATATGAAAGCTTGGAACAGCAGTTTTTCTATCTGTATCAGGGAGATGGCAAAAGTTAAGAAGACGTAGTATCAGGAGAGAACAGGTGGAAACAAATTAATGTTGGTGCAAACTTTTTAAACCGATTTTCCTGAAATTTTAGATTTCTTCTTCCGAAATACAAGTGTGGCGCCAAAATCAAGAAAAACACCGTGCCATTCACAAAGCTTGGCTTTTCTATTGACAGATGTGACTATGGTGTGGCTTGGGCATTACTGTGTTGGAATTTAATAGTTAACGGTCTAGACAGGTCCATGAATAGAAATAAAATGTATGCAAATAATTTTTTGACTATGAAGGATGGATCAATTACACGATTTACTAAAGATTAAAGAGTAAGACGAAAATATCAAATACAAGACACTTGTATCACATTAAGACACAATATCAAATACATTTACGCACTTACAACAGTTTTCACAAAGACTCTGAATAATCACTACATCATAGTTTTTGTAAGTGAATATGGTAACATCTCAAGTAAACATTATTATTTTTGCATTATTATTATTATAATTTTACATTATTATCATAATATAAATATTACCATATTATTATCATTATTTGTATTATCATTTTTATTATATAT
Organism: Artemia sinica; assembly: GCA_027921565.1. NCBI lineage: Eukaryota > Metazoa > Arthropoda > Branchiopoda > Anostraca > Artemiidae > Artemia > Artemia sinica. The sequence continues at coordinate 56,070,123 of CM051258.1, read as the reverse complement.
TCATTTAATTTTTATTATTATTATTTTACATTATTATTATATCAACAGTATTATTCTTACTTGCAATTTCGATTTCTACTTCCTTCCTAATTTGTGCCAATTCCTTTTTGTGGGATTATTCCCTGATAAAATTTTCGATAGTGAATAAAAATCAACAAGTAATAATGAACGTGATAGTTATAAACTAAAGCACTATAACTACATAGTTAACTCTTTATTTCCAATACCTCGACTGAAATCAATAGAACCTTCTTGATGGTATTGTATAATGTCAGGTCAAGCGTTGGCCATGTTTTCTTTGTTCATACAGAAAATGCTGGTTGTCAGCTCGTCTTCTGCTTATGGATGGTCTGCTGCATAAACGATTTTTCTGATGGGCCAACAAGGGAGCTGGCCTTGGTTTGTATAGAAGAAGTGGAAGGCAAAAAGGCGATAGAGATTATCAAATTCCACCCAAATCCTTATTGTTTACAAACCTTTAAGCAATCTTTGAAAAGAGAAATAGCTTGGCGAAAATAGGATTTACAACAAAAACGAAAGTCTTTATTGGTTCTAATATTGATATTAAATAAAGAAAAAACAAGTTGTTCAAACGGAATTCAAGAAAGGCACTGAAACTTAAAATGAACAGAAATATTTCTCTACATTAGGAGGCTGCCCTCATTCCCTTCAACCTCCCTTTATGTATGTTAACGTTTTACTAGTCTTTTACTAATACCATTTTTGAGTAAAAAAAAAAAAAAAAAAAAAAAAAAAAAAAAAAAAAACATAGCCAGCTGGTTGTTACCGTTGTTTTACTTACCAATCGGATTTCGAAACATTTGGACTAAAAATCGACAGTTAAACAATAAGACTTTCCATTTTTAAGGCAATTTGAAAAATTGTCATTTAAAAAATTTGAAAAGTGAAAACTAATTTGTGTTCCATTCCTATTGCCCTTGACTTAGAGCATTTGTTCATGAAGCATTGTGAAAACAATCCAAACTTTAGTGTATGGAGCAGGAAGTTGGGGGGGGCATCCTTATCCTAAATCTGTTCGATTTAAATTTACTGTCGGTCTTTAATTTCATTTGAAAGAAATTGCTTTCTATTGGCTTTCTGCCTGGGTTTAATGCCACATCCAGGGTTACCCTAAATATGAGGGGCTACCCTTGATCATTACTACAATGATGGTTTTCAAGGGGAGTTCATCAAATGGAACTGTTTACGAAGGACTCTCCACTCCTCCTCCTTTTTTCAGGTAAGCAAACAATTTTTTAAGTTGCATTTAAAATAGTCCTGTAATATGTGGGGACCTGTCACCAGGCAGCACCCATACTACATGCTTACTAAAAAAATATTCCTCATTATAGATTATAAGGGCAATCAAAACCCTTCCACCGACTTTCCTTCTTTAGTTATCTGAATGCTCGAATTAAGTTATTAGATTTGGGCCTAAAAATTCACTTTTCAAGACCTCGGGGAAAATATAAAATTTCGCTTTTCTGTGTAGGGACTTGAAACCTCTATACCAAAATTCTGAGTTTAAGTTGTACAGTAATACAGTAATTCTGTTTTAAGTTGTATGGCAGTGAAGGATGTAAAGCGAAAATTTTGTTTTCTTCTTTTTTTTTGTTTCATATTTGTTCAATTTTCTTTTCTCTTTTTTCATGTTCCCAAAATTCAAGGTATCTAGTTTATTTTTGTTTCCTTTCAGTGTTCCATAAAGAAGTTCAATTGGGTATGTTCATTGTTTTTTACTCCTTGCTCTTCTGGAATTTTCACGACGGACCGCCGATTGCAGTTGGTAAGTGATGACTTTTTCTTCAGCTTCATCCCCGAGAGGTATCAGAGATTTTGATATAGATAGATTAAAAAATTTAGAAGAGTCTTATTTAAATCTCAAGCTTATTTTTGATCAAGAAATTGGTCAAGAAAATGATTTCCATTTGTTTGATGATAAAAATTTTCCTAAAAGTAAATATGTAATTTCTAATTTAATTACTGGGAGGTCTTCTGATTCTCAACTTTCGGTATTTCATTTGAATTGCCAAGGACTGTATTCCTCATTTTCTGATCTAGAGTCGACATGTCGGGAGCTTAGACCAGATTGTATAGGTCTATGTGAAACATTTATTACACAACAAACCGAAAGCCTTTTGGATATTCCAGGTTACACTAGCCATTTTCTCCACAGAAAACAGATGAAAAGGGTGGTATAGCAATTTATATCCGCGACACACACACGGTTCAAATTAGGCAAGACCTTACACGAAATACTGAAGGAATTTTCGAGTCGTTGTTCTTAGAAGTATGGCTGTCCCCAAATAAAAAATTTATTGTGGGTGAAATTTATCGTTCTCCGTCAGGGTCAACGTCTCAGTTCATGGAACATATGGCTCAAGTTCTGGAGCTAGCCCAGTGTAAAAAAAATGAGCTTATTCTCATGGGAGATTTCAACATTAACCTCAGCATTCCGCTAACGGCCGAAGCAGCAGATTTGCTAAATAATATGGCAGTTCAGGCCTATATCCTGCTGTTACGATTCCGACACGGGTTACTGAGAGTACGCATTCACTTATCGACAACATATTCAGCTCCTTGCTCCCAGAGTCGGTGGCAGTCCTCGTCAGCGACACATCAGACCACTTCCCCATTCATGCAACACTCGCGCCCTTTCAGAACCAGCTAAGATAAGGTCCCGAATCAACCGTATGTTACCGATTATATGTTTAACAGAGGAAAACTTGAAGAATTTAAAACAGGAACTAGAGCAATTAAACTGGGATAACGTAATGGAGATTCAAGATGTAAACGAAGCATTTGGGTCATTTCACTCGACGTTCATGGATGTATACAGTAGATGTTGCGTGAGAAACCCGAGAACTAATAAACGAAAAAAAGACCAGCCAATTAGCCCCTGGATGACGGATGGTCTTCTGGCCTGTGTGAATAAGAAAAACCACCTTTGGGGAGAGTATAGACGCTTTCCGAGCTTAGCGCGGCTAGAGGAGTATGAGCAATACAGGAAAGTCCTTCGGACTGTGTTACGAAGAGCAAAGCGTGGCTACCTGCAGCAAAAGCTGACGGAAAGCGGGAAGGATGGTCGAAAAGTTTGGCAAATTATCAACTCGGTTCTACGGCCAACCACTAAGTCTTCCACATTACCAGCGAAATTGGTCGTGAATGATGAAGAAATTACAGAACCTACACAGGTTGCAGCATCGCTGAGTACATTTTTCGCAAATATTGGCGATACCACAGCAAATTCCGTCGGGATAGCATCTAAGTCATACAAAGAATACCTTGGCCCGAAGTGTATGAAATCAATGGCAGTGAGTCCTGTAACACCAGGTGAGCTCGAATTACTCGTAAAAAATTTGAAGGGCTCTTCTGCTTCAGGTTTCGACCTGGTCCACACAAAGGCACTGAAAGCAGTAGTGACGACCATTGCTGAGCCGCTAACTTACCTTATAAATCTTTCATTAGATAAAGGGGTTTTTCCTGAAATGTTAAAAAAGGCAAAGATAATACCTCTTCACAAAGGTGGAAGTCATACAGACACAGAAAATTACAGACCAATCTCAATCTTATCAGTTTTCTCGAAAGTCTTTGAAACGCCAATGAAAAAAACCAGCTTTACCAATATTTAGAGGCCAAAGGCTTTTTTAACAGCCGCCAATTCGGGTTTAGGGCTGGCCATTCAACCGAAGACGCCCTTACTTCACTAAGTTTATTCGTAAACAGAATCCTAGATTCGGGTGCTTTACCTGCAGCAGTGCTTCTAGATATTAAGAAAGCGTTTGATAGCATGCACCACGAAATATTACTAGGAAAGCTGGATCATATTGGAGTTCGTGGCCAAGTCCTAGATTGGTTTAAGTCTTACCTGGAAAATCGTCGAATTTACACAGGAAATGACCATACAAATGATGTCGTAGTTAATTGCGGGGTGCCACAGGGCTCTAAATTGGGACCGGTATTGTTTCTTGTTCACGTAAATGATCTTCAGCAAGTACTGACTCCTGCAAGTCGTAGCCCTTATTGCTGCAAACTATGTCACCCACAAACGACGCCGGGGTCTATGGTAGAAGCCGAGGACGAACTAACGGCATTTGCGGATGATTCACTTATGGCAAGCTCAGAATGGAACATCAAGTCTCTCAAAACGAAGCTACAAGACATTCTTGAAGAAACGTACCTCTGGATGGACGCAAATCGTCTAGTCATCAACATTGACAAATCGAGTGTTTTATTTTTTTTCACGTATAGATTCGCTGGCTCCTGATGTGATTGGTATTGAAACCTCTCGTGGACTTATCAAGAGACCAGAAAAAGGACACGTTCGTTACCTTGGGGTTTTGATCGACGAAAACCTCTCGTTCAGACACCACATAGCAAGTGTCGAGACGAAGCTTTCAAGGAACCTTGGAATCTTGAGAAAACTCAGTCACCATTTCCCTAAAAAAATACTGATCCTGATTTACAATGCAGTTATCAAGCCTCACATTCAATATTGTTCTACGGTTTGGCAATCTAATTTCAAGACACATTTACAGAGACTAAACTCCGTTCACAATAAAGCACTTCAAATTTTAGGCCCAGCACCGAACAGACTATCAATGGCATCGCTTTACAGACTATCTTGCACCGTTTTTTGTTTTAAATATTTTTCAGGAACACTCCCATCACCATTTAGAGGCTTATTCACACTAGCATCACAAATCCATAGTTTAAATACACGATCTTCATCAGATATTTACATACCCCCGACACCGACAGCTAGGTCGGAATTTTCTCCTAGAATTGCGTGTGCTAGAGAGTGGAATGCACTTCCGCAAGAGCTGAGGTTACATAGGTCTCTCGGCTCCTTTAAAAAGAATGTGAAAAAATATCTAAAAGATTAAATATTTTTTACTAGATTTATTTTATTATTATTATGTTTAGAATTTTTCGATATTATTATTAATTATCATATTTTAGTTTGATACTTCAAGGGGTGTGAGCGGAGGAGAAGTTGTGTTAAATTTATTGTTATTTGATGGCGGTTCGGGGTGGAAATTGAAGAGGACAGGAGGCCACGCTGTATTTAGAGTGTGCAATTATTACGGGCCCAACGTGCATCAATGCACAAGGAACTAAGTTAAGTGTATTTTTATATATATTTTTTTTGAATTAAAAACCCATATTGAACTGAACTGAACTGAACTGATTTGAGGAAGTAATTTCCATCAGCATTATTCTCCTCCTCAAGATTGGAGAGGGATGTCTCCTTCTCACAAAATTTGGCAAATTTTCAAGGGTCGGAACTGTATATAAGTACTCGTAAACTTAATCAATTTTATAGATTCGGAATCATTATAAAAATTTTTTTCTTTTGATATATGTACTGTTCATCATAACATTTTTTTTTATATTTTTTATTTTTTTTAACTTACACACAAGCAAAAGGATAAAGATTTAAAATCACAGACTATTAATTTCTTTATCTATCAATAAAGGTTAATTGACAAATATTTATTTGGAGGGAAATGTGGCATATAAGCTGCTGATCAATCAAAAAATCTATTTTGATGCATTTCATCTCTTCCATCTCTGTTTCTTACAAGAGTCCATAGTTTTAGATATGAACAATTGCTATATTGATTATTATATATAACATTATATTACATTACATTATATATAGTGTCATATATGAAACGAGAGATAATTAGTTTGAAAGGTCAAAATCTGCAAAAAAGGCGTAAACCAAATCGAATAGACGTGTACCCTTAATAGCTTTAATTTTTGATCAGAGGAATTCCAACTTTTAACCTTAGATGCAGTGATCATTGAGTAGGGAGGGGGAAGATTTAGAGGATATATTATTTTTATGAGAGCTAGTAAAGAGTGAATCTATAAACTGGGTTGTTGGATTACAAGCATTTACAGTAGTGTTGGCCTAAGGTTGCCTGATGCTAAGATGACAAGTTAGTAATAGTAGATAGAACATCTAGAGAAATATAAATTATCCTAATATAACTTTTCAATGTAAACACAACTGAAATGCACAGTATATTGTAGATCCATATAAAAGAAACACTTGAGGTGGTCATGTTGTAATGAAATTGCAGTGATATGATGCAATGATATATAGGCTAATCTGAAACCTCGTGTTGGACTTCGATATTAAGCAGAATTAAATACTAGGAAGTCTTTTCTTTTTGCATCATATTATTTTTTTTTTAGTTTCTTTTTTGGTTTAATTGACCTTCATTTTACTTGACAACAGTATTTTTTATAAGTAATTTTCATAATTTTAAGCTAATAATGCTGGTTTGGTTCTTATAGACCCAGCGATTGCCATTTTTATCCACACGCTTTCATCTAGCAAGCAAATATTTGCATAAATAACTGAAAAGCCAAATAAAACTTCTTATTTGGAAAAAAGTTTTGATGATGCATATTCAAAGTTTTAAATTATATTACTTAAAAATGAGCTAATTCAAAGTTAGTATCCCAATGTGCTTATATTTAAATTGGGACTTTTTTTTTATTTCCTTCACAGTTTTATTTTGATCATTATGAAGCAAGGAATATTATCTTTATAGTAAATAGGCATTAATAAGAGATGTCCTAAAATACTTAAAATACCTTAGAAAAAAGGTCCGATGATGTATATTCAGAGTTTTAAATTCCTTGAAAAAAGGTCTGATGATGTATATTCAAAGTTTTAAATTATATTACTTAAAAATGAGCTGACTCAGAGTTAGTGTTCCAATGTGTTTATATTTGAATTGGGACTTTTTTTTATTTCCTTCACAGTTTTATTTTGATGATTATGAAGCAAGGGGCTTTACATTTTAAAAGTAAATAGCCATTAATAAAAGATGTTCTAAAATACCTTGGAGAAAAGGTCTGATGATGTATATTCAAAGTTTTAAATTATATTACTTAAAAATGAGCTGACAAGAGTTAGTATCCCAGTGTGTTTATATTTGAATTGGGACTTTTTTTTATTTCCTTCACAGTTTTACTTTGATGATTATGAAGCAAGGACTTTACATTTTTAAAGTAAATAGCCATTAATAAAAGATGTTCTAAAATACCGAAAATACCTTGGAAAAAAGGTCTGATGATGTATATTCAGAGTTTTAAATTTTATTACTTAAAAATGAGCTGAAAAGAGTTAGTATCCCAATGTGTTTATATTTGAATTGGGACTTTTTTTATTTCCTTCACAGTTTTATTTTGATGATTATGAAGCAAGGACTTTACATTTTTTAAGTAAATAGCCATTAATAAAAGATGTTCTAAAATACCTTGGAGAAAAGGTCTGATGATGTATATTAAGAGTTTTAAATTTTATTACTTAAAAATGAGCTGACAGAGTTAGTATCCCAATGTGTTTACATTTGGACTTTTTTTTTTTTATTTCCATAAGTTTTTTTTATGATTATGAAGCAAGGACTTTACATTTTGTAAGTAAATAGCCATTAATAAAAGATGTTCTAAAATACCTTGGAAAAAAGGTCCGATGATGTATATTCAAAGTTTTAAATTGTATTACTTAAAAATGAGCTGACTCAGAGTTAGTATCCCAATGTGTATATATTTGAATTGGGACTTTGTTTTTATTTCCTTCACGGTTTTATTTTGATGATTATGAAGTAAGGATATTTTTTAAATAAATAGCCATTAATAAAAGATGCTCTAAAATACCTCGTATAACTTGTGTAAGGATTTGAATTCCTTCTTCGTAGCAAATCAATGACTCAGTAAAACGTTGTTGCTTGTCTAAAGCCACAGCTCTACCAAGAAGGGATATTGCTACCTTTTCTTCGGGATCGGCCATTCACAACAATGATTAATAAACAACGTGCTGAAATCAAAATATATTGGAAGTGAAGAACTGATGCAAAGGTATATAAAACTGACATGACAAGAAATTCATGTTTGTGTCTGACAAGAAGCCAACAACAACACTATCTAGGGTTATCCAGCAAAATCCAAAAATAAATTATTTATTAGTATATAATAGATTCTGACCCAACGCTTGTTGCTTTAATTTTAGACTTAGAAATTATGAAATGAAATAAAATAGTAAGATGTTAATTCCTCTTTTTTTACATTTAGTCAAATAAACAGTTTTAATAAACGTGCCGCAGGCATATTTTTTCAACAATCTTTTTTTAATTAGTCTATGTTCTAAATGCAAATCTAAGATGGAGAATAAAGATCCTGCAGAGCGGTTGATGGCGCACAAAGGCTCGACAACTGTCAACATTTCAGTTACCGAGTATTTTTACAGAGACAGGCAGCAACAATGTCGACAAACCTTGCAGGAACTGAGATCAAACACTAGGCCTCTTATTGCCAAGCAGAGATCAATCTACAGCACTACAATAGGTTGCACACAAGCCTAGCCATAAACATTTTATAGTCAACGAAAATAGTTAAAATGAAAAGAATCTCCGAACTTTCAGTAAATTTCAAGATTAATCTTATTAGTCTTTGACCTTTAACTGCAAGTTAAAGTTTAATCAATTAAATTTTACAGTTTATTGGAATCCAAAACTGGTAAAAGGGTGTAGAAAACAGACATGAGAAGAAACTCATGATTGTGTCTGACAAAAATAACAGACAACAACAGAATCTAGTGTTATCCAGGCAAATCCAAAAATTGATCATTTATTGGTATAAAATAGATTATGGCACAATGCCTGCTGCTTGAATTACAAGATTTAGAAATTATCAAACAAAACGAAATATGAAATTATTAATTCTTTTTTTTTTTACATTGAACATAATAAACAATTTCATCAAAAGTGCAAAAGACGTCTTCGTGTCAACTGTTTTTTTTTTAATTATCCTGTGTTCTGTATACAAACTTAGGATAAACATCCTCCAAAGCCACAAAGCCAAGACACAGAGCAGCGACAATTGTCAACGTTTCAGTTGCCAAGTCCTAGTACGCGGACAGGTAGCAACCCTGTCATCTAACATTGCAGGAACTGGGATCAAACACACGGCTCCTTATTGCTAAGCAGAGACCAATCCATTGTACTACTACAGGTTGCATACAAACCTAGCCCTAAATATTTCATAATCAACAAAAATAGTTTAAATCAAAAGAATCTACCACATTCAGTAAATTTCAAGTTGAATCCTATTAAACTTAGACCTTTAACTGAAATCTAATATTTGATCAACAAAATTTCAGAACAAAATTTGCACTTTACTGAAAAAAATATAAATGTTTTTACTTTTGTAACTTTAATAAATCAAATAATATTAACATTTTGATTACTAAATATCAGTATACGTATATTAAACTGACAATGCACATTCATTTGTATTTTTTCAGTAAAGTGCAAATTTTGTTCTGGCCTTAGTTTGACTCGATTATTTATTGTAATTTCTGTTCGTTTAGGGTTTCATTTATTTATCGATGTCGATTTGTGGTAGTTTCACGCTTGGTAGATTATTTGATTTTATTCTTGCTCATTTTTTTGTTTAATGGAGTTCTTTACTTTTCTTTCAAAAACTTATTTTGTGGAAAAAGTTTTTTTAATTAATTTCTGTTCGTTTTATATTGACATAGTCTTTTCAGGGGAAAAAAAAATAATACTTTAAAATTTTCCGTTTTTTTAAGACTTTATAGTTTGGCCTGCTATTTGTGTGCTGGAGAAAAATTTTCAGAAATTTTTAACAACATACACCCTTTTAAAAATCTGGACACAATTAGTACTGTTTAATTTAGTTTCATACCTCCTTTAGTTGACCTGAAATGGAAAACTTGATGCCATTCGCAAAAAAATCTGTTTACTTTCTTTGATAGCTTAGATACACTTACGCTATTTTGATTTGGTTAAATTTTAAGAGCAGAAGTAGTCCCGAAAATTTGAACATAATACCCTCAGTCGTTCTTGGGATACTGCTGAGATGCCTTATTGGGAATTAGCATTAACACAGTGCATTTTGATTTAATCTTAAGGCAACATTTAGTTTTTAAACATAATGGGCAAATGGGAGGGTGGAGTGGGAGGGGGATTAGTTGCCCTCCAATCACTTTCGACTATTAAAAATGGAATCAGCCCTTTCTATTTTCAAACGAATGAGCCCTTTTCGAAGTTCCCAGAACAACTCCTTCAGTACGAAGTGCCCTGGTCTAAACAACAAAAACAACAAAAAATAATACATTATACCCAGATCGATCTTTACAATAAAAATGTCAAGCCTTCCAATAACTTTCGACTATTAAAAAGGGCACTAGGCCTTTCGATTTCCAATCGAATGAGCCCTTTTTGAAACGACAACGCTTTCTAAATCACCTTATACGCCCCCAGGGCATAAATTACAACCCTTATCCTAAGGTATGTTAGGGTGGTTGTCATCCTATAAGACCGAATTTCCAGAGCTTTCAACTACGTTAAACAAAATGGCTATCCCAAAATTTTGACTGGATGTGTTTGGGGAAAGGGTGGGCGTGAGAGGGGAGGTAGTCGCTCTCCAATCACTTTCAACTATTGAAAATGGACCTAGTCCTTTCAATTTCCAATCAAATGAGCCCTTTAAAGTTTCTACGAAAAACTTTCAATACAAATCTTATATGCCCCCAGGGCATAACTTAAAGCCCTTGTCCAGAGCACTGGGGGGGGAGGGGGGGTATCATTCCCAAAGACCTAATTTCCAGAAATTTCTACTATGTTGAACAAAATAGCTATCTGAAAATTTTTATTGGATGTATTGGGAATAATGGTGGACGTGAGAGGGAGGGGGGTTAGTTACCCTCCAATATCTTTCGACTATTGCAAAGGGCACTAGCCCTTTCAATTTCCAATTGAATGAGCCCCTTTTGAAGTTTTACGACAACTCTATCTATAAAAACCTTATATGCCCCCAGGGCAGAACTTACAACCTTTTCCCTTGGGGCTCTGGGGGGGGGGGGGTTGTCATCCTTAAATACATAGTTTTCAGAACTTTCAACTACGTTGAAAAATGGCTATCTCTAAACTTTGATTGAATGTTTTTGGGGAAATGGTGGGCGTAAGAGGGGGTTAATTACTCTCCACTCACTTTCGACTATTAAAAAGGGCAATTTCAATTTCCAAAATTCCTATATTGCTATATAAACTTTATGTGCCCCCTGGGCATAACTTACAACCCTTGCACTGAGGGCTCTGAGGGGGTTTAAAAGACCTAATTTCAAGAACTTTCAACTACGCTGAACAAAATGTATATCTCAAAATTTTGATTGGATGTGTTTGGGAAAATGGTGGGCGTGAGAGGGGCGTTAGTCGCTCTCCAATCACTTTCAGCTATTAAAAAAGGCACTAGCCCTTTCAATTTCCAATTGAATGAGCCCTTTTGAAGTTTCTACGCTTTCAATAAAAACCTTATATGCCCCCAGGGCATAACTTACAACCCTAAAAGACCTAAAGACCTAATTTCCAAAATTTTCAACTGCGCTGAATAAAATGGCTATCTAAAATATTGATTGGATGTGTTTGGGAAAAAGATGGGCGTGAGAGGGGGGTTAGTTGCCCTCAAATCACTTTCGACTATTAAAAGGGGCACTAGCTCTTTGAATTTCCAATCGAATGAGCCCTTTTTCAAGTTTCTACGACAAAAATTTCAATGAAAACCTTATATGCCCCCAGGGCATAACTTATAACCCTTGCCCTGAAGACTGTGGGGGGAGTGTCCCTGCTCAAAGATATAATTTCCTGAACTTTGAACTGCGTGGAACAAAATGGTTATCTCAAAATCTTTATTGGATGTGTTTGGGGAAATGGTGGGCATGGAAGGAGTGTTAGTTGCTTTTCAATCACTTTCGACTATTATAAAGGGCACTAGTCATTTCAATTACCAATCGAATGAGCCCTTTTTGAAGTTTCTACAACAACGCGTTCTATAAAAACCTTATATGCCCCCTGGGCATAATCTACAACCCTTGCCCTGAGGGCTGTGGGGGGGGGGTGTCATCCTCAAAGATCTAATTTCCATAAATTAAAACTACGTTGAATAAAATGGCTATCTCAAAGTTTTGATTAGATGTGTTTGGAGAAAAGGTGGGCGTGAGAGGCGGGTTAGTTGCCCTCTAATCACTTTCGACTATTAAAAAGGGCACTAGCCACACCAATTTCCAATTGAATGGGCATTCTATAAAAAACCTTATATGCCCCCAGGGCATAACTTACAACCCTTGCCATAAGGGCTGTGGGGGACTGTCCTCCTCAAAAACACAACTTCTATCTGGAAATCAACTACGCTGAACAAAATGGCTATCTCAAAATTTTGATTAGATGTGTTTTCGGAAATGGTGGGCGTGGAAGGGATGTTAGTCGCCTTCCAATCACTTTCGACTATTAAAAAGGCTACAAGCCACTCCAATTTCCAATTGAATGAGCCCTTTTCGAAGTTTCTACGACAAGTTCTTCAATGCGAAGTGCCCTGCTCTAAAGGAAAAAAAATTAATAAATAATACATCGTGCCAACATCGTTCTTATATGCCCCCAGGGCAAAACTTAAAACCCTTGCCCTGAGGGTTGTGGGGGAGTGTCCTCCTCAAAAACATATTTTCTATCTGGAAATCAACTACGCTGAACAAAATGGCAATCTCAAAATTTTGATTGGATGTGGTTTGGGCGAATAATGGGCGTGGGGGGGGGGGGCTAGTTGCCCTCCAATCACTTTTAACTATTAAAAAGGGCACTAGCCACTCCAATTTCCAATTGAATGAGCCCTTTTCGAAGTCACTACGACAACTCCTTCGATACGAAGTGCCCAGGTATGACAAAAATAAATATTACATTGTGCCAACATCCTTCTTTACTGAGGCAGTGCGATCGCGCTGCCTATGATCAATAAAACAACTTTCTACATAAACCTTATATGCCCCCAGGGCATAACTTAAAACCCTTGCACTGAGGGCTCTGAGGGGGTTATCATCCTAAAAGACCTAATTTCCGGAACTTTCAACTACGTTGAACAAAATGAATATCTCAAAATTTTGATTGGACGTGTTTGGGAAAATGGTGGGCGAGAGAGGGGTGTCAGTCGCTATCCAATCACTTTCGACTATTAAAAAGGCACTAGCCCTTTCAATTTCCAATTGAATGAACCCTTTTGAAGTACAACAACGCTTTCAATAAAACTTTATATGCCCCCAGGACATAACTTACAACCCTTGCACTTAGGGCTCTGATGGGGTTATCATCCTAAAAGACCTAATTTTCAGAACTTTCCACCACGTTGAACAAAATAGATATCGCTAATTTTTGACTGGATGTGTTTGGGAAAATGGTGGGCGTGAGAGGGGTGTTAGTCGCTATCCAATCACCTTCAACTATTAAAAAAGGCACTAGCCCTTTCAATTTCCAATTGAATGAGCCCTTTTGGAGTTTCTACGACAACGCCTTCAATAAAAACTTTATGTGCCACCAGGGCATAACTTACAACCCTTGCCCTGAAGGCTGTGGAGGGAGGGGATGTCATCCTTAAAGACCTAATTTCCAAGACTTTCAACTACGTTGAATAAAATGGCTATCTAACAATTTTGATTGGATCTGTTTGGGGAAAAGGTGGGCGTGAGAGGAGGGTTAGTTGCCCTCAAATCACTTTCGACTATTAAAAACGGCACTAGCCCTTTGAATTTCAAATCAAATGAGCCCTTTTTCAAGTTTCTACGACAAAGATTTCAATAAAAACCTTATATGCCCCCAGGGCATAACTTATAACCATTGCCCTGAAGACTGTGGGGGGAGTGTCCTGCTCAAAGGTATAATTTCTGAACTTTGAACGTCGTGGGACAAATTGGCTATCTCAAAATTTTATTGGATATGTTTGGGGAAATGGTGGGCGTGGAAGGGGTGTTAAATGCCTTCCAATAACTTTCGACTATTAAAAAGTGCACTAGCCATTTCAATTTCCAATCGAATGAGCCCTTTTTGAAGTTTCTACGACAACATGTTCTATAAAAACCTTATATGCCCCCAGGGCATATTTTACAACCCTTGCCCTGAAGGCTGTGGGGAATTTCCTCCTCAAAAACATAATTTCTATCTGGAAATCAACTACGCTGAACAAAATGGCTATCTCAAAATTTTGATTTGAGGTGTTTCGGGAAATGGTGGGCATGGAAGGGGTGTTAGTTGCCTTCCAATCACTTTAGACTATTAAAAAAGGGCACAAGCCATTCCTATTTCCAATTGAATGAGCCCTTTTCGAAGTTTCTACAACAACTTCTTCGATACGAAGTGCCCTGCTCTAAAGGAAAAAAAATAATAAATAATACATTGTGCCAACATCGTTCTTATAGGCCCTCAGGGCATAACTTAAAACCCTTGCCCCGAGGTTTGTTGGGGAGTGTCCTCCTTAAAAACATATTTTCTATCTGGAAATCAACTACGCTGAACAAAATAGCTATCTCAAAATTTTGATTGGATGTGTTTGGGAGAATGATGGGCGTGGGGGGGGGGTGCTAGTTACCCTCCAATCACTTTTGACTATTAAAAAGGGCACTAGCCACTCCAACTTCCAATCAAATGAGCCCTTTTCGAAGTTTCTACGACAGCTCCTTCGATACGAAGTGCCCGGGTATGGAGAAAAAAAATAATACATTGATAATACAGCCCCTCTCTCTTCCCCCAATTTTAATTGGATCGAAGCAGTTGCTTTGGTCTACTTCTGAAATGGAGGTCGATGATTTCAGGAAGACGAATTAAAAATTCCACTGGAAAGAATTGGAATTTCAAGATTGAACTTTCCAGAATTACTTCCAAGAACTGTAAGGGCATAAAATTCTCTACCAAAGATCTCTAACAGACAATTCCATGCTCTACACAGATCCAAAAAAAAAAAAAATTATCCTAAAAGGTTTACTTTTGGAGCCAGGGCCATTTTGTTTTACTTCTTGTGTTTACCATCTACTATGCTAGAAAAAAAAAAAAAACATTACTAATTTTTTGTCGAGAAACAGGTTTTAAATTTTCATCTCTTGATTTTAGTAAAAATGTTTAACGAGTATACATCTTTTATATATTTGTTTTTATTAATATTCAACGATCTATCATTCTGGATAAAACATTTCATTAAGAAAAGAAATTTAAGTTCTTAATTTCGTCTCTAGTTGTTAAATACAAATATAATGGCAAAATAAAAAAATATAGTTGTTTATTGCTCCACAGCAAAATTAGAATATCTTGACTTAGAACAAACTCCTAAAGTTGTGCTGCGTAAACATACTGTTCAAAACTGGATCCAGAGCCCAAATTAAGGGAAGATATTTTATGTTCAAAAGAAGCAAGTTATTTTTCAAGCTAATCTTTAAGTCTGCTTGTCCTGGAATGCGGTTTGCAAGACTAAATCTGGATTCCAATCTAAATTTTAATTTCACCTAAAGATAGGACCTATTCTCTGTGAATCTATCAGACCTTAAGAGTGGGGAAATGGTAGATGAACGAGGTTACAAAGAAGTAACAATTCTGGAAGTAAAAGTTGGCAAAAAAGCCCCTTTACTGCACTTGTGCTGAAAACAATGTCATTAACAGGCACTGTTGCTGCCTATGTGCCACCAATCTGGCAAGACCTAAGTTCTAAGCAGCCTTTTGTATTTTTATATCTATTATTTTTTAGCCCACGGCTATATCTGGCTCCATTAGCAGGGGAAGATGTGCATTGTCATAATGAAAATCATTGCAGGGTACTTTGAAATATTCTAGTGCTGATTAGGGAATCAAATGGTGCTACTCTTTTGTTATTATAGTTATTCTTTCAGAATAATGGATATACTGCAATGACAACCAGGCTACAAAACCTAGATAAATTAAATTTAACAATTTTCATTGGCTAAACCACCGAGTTCTATTTTTACAAGGAAAATATAGGGTAAACTTATAAATGGTATGATTACTTTGCTAGGAAAAAGGTGAACACAGCCCCTGATGCATCTTTCATTGCTATTTCTGAATATAGTAATGGCTTCATGTGCATATTATATTTTGAGCCCTTTAAGGGACCTTTAATGTGACACCTTGTTCTTTATTGTTTGCCTACCGTATAGAAAATGCTTACCTACATTCTAGAAACTTTCATTTACCCCCACCCTCCTAAAGGATAAATATACTGGCTACAGTATATATTTGTGCTAAATATATCACAGCAGGAGAGTGGCTCTTTAAATGGATTAAATAAAAAAAAAAACAAGTTTTTTAAACTGAAAGTAAGGAGCGACATTAAAACTTAAAACGAACAGAAATTATTCCGTATACGAAAGGGACTGTCCCCTCCTCAACGCCTCGCTCTTTACGCTAAAGTTTTTTATTGTTTTAAAAAATAAAGTTGTGAGACAGAGTCAAACTTTAGCGTAAAGAGCGAGGCGTTGAGGAGGGGACAGTCCCTTTCATATACGGAATAATTTCTGTTCGTTTTAAGTTTTAACGTCTCTCCTTACTTTCAGTTTAAAAAACTTGTTTTTTTTATTTAATTTTTGAACGTTTTTGAATAAATGCAGGTTTTGATCTTGGCTCACCGTACATGAATAATTAAAACAAAATTTTCATATTAATTTACTTTTATTTAGTTAAATGGCTTTCTCGAAACTTGTTTAATTTTATTTACGAACGTTTTTTCATTAGTAATAAATATACGTAACTTACGAATTAACTTATGTAACGAACTTCTATATTCATATATTTTTTTAATTTGTTTATTAGGGGGTTCGCCCCCTAGTCAATACCTTGCTCTTTAAGCGAAAGTTCGAATTTTGTTCCAATTCTTTAAAAATGACCGCTTAATCACAAAGGCCGTTAATTAGAATAAATAGCTCTTATGAAAGTACTAAAAAATCTTTGGCTTAAAGAGCGAGGTATTGACTACGGGGTGAACCCAATCATATATGTAATATTTTCTGTTCGTTTGAAGTTTCGATGTTGCTGCTATTGCAGTTGAAATACTTGTTTTTTTATATTAAATTTCTGATCTTTTTTTAAATAATGCTGGGAAGTCCGGCGTCCCCTTCATAGCAATGTCCCTTCCCCATGAAAACTTCCTTCATGGAAAGATTCTCCCACATAACCCCCGTTTACCATTCGGTTACCATTGAGCCGGGTCGCTCCTTACTTACAGTTCGTTACCACGAACTGTTTGAAACACAATAATAACAAAATAGGAGCATTATTTATTTTCTCACATGATGCTGTTTCCAAATATAATATCTGATACTCCAACACAAATCTTGATTTAGAGAGTGTGATGTAAACACTTTATTTTTGGGTAAAACTTGCATATACTTTTGGAGAAAAAAATTCTTCAACCTTGTGAGTGACTTTCCTACAGACATTTATTGAGTATTTGTTGGCTTTCATTAACAGTTACAAATTCCCCTAGGAACTCACTTTACTCACTGTTGCTGTTACTTGGTTGCTGACAGAAGTTTTATTTTTTGGTGAATTTCAAAATTCAGCCAAATAGTCAGTGGTTTTACCATGCAGCATTATCTTTATAACCGGTATTTTCTTTTTCCTCCACTGGCCACAGATTGCCAAGCCAAATTCTTTCTCAGAGTTGCATTAGCTTGGCAATGCTGACCCCCAACTATACACTGAGAATAGTTGTCTGAATAGATCTCTTGCAAGATATACCAAGCAATAGGCAGAAGAGTGGAGAGTAACTGCCATAAGCATTGTCAGTACCCGCTGGTTTTAAGTTGCCTTTGAATTAAGGTGAATAATAGGTGAGTGGGTCCTGACACTTCCCTTATTCCTATAAATTGTGTCAGAACTGGTCATGACTAAGAGGTTACATGGAATCTTCTCCACCAGTGTAACTAGTAAGACTGGTGGCATTGCATGTACCATGTGCAAAGAATGGCTTCACTTCACATGCAGTAAAGTTAAATACTCTTTTAAACTAAACAACACATATCCATGCCTTCGATGCAAACCAAAAAATGCTCCTACTGTCATGTCTCTGAAAGTGATCAGAAAACTGGCTTGGACAACTACTTCAATTACAAGTTCAGCAGGATCTAGTGGGCTTCCTCACCCCCAAGCTAGGTGGTACTCTCCCAGGTTGGCAAAAAATTATCTTACAATCACTAAGCTCTTGTATCCTACTCCAGCCTTTATGAACCTTGGTGACGGTAAAAAAATTTTAACTTGGACCAAATTCACAACCTCCCAAGCACGGTATATAAATTATAGGCAGTATGATCTTTCCCTATCTCACCCATTATAAAAACCCGGACCGAGATGCGAGTGCTCCAGAGAACGTGGAAACATAAGCGACATTAGATCTTTTCACGGGTAGACAAGTCAGATTTCTCTTGAACGAGAAACTTGGCTTCAACGCTGGAACACTAAATTTTGAAGAAACTAATTTTAAATTAATATATTTCAATACATATATGAAAATCGGTAATTAGTAGTGCAATGTTATTATTAGATGTTTTTAGGAATTAAAACTAGGTTTCGAAGTCTCAAGTTGGTTTCAAAGGCATTTTGAGAAAGTTTCTGCCAAAATACGCGTTCCAGGGTAATTGGACCGCTGATGGCAGATCAAATGAGAGGAGCTGTTTGTACGCGCTAATGCAAGAAGAAGTGGGAGGAGCTGTTTGTTCGCACCGAGAATGAAGAGCCAACTTACTACTATATCTTTATATACTGTGGTCCCAAGTAACACCAACTCCTGAAGTTGTAGTGAAAGTAATCGAGCCTGATAAAATACAAACCAGCAATAATTTACTTGCTCTGGTTTCGGCTTCCTCAAAATATATTGTGAGCCCCTGACCTCTCTAGGTGCGGTACCTTTGATATACCAGCTTGGGGAAGTCCCTCTTTCAACTGCCATTCTTGTAGAAGATAACACCACAATGCATGCAGTGCAATAGATGCAGACTTAGTACCAGCTCTGAAAAAACCATTGGGATGGCAGTTTTGGTTTATATGTAATGTGTGCTACCAAGGTCTCTGCCATCCGCCTGAACACCTAAACCAAAGTAAGGCAAGTTTAGAGCTGCTAAACAGAACAGTGGGCAAAATTGATCATGATATAACTGCTGTCATTTGCCAAACCTCTAAGATCAACAGACTTTCCAAAAGAGAATTACATGAGCCATACAATAAGCCATTTACTTTAGCAGAAATACAAAATGTTATATCCAACCTTCCAAAAACTGCTCCTGGATCAGATATGGTTTTCCTTCAGTTTGTTTCCAATGTAAATGATGTGTGGATATCATGCCTCCTTGACTTAATTAATCAGGCATGGGATACTGGTTATTTCCCAAAAATCTGGAAATCAGCAACATCAATAATGATTCCTAAAGCTAATAAAGACTGCTCAATGATTGAAAACCATTGCTTTATTACACTCTTGCCTGTTTTAGGCAAAGTATATGAAAGGCTTGTAAAAAGGAGGTTGAACTGGGAAATTGAAAAAAGAAAATTCCTCAAAGATGTTCAGTGTGGTTTTAGGAGGAATAGAAGCACCGTTGACAACCTGGTATGTTTTCAAAAAATGCCACATATACGATTCACAATCAGCTAATTATGATTGCTGTGTTCTTAGATGTTGACAGTGTCTTTGACTGCTTGACGCATAGACAAATTTTGAATGGTATTATTGAAAGTGGTACACGCTGAAGACTATCAAAATTTGTGAAAAGTTATATTGAAGACCGTGAAATCTTTAGAGTATGCAACACCATCTCTACTGACACCCTGAAAGTAAAAAGGGGTGTACCACAGGGATCAGCATTGGTACCTGATTTCTATAATATCAGAGTTTATGATATACCACTTGATTATAGGACATCCAAAGCAAGCATATTTGCTGATGATAAAGTTTTCTGGGTCACAGGAAGAAACATCAGTGAAGTCACTAAAAACATAAAGGCTGTATTGCAACAATTAGAGAATTGGGCAGCCAGTGATGACATCAACTTCTCCTTGCATAAAACCAAAGGGATGCTTATAACCAGAAAAACTTCTATCATTGCTCTAACATTGACTTTAGGTGGCAGGAAAAATCGAATGTGTTAATCAAATGAAGTTACTAGAAAAGAAATAAAGATTGAGAATTGCCATATTTTCTCAAAGGTTTACTTAACAGATGATGTCAACAAATCAGTCCGGGAAATTAGATCATCTCTTATTAAGAAGAAAAATGAGCTCAAATAGAAAGGTTCACAAGCCTGGATCCCACCAGTAGTTCCCCCTGTGCTGTGCTACATCGATGAATATGGCGTGACAAAGAAATTAGATTGGTTCAAATTGTGACCAGTTGACTATTGTGAATATGGATTCTGTGGTTCGGTCGGGAAGTAAATTTTGTTTTTTATTTTTTTTATATTGTTTGATTTTTCGATTGTAACTATCTAACCTTCGTATGCTGAGAAGAGGAAAAAAAAATCCTTTTTTTTTTATCAATATCTAGGTGTTATTTATTCTGTTATGGCTCACAGCAGAGTGTTATGTTGTTTTCCATGAGAAAAAGCCCATTCAGTGTGATTTTCAGTGTTTTCGTTTCTGGTAGGGGGAGACTGGGAGGCTATCTTTTCACGTGGCACTCAATTATGATAACGGATAGTGATTTGAATGAAATCCCGTTATCAAGGTTAGAGGAATAGAAAGAAGGTCAGTTTTATTTAATTCAGTTTTTCAAGATCATTTAGCTCATGAGGTTAATGACATTTCACATTCTTTTAATATTCCACCAAATAAATATGTATTTTTTATGAAATAAGTCAAAAAATTTCTTGTTCTAGGAGGATATCGTTTTGGAACTGTCGGGGATGGGTGAGCGGACGGGGTGTGATGGAGAAGTTTTTATATGATTTGGGCACTGATATTTTAGGCCTTTGTGAGACTTTCCTAGATGAAATTTCTGCAAATAAAATTGATGTAAAAGATTACCAATTTTTTCATAGAAATAGAGCCCAGCAAAAACAGGGTGGTTTAGCTGTTTTAATCAAAAATTATATTCCTGCACGAATGAGAAATGATTTTTTACGGTTTAATATTGAAATGAATTTTGAATGTTGTGTAGTTGAATGTTTTTTGCCTAATAATGAAAAACTCTTAATTGTAGTGATATACCGTCCCCCCTCTTCTAGTAAGGCAAATTTCATTAGTAGATTGGAAAATATGCTAGTTTACCTTTCAAGTCTGCATATTCCGTCCATGATCCTTTGGGACATTAACATAGACCTAATGAGATGTTTACCTT
The DNA here is from genome assembly GCA_027921565.1 of Artemia sinica. Taxonomy (NCBI): domain Eukaryota; kingdom Metazoa; phylum Arthropoda; class Branchiopoda; order Anostraca; family Artemiidae; genus Artemia; species Artemia sinica. The sequence continues at coordinate 56,048,934 of CM051258.1, read as the reverse complement.
CAGCCGATCATGGGATTGATAATTATGCATTACAGTTTTTAGAATGTTCTCTTTCTTGTAATTTATTTCCGGCTTATTTGTCCCGTCACGTGTAGCCGACTCATCTACTTGGCTTATTGACAATATTCTCTCACCTTATACATGTAAGGCTACGTCTGTGATTATGGATGAATCGTCAGATCACTTTATGATTACGTCGGATTATAAGATTCAAAAGACTTTGATTAGGGAGATCATCAGAGGCAACGCTGTAGCGTTGCCTGTAGTAAAGAAAAAAAAGCTTGTAAAGCCTGTAGTTAAAGGCCATACAGCTCCAATGTTTTATTATTTATTATTATTTTTTTCCCCCAGAGAAGACTTCATATGGAAGGGGTCGTCGTAGAAGCTTCAACGGGGGCTCATTCGAATGGAAATCGAGATTCTAGTGCCCTTTTTAATAGTCAAAAATGATTGGAGGGCAACTAGCCCCCCCCACGGCCAACATTCCCCCAAACACATCCAATCAAAATTTCGAGATAGCCATTTTGTTCAGCATATTTGATTTCCAGATAGAAAAATATATTTTTGAGGAGGATACTCCCCCACAACCCTCAGGGCAAGGGTTTTAAGTTATGCCCTGGGGGCATATAAGGTTTTTATAGAAGGCGTTGCCGTAGAAACTTCAAAACAGGCACATTCAATTGAAATTCAAAGGGCTAGTGTCGTTTTTAATAGTCGAGAGTGATTGTAGGGCAACTAGCCCCCCCCCCACACCCATCATTCCCCCAAACACATCCAACCAACATTTTGAGATAGCCATTTTGTTCAGCGTAGTTGATTTCCAGCTAGAAAATATGTTTTTGAGAAGGACAATCCCCCACAACCTCAGGGCAAGGGTTTTTAAGTTATGCCCTGGGGGCATATAAGGTTTTTTATAGAAGGCGTTGTCGTAGAAACTTCAAAAACAGGCTCATTCGATTGGAAATTAAAGAGCCAGTGCCCTTTTTAATAGTCGAAAGTAATTGGAGTGTAACTAGCCCCGCTCCCCCCCACGCCCATCATTTCCCCAAACATATGCAATCAAAATTTTGAGATGGCCATTTTGTTCAGCGTAGTTGATTTCCAGATAGAAAATATATTTTTGAGGAGGACGCTCCCCCACAACCCTCACGGCAAGGGTTTTAAGTTATGCCCTGGGGGCATATATGGTTTTTTATAGAAGGCGTTGTCGTAGAACCTTCAAAAAAGGCTCATTCGATTGGAAATTCAAAAAGCTAGTGCCCTTTTTAATAGTCAAAAATGATTGGACGGCAACTAGCCCCCCCCCCCCCACGGCCATTATTCCCCCAAACACATCCAATCAAAATTTGAGATAGCCATTTGGTTCAGCGTAGTTGATTTCCAAATAGAAAATATATTTTTGAGGAGGATACTCCCCCACAACCGTCAGGGCAAGGGTTTTAAGTTATGCCCTGGGGGCATATAAGGTTTTTATAGAAGGCGTTGTCATAGAAACTTCAAAACATGCTAATTCGATTGGAAATTAAAGGGCTAGTGCCCTTTTTAATAGTCAAAAATGATTGGACGGCAACTAGCCTACCCCCCCCCCCCCCCCCACGGCCATCATTCCCCCAAACACATCCAATCAAAATTTTGAGATAGCCATTTGGTTCAGCGTAGTTGATTTCCAAATAGAAAATATATTTTTTGAGGAGGATACTCCCCCACAACCGTCAGGGCAAGGGTTTTAAGTTATGCCCTGGGGGCATATAAGGTTTTTATAGAAGGCGTTGTCATAGAAACTTCAAAACATGCTAATTCGATTGGAAATTAAAGGGCTAGTGCCCTTTTTAATAGTCAAAAGTGATTGGAGTGTAACTAGCCCCCTCCCCCCCCCCACGCCAATCATTTCCCCAAACACATCCAATCAAAATTTTCAGACAGCCATTTTGTTCAGCGTAGATGATTTTCAGATAGAAAATATATTTTTGAGGGGGACACTCCCCCACAAACCTCAGGGCAAGGGTTTTTTTAAGTTATGCCCTGGGGGCATATAAGGTTTTTATAGAAGAAGGCGTTGTCGTAGAAACTTCAAAACAGGCTAATTCGATTGGAAATTAAAGGGCTAGTGCCCTTTTTAACAGTCGAAAATGATTGGAAGGTAAACTAGCCCCCCCCCCACGCCCATCATTCCCCCAAACCACATCCAATCAAAATTTTGAGATAGCCATTTTGTTCAGCGTAGTTGATTTCCAAATAGAAAATATATTTTTGAGGAGGATACTCCCCCACAACCCCCAGGGCAAGGGTTTTAAGTTATGCCCTCGGGACATATAAGGTTTTTTATAGAATGCGTTTTGTCGTAGAAACTTCAAAACATGCTAATTCGATTGGAAATTAAAGGGCTAGTGCCCTTTTTAATAGTCAAAAATGATTGGACGGCAACTAGCCCCCCCCCACGGCCATCATTCCCCCAAACACATCCAATCAAAATTTTGAGATAGCCATTTGGTTCAGCGTAGTTGATTTCCAAATAGAAAATATATTTTTGAGGAGGATACTCCCCCACAACCGTCAGGGCAAGGGTTTTAAGTTATGCCCTGGGGGCATATAAGGTTTTTATAGAAGGCGTTGTCATAGAAACTTCAAAACATGCTAATTCGATTGGAAATTAAAGGCTAGTGCCCTTTTTAATAGTCAAAAGTGATTGGAGTGTAACTAGCCCCCTCCCCCCCCCCCCACGCCAATCATTTCCCAAACACATCCAATCAAAATTTTCAGACAGCCATTTTGTTCAGCGTAGATGATTTTCAGATAGAAAATATATTTTTGAGGGGGACACTCCCCCACAAACCTCAGGGCAAGGGTTTTAAGTTATTGCCCTGGGGGGCATATAAGGTTTTTATAGAAGGCGTTGTCGTAGAAACTTCAAAACAGGCTAATTCGATTGGAAATTAAAGGGCTAGTGCCCTTTTTAACAGTCGAAAATGATTGGAAGGTAACTAGCCCCCCCCCCCACGCCCATCATTCCCCCAAACACATCCAATCAAAATTTTGAGATAGCCATTTTGTTCAGCGTAGTTGATTTCCAAATAGAAAATATATTTTTGAGGAGGATACTCCCCCACAACCCCCAGGGCAAGGGTTTTAAGTTATGCCCTCGGGACATATAAGGTTTTTATAGAATGCGTTGTCGTAGAAACTTCAAAAACATGCTCATTCGATTGGAAATTAAAGGGCTAGTGCCCTTTTTAATAGTCGAAAGTGATGGGATTGTAACTAGCCCCCCCCCCCCACGCCCATCATTTCCCCAAACACATCCAATCAAAATTTTCAGATAGCCATTTTGTTCAGCGTAGATGATTTCCAGATAGAAAATATATTTTAAGGGGGACACTCCCCCACAACCCTCAGGGCAAGGATTTTAAGTTATACCCTGGGGGCATATAAGGTTTTTTATAGAAGGCGTTGTCGTAGAAACTTCAAAACAGGCTCATTCGATTGGAAATTAAAGGGCTAGTGCCCTTTTTAATAGTCGAAAGTAATTTCGAGTGCAACTAGCCCCCCCCCCCCCCCACGCCCATCATTTCCCCAAACACATCCAATCAAAATTTTGAGATAGCCATTTTGTTCAGCGTAGTTGATTTCCAGATAGAAAATATGTTTTTGAGGAGGACACTCCCCCAGAACCTTCAGGGCAAGGGTTTTAAGATATACCCTGGGGGCATATAAGGTTTTTATAGAAGGCGTTGTCGTAGAAACTTCAAAAAAGGCTCATTCGATTGGACATTCAAAGGGATAGTGCCCTTTTAATAGTCGAAAGTGATTGGACGGCAACTAGCCAGCCCACGCCCATCATTCCCCAAACACACATCCAATCAAAATTTTGAGATAGCCATTTTGTTCAGCGTAGTTGATTTTCAGACAGAAAACATGTTTTTAAGGAGGACAATCCCCCACAACCCTCAGGGCAAGGGTTTTAAGTTATGCCCTGGGGGCATATAAGGTTTTTATAGAAGGCGTTGTCATAGAAACTTTAAAAAGGCTCATTCGATTGGAAATTCAAAGGGATAGTGCCCTTTTTAACAGTCAAAAGTGATTGGAGGACAACTAGCCCCCCCCCCTACGCCCCATCATTCCCCCAACACATCCAATCAAAATTTTGAGATAGCCATTTTTATTCAGCGTAGTTGATTTCCAGATTGAAAATGTATTTCTGAGGAGGACACTCCCCCAAAACCCTCAGGGCAAGGGTTTTAAGTTATGCCCTGGGGGCATTTAAGGTTTTTATAGAAGGCGTTTGTCGTAGAAACTTCATAACAGGCTCATTCGATTGGAAATTAAAGGGCTAGTGCCCTTTTTAATAGTCGAAAGTGATTGGAGGGCAACTAGCCCCCCCCCCCCCACGCCCATCATTTCCCAAACACATCCAATCAAACTTTTGAGATAGCCATTTTGTTCAGTGTAGTTGATTTCCAGATAGAAAATATGTTTTTGAGGAGGACACTCCCCAACAACCCTCAGGGCAAGAGTTTTAAGTTAGGCCCTGGGGGCATATAAGGTTTTTATAGGAGGCGTTGCCGTAGAAACTTCAAAACAGGCACATTCAATTGGAAATTCAAAGGGCTAGTGCCCTTTTTAATAGTCGAAAGTGATTGGAGGGCAACTAGCCCCCCCCACGCCCATCATTCCCCCAAACACATCCAATCAAAATTTTTAGATAGCCATTTTATTCAGCGTAGTTGATTTCCAGATAGAAAATATGTTTTTGAGGAGGACAATCCCCCACAACCCTCAAGGCAAGGGTTTTAAGTTATGCCCTGGGGGCATATAAGGTTTTTATAGAAGAAGTTGTCGTAGAAACTTCAAAACAGGCTCATTCGATTGAAATTAAAGGGCTAGTGCCCCTTTTAATAGTCGAAAGTGATTGGAGGGCAACTAGCCCCCCCCCCCCCCCACGCCCATCATTTCCCCAAACACATCCAATCAAACTTTTGAGATAGCCATTTTGTTCAGTGTAGTTGATTTCCAGATACAAAATATGTTTTTGAGGAGGACACTCCCTAACAACCCTCAGGGCAAGAGTTTTAAGTTAGGCCCTGGGGGCATATAAGGTTTTTATAGGGCATTGCCGTAGAAACTTCAAAACAGGCACATTCAATTGGAAATTCAAAGGGCTAGTGCCCTTTTTAATAGTCGAAAGTGATTGGAGGGCAACTAGCCCCCCCCCCCACGCCCATCATTCCCCCAAACACATCCAATCAAAATTTTTAGATAGCCATTTTATTCAGTGTAGTTGATTTCCAGATAAGAAATATTTCTGAGGAGGACACTCCCCCAAAACCCTCAAGGCAAGGGTTTTAAGTTATGCCCTGGGGGCATATAAGGTTTTTATAGAAGGCGTTGTCGTAGAAACTTCAAAACAGGCTCATTCGATTGGAAATTAAAGGGCTAGTGCCCTTTTTAATAGTCGAAAGTGATTGGAGGGCAACTAGCCCACCCCCCCCCCCCCACGCCCATCATTTCCCCAAACACATCCAATCAAAACTTTTGAGATAGCCATTTTGTTCAGTGTAGTTGATTTCCAGATAGAAAATATGTTTTTGAGGAGGACACTCCCCAACAACCTCAGGGCAAGACTTTTAAGTTAGGCCCTGGGGGCATATAAGGTTTTTATAGAAGGCGTTGTCGTAGAAACTTCAAAACAGGCTCATTCGATTGGAAATTAAAGGGCTAGTGCCCTTTTTAATAGTCGAAAGTGATTGGAGGGCAACTACCCCCCCCCCCCTCCCCACGCCCATCATTTCGCCAAACACATCCAATCAAACTTTTGAGATAGCCATTTTGTTCAGTGTAGTTGATTTCCAGATAGAAAATATGTTTTTGAGGAGGACACTCCCCAACAACCCTCAGGGCAAGAGTTTTAAGTTAGGCCCTGGGGGCATATAAGGTTTTTATAGGAGGCGTTGCCGTAGAAACTTCAAAACAGGCACATTCAATTGGAAATTCAAAGGGCTAGTGCCCTTTTTAATAGTCGAAAGTGATTGGAGGGCAACTAGCCCCCCCCCCCACGCCCATCATTTCCCCAAACACATCCAATCAAACTTTTGAGATAGCCATTTTGTTGAGTGTAGTTGATTTCCAGATAGAAAATATGTTTTTGAGGAGGACACTAAACAACAACCCTCAGGGCAAGAGTTTTAAGTTAGGCCCTGGGGGCATATAAGGTTTTTATTGGAGGCGTTGCCGTAGAAACTTCAAAACAGGCACATTCAATTGGAAATTCAAAGGGCTAGTGCCCTTTTTTAATAGTCGAAAGTGGTTTAAGAGCAACTAGCCCCCCCCCACGCCCATCATTCCCCCAAACACATTCAATCAAAATTTTTAGATAGCCATTTTGTTCAGCGTAGTTGATTTCCAGATAGAAAATATGTTTTTGAGGAGGACAATCCCCCACAACCCTCAGGGCAAGGGTTTTAAGTTATGCCCTGGGGGCATATAAGGTTTTTATAGAAGGCGTTGTCATAGAAACTTCAAAAAAGGCTCATTTGATTGGAAATTCGAAGCGATAGTGCCCTTTTTAATAGTCAAAAGTGATTGGAGGACAACTAGCCCCCCCCCCCTACGCCCATCATTCCCCCAAACACATCCAATCAAAATTTTCAGATAGCTATTTTTGTTTAGCGTAGTTGATTTCCCGATTGAAAATATATTTCTGAGGAGGAAAACTCCCCCACAATTCTCAGGGCAAGGGTTTTAAGTTATGCCCTGGGGGCATATAAGCTTTTTATAGAAGGCGTTGTCGTAGAAACTTCAAAACAGGCTCATTCGATTGGAAATTAAAGGGCTAGTGCCCTTTTTAATAGTCGAAAGTGATTGGAGGGCAACTAGCCCCCCCCCCCACGCCCATCATTTCACCAAACACATCCAATCAAACTTTTGAGATAGCCATTTTGTTCAGTGTAGTTGATTTCCTGATAGAAAATGTGTTTTTGAGGAGGACACTCCCCCACAATCCTCAGGGCAAGAGTTTTAAGTTAGGCCCTGGGGGCATATAAGGTTTTTATAGAAGGCGTTGCCGTAGAAACTTCAAAACAGGCACATTCAATTGGAAATTCAAAGGGCTAGTGCCCTTTTTAATAGTCGAAAGTGACTGGAGGGCAACTAGCCCCCCCCCCCACGCCCATCATTCCCCAAACACATCCAATCAAAATTTTTAGATAGCCATTTTGTTCAGCGTAGTTGATTTCCAGATAGAAAATATATTTTTGAGGAGGACAATCCCCCACAACCCTCAGGGCAAGGGTTTTAAGTTATGCCCTGGGGGCATATAAGGTTTTTATAGAAGGCGGTGTCGTAGAAACTTCAAAAAAGGCTCATTCGATTGGAAATTCCGAGGGCTAGGGCTCTTTGTAATAGTCGAAAGTGATTTGAGGGCAACTAACCCCCCTCTCACGCCCACGTTTTCGCCAAACACATCCAATCAAAATTTTAAGACAGCCATTTTATTAAACGTAGTTTTAAGTTCTGGAAATTAGGCTTTTGAGGATTACAACTCCCCAAAGCCCTCAGGGCAAGAGTTTTAATTTAAGGATGTTCCGAATCCTTCATATTATTTCTTATGGAAGGGATGCTCGTATAAACTTTAGAGAGGGCCTCATTTGATTGAAAATTGAAAGTTCTTGTTCACTTTTTAAGAGTCAAAAGAGATTGAAGGGCAACTAGCCCCTCTCCCTCCTCCACGCCCTAAATGCATCAGATAAAAATTTTGAGATAGACATTTTGTTAAAATAGTTCAAAGTTCTGATAACAAAAAACTCCGGTGTCGACACAGCCCGCCAGGGCCCAGGGGTAGGCGTTGTAAGTTATGCCCTGGGGCATAACTTATTAAGGGGGGTTTATAACTTATGGAAAGGGGTTTTGTATGGGAAGAACAAATAGGAAATCTATTATAATTATCCAATTATAAGGTTAAAATACATACTCTGTGATAGACGCAAAATTGCTTTGGCACACAAATTCCTATTAAGGTCAATTCCAAACAGTCGTGATCCCTTTGTGTCAGCAAGTGAAATGGGCTATACCCCCTTATTGGAGCTATTTTTTCAATCCATTCATCGTTGTCAATCGCTGTCCACAAGTTATGCAAGCTGTCTATTGTTCATATATAAGGTTTTTCACCAAAGAGGTACCGTAATCGTATAGACTTTGAAAAAGCCTCATTCGATTTAAATTGAAAGTTCTATATCCGTTTTTTTTAAAGTCAGCACCCCCCCCCCATGCCATAAAAACTTGAAACTTTTTGCAATCAAAAACGAACAAAAATTAATTAAAAAAAACTTTCCGAAATATAAGTTTTTCAAAGAAAAGTAAAGGCCATTTTAGAATTAAGCTGGGGAGATACAAATACCTGTTAAAATTCAAACTCAAAACGACCAGAAATTACCATTAAAGAATAAATGAAACCCAAAACGAAAAGAAATTAAATAAACAATCATAGCAAAAAACATACAACAAGTAATAATATAAATGAATAAATAGATCTTAAAGCGAGTAATGCTTGGATTGAATATGAAAATCAAGCTTAAAACGAAAACAAATATTTTGCTATTAAAGTATAAATGAAACATAAAACGAACAGAAATTAAATAAACAATCAATGCGAACAAACATACAATATATATATTAATGTAAATGAATAAATAAATCTTAAAACGAGTGAAACTTAAATTGAATATGCAAATCAAGTTTGAATCGAATAAAAATAACTACAAACAAGAGTTTGGGTATCGTATCACTGCAGAAGCCTAAAACCTACTGCGTCATTGGCGCTTTACTGAAAACGAATTATATTACAAATGTTTTCTTTTGTACTTAATATTGAAAATATATTAAAATTACAGTAAAATTTTGAACTGATGAGCTTTTAGCAATTAATATCATTATGCATCAAATATTCAGTTTAATTTATTAGTCCTTTTCAAGATTGGTCAAGACAAATATAGTTTCACTACAAGCAAAATTTGGATACTGCCCCCTTCTTTAACTGTAAAAACCTAAAGCCTTCTGCGTCATTGGTGCTTCACTGAAACCGAATTACTTATATTACAAATTTATTATTTTCCAGTTCTTACAGCATTGAAAATGAAAATAAAAATTACAGTGAAAAAAAATTTTGAACTCATGGATCTTTCAACAATTAATATCATTATATATCTAATATTCAATTTGATTTTGTTTATACTTTCCAAGACTGTTCAAGACTCATATAGTTTTGCCATTTTTTTTTAACTCTGCCATTTTTTGTAACTAATCGTGTTAGCTTGTTATGAAAACTTTCTATGGCTTCTAGGCATTTCTATTTGAGCGGAAAAGTGCACCTCAAACTTTGTGGAACATGCATTTTCTTGCATAAGACACCAAAATATAATAGAATGTCAAGTTTCGGAGTGTTCCACCACTCGCAAGCAAGTGCCATTGGTATTTTTGAATCCGCATGGTCAATTTAGGTGGTGGAGGGTAGGCTAATTCTCGTAGCAGCCTCATTCCGTCGTGGTATGGTTCACATTTTCAACACCTGGCGTCCGGACTATCATATAATCTACCAAGCATACAACTACCCCAAATCAGTATCAATAAATAAATGAAACCCAAAACGAACAAAAAATTAAAATAAATATTAGAGTCAAACTCAAAACGAGCATAAATTAATGTGAGTAGGGTTCAAAACCCCTATGCTTTCTAAAAGCCAGAATATAATTTGTACTTTACTGAAAACAAAATTCAAATGAGTTTACTGAAAAAAAATGTGCATTGTCAATTTAATATACATATGCTGATATTTATTCCCTAAAATCTTAATTAATTTTTGATTTCTTAAAGTTACAAGAGTGAAAATATTTCAAAGAATTGTTTTCAGTAAAAAGCGCCAGTGACGCAGTAGGCTTTAGGCTTCTGCAGTGAGACGACACCCCAAACTCTTGTTTGTAGTTATTTTTATTCGATTCATACTTGATTTGCATATTCAATTTAAGTTTCACTCGTTTTAAGATTTATTTATTCATTTACATTAATATATATTGTATGTTTGTTCGCATTGATTGTTTATTTAATTTCTGTTCGTTTTAAGTTTCATTTATACTTTAATACCAAAATATTTGATTTCGTTTTAAGCTTGATTTTCATAATCAATCTAAGCATTACTCGCTTTAAGATCTATTTATTCATTTATATTATTACTTGTTGTATGTTTTTTGCTATGATTGTTTATTTAACTTCTGTTCGTTTTGGGTTTCATTTATTCTTTAATAGTAATGTCTGGTCGTTTTGAGCTTGAATTTTAACAGGTATTTGTATCTCCTGAGCTTAAGTTTAAAATGGCCTTTACTTTTCTTTGAAAAACTTATTTTTCGGAAAGTTTTTTTTAATTAATTACAAGAAAGAGAAATCTTTCACTTAAAAATATACATAATTTAAAAGTAGCCCTTGGTGACGTAGATTGGAGTGAGGTTTTAGAAGAGAGAGATCCTAATAGATCGTTGGACATTTTTTATGGAGCATTAAATGAAAGATTAGACCATCATTGTCCGTATGAAAAAAATGCATCGTAAAAAAAAATTCCACGAAAACCATGGATTAATGAGTCACTCCTGAGATCAGTTAATGAAAAAAATCGTCTATATAAGATAAGAATGAAATATCCATCACCTGATAATATTATACGATTTAAAAATTATAAAAATCTGTTGGTGAAAACTCTTAGAACGAATGAGAAAAGGTATTTTGAAAATTCTTTTAGGAATGCTGATTCACCGAAAAAAACATGGGATCTAATTAAACAAAAGATAGGAAACAATTGGAATAATTTTTACCCAGAATTATTAATAGATAAAAATGGTCTTGAATCAAAGGGAAATGGAGCTATTGCAGAATCTTTCAGTGCTCATTTTGCTAGTATTGGTTCTGATGTTACTCGTGGTCTTGGCTCGACTTCAGCTCATTCATATAAAGAATACCTTCGTCAATCAGAGGATACAAGTATGTTTTCGACCCCAGTTAGTCTTGATGAATTCCAAAAAAACTTAGTAGATTTCAATAGAGGTAATTCATTAAGTTTGGATGGACTTTCAACTAATCTTTTGAAACACCTTGCATCTGTAATTCATACACCTCTTGTTTATATTTTTGATTTGTGTTTATCTTCTGGGGTATTCCCTACTAAATGGAAAATTGCCCGAGTTATCCCACGGTATAAAAAAGGTGATAAAACTAATGTTGATAATTACCGACCTATTGCAATACTTTCTCCTTTGTCAAAGATTTTGGAAAAGTTATTTCACAAAAGAATTTTGTCTTATTTAGATAAAAAAAAAAATTTTTAACCAAAAGCCAGTTTGGGTTTAGATCGGGTCGTTCTACTGAACAAGCAGTTGCAGCCCTTTTGCTTAAAACTAATGATTCACTGAATAATGATAATTATGTATCATGCATTTTCTACGATATAAAAAAAGCATTTGATACTCTAAATCATTCCATTTTGTTGAAAAACTCAATAACTCTGGAATTCGTGGAAAGGCATTGGATTTAATAAAGTCATATCTACGTAATCGCGGATTCCAGGTAGACCTACAAGGCCATCTGTCTCAGCCTAACTCCCTGGATGATATTGGAGTGCCCCAGGGGTCTATACTTGGACCGCTACTATTTTTGATATATATAAATGATCTCCCTAATTGTCTATCCTATAAGGCTAGCCTAGCACTTATGTATGCAGATGATACAGTGGTATCTGTTGAAGCTAAAACCCCTTCAAATGAATTCAATTATCCAGTGGTTTTCTTGTAAGCGTCTAGTTCTCAATTTGTCTAAGACAGAATTTATGGTTTTTGGGAGATCTAAGCAAGGAGTTGCTAAGGTTGGGATTGATGAGTTAGTTGTTTCTGGGTGTAGAATTAGACGGGTTAAGACATATAGATATTTGGGGATTATTCTTGATAAGCTTTTATGTTTCCGTAGTCATTCTGATCATCTCTGTATAAAATTAGCCCAAATTTAGGATGTTTACATCGGTTAAATTATGTTTTTCCTTTTTCAATTATTAAAATCCTTTATCATTCTTTAATAGAATCATACCTTAGATATTGTCCCATTATTTACCTAAATACATTTCCTAATCATTTTAAACACCTTCAGACATTGCAAAAATAAAGCCGTAAGAATCCTTGGTACTTTTTTTCATCGTCCTGCACGACTTCAAAATCTTTCTGAAACAAAAACTTTATTTTTATTTCTTCAAACATTAAATCTTAATCAACTTAGGGAATTGCAATTATCACTCTGGCATTATGATATTCAGTCTCCGGCGAGTTATTTTTATGAATCACAAATTCTTGTTACCCCTATTCACTCACTCGCTTCTTCATCGGCTCGTTTTGGAGCGTATAGAATCCCTTTGATTAATTGTGAAAGAGATAAATTTTCAACAAGATACCAAATCCCTTCTATAGCAAATAGGCTAAAATTAAATAGTAAATTTAAAAATCTTAGTAGCCGATCACTTTTAAAGACTAGATTAGTAGAATATACTATTAACCTTTGATGACGGGGTGATTCTTCTTGATAATTTGTTTCTTAGTATTATTTTTAGATTTTGCCGTGCTGGGGTAGCCTCCTTTGTCCTTCTCCTTCTATATGTTATGATGTTTTTTGGTTTATCTTCTTTATCTTTATTTTTTGGTGTACTTGAACTGATTGTAATAATTGTTAGCCTTCCTTTCGAGTTTAGCTCCCTGTTGGCTTTATTTTAATTATTTGTGTTGTTTATATTTGTATGAAATACAATTTATCTATCTATTTATCTATCTACTAGGCTGTATTATTGATAGGAATCTAAATTGGAATCCCCACCTAGATTACACTAAAGCAGCATGTATCAGAAGACTAAATGTTATTAAATCACTAACAAGGATCTCTTGGGCAGCAGAGCCAATTCCAGATAGAGTTTTTCAAAAAATACATTAGACCAAAGCTTGAATATGCTGCAGCAATATACCAATCAGCTCCACAACCAACCCTTAAAAGACTGGATACTATACAGAATTCAGCTCTGAGGATATCCTTTGGAGCAAGAAATACAACACCAATACCATTCCTGTCATCAGAGAGTGGCCTCAAGGATTTGGAAACAAGAAGAGGTATAGCAGTATTGAAATATATCAAGAAACTGTGGACTGCTGACAAAACACACCCAGTACAATCAAGAATAGTAAAACCAGGCGTCTTTATCACAGCCAACAGTCAAAACAAACGTAATCAAATAAACATTTTTGAACGAGCTATTCAACTGTGCTCTCAATTTGACCACAGTTTAAAAATAACTGATATGTTAAAGGTCCTAGATAACCCGTCATTACCGCCTTGGGAACAAAACCATCTTGAGGGTGTAAATAATATTGGTGAAATGTCTTGGTATAATCTTGCAATCAGATTTAAGTTACACATGGCAAACTTCTACCAAGACTTCCTACATATATATACAGATGGATCAAAAACTGGATATGACACACCAGTTGGGGCTGCATTTGTAATCCCAAAGCTGCAAATTCAAAACCAAGTCAAGTTACCAACTGAAACATCAGTATTCCAAGCAGAAATTATTGCTATAAAGAAGGCTTTTGAATATATAGGAGCCAATCTGCAGAGCTATCCTAATATTGTTATATGTTCAGATTCTAAAACCTCCATAGATACCGTCAACAGTGTAGTTAGAAACAGGATGTCAATTAGGGGAGTAACTGCCTGTTATTCTGTGTTTATATCTATGTAAGAACCATAAAGTTATTCTACAATGGGTGCCAGCTCATGTTGGGATTGACGGTAATGAAAGAGCAGACAGAGCTGCAAATCAGGCCACCAAAATGACAGGCCCCTTTAGTGAGTGTGACTCCCCTAAGGAAGTTTAGATGATTGAAAAAGTGATAAGGAGCCTAGATATGTTGTCCTTTGAAGAAAATAGGAACTTGTCAGGTAATTACTTTGTCACTTGCAAAACCACAAGATGCCACGGATTAAAAATATATGAGAGACTAACAAGAAAAGAAGGAGTTGTCAACTTTCGTCTAAGATCTCAACATGCAGGGGTTCAATCCTATCGTGCAAGATTCTTTGGAGAAGATGAACATTGCAAACATTGCAAAAATGAAGAGACAATTACACATGTTCTACTAGACCGTGATAATTATCAACATCAGAGACAATTTTCAGCAAAGTTATTTGCACAGAATTCTATGTGCCCAATTTTTGGGAGGCATTGTTGATGAAAAAATTAATATGCAAATTTGTCGACTTGTAGTGCAGTTTTTGCAAGACATAGGAGCAGATAAGAAGAAACAGTCCAGTTTATTACTTAAATTTGGTGCATCTTGAATATAAGTGCAGTGTAAAATTATAGTGACAATTCATCCCTTCCTTACATTTTCAACTTTCTAATGTGATATTTTGAGAAACCATAGAATGAGGACCTAAGTGACATCTACTGTCAAGAAAGGTCCGATATCCTGGTGCTGCTGCTGCAGAAAGAGATATAACCCGAAGTCTGGTCACAAGCCACAAGGTCCTTGAAGACGTGAGGAGAACTCAAATCAACTCAACAGGGTATGGTATATATATATATTGGTCACAAGGTCCTTGAAGACGAGAGGTGACCTCAAATCAACAGAGTATGGTAGCCTATGTAGTATATTGTGGAGAGCTGTGTTTAACAAATAAGAACATTTAGCCTAACTAATTTTGGGTACATTTTTAGATGTTTTGATTAATTCCTTAGGTAGGCTAGGAGGGGAACTCAGCATTCAATGTCTCTTGACATGTTCTTTCCAAATAGCCTATACTAATGGCTTCATTTGTATATCCAATTTTAATACCTTAAAGGCAATAGCCATACCTTGTTCCTTTTTGTTTGCAAGCAGAAGATATTTACTACAAGTCGTAAAAACTGCATAAAAATCTTCATCAACTGTAAATATCTAGATTAACAGTATATTCAGATAGCCAAGAAATAAACTTACCTCTAGAATCAGAATTTCATCAGTGTTTACTAATGAACCTGTGGTCCTCTCCCAAACAGTCCAGCATACAGTGTACTGAACCTTATACCCCCTATCATGATTACTCCAGGGTCTGTCATGAAGCAACTTGAAGTGCTAGATGTTAATAAGTCAGCAGGGCCACATAACATTCACCCAAGGCTCCTAAAAGAACTGGCTAATGAGATATCAACTCCATTATGTCAAAATATTTCAGAAGCCCCTTGACTCAAAGACTGTGCCTTCAGATTGGAAGAGCTCTTACATTACACCAATATTCAAGAAAAGTGACAAGACAAATGCAGAGAATTATCGGCCAATCAGCTTAACCTCAGCTGTAGCTAAAACCCTGGAACGCATAGTGAATGCTGAAATTCTAACACATCTTCTGTCTGACAGTATACTGTCACCAGACCAGCACGGCTTCCTTCCCAGAAAGTCAGTTGAGGCCAACTTACTTGAAACCTACAATATCATTACTGAGCTTCTGGAGAGAGGATTACCTGTTGACCTTATTTTGCTTGACCTCACCAAAGCATTCAACAAGGTGCCCCAAAGACACCTTAGGGCCAAATTAGAGGCAGTTGGCATCCAAAATAATGTAGTAGAATGGGTGATGAATTTCCTGACAGACTGAGAGCAGCAGGTCCAACTTTTTACCAATAGTTGCAATAAAGTAGTCTCCAAACCATGTGATGTTGTTAGTGCAGTTCCTCAGGGTACCATCCTAGGCCCCAACCTCTTCCTCATATACATAAATGATATGACAAAGGAAGCCACAAATAATATCACACTTTATACTGATGACTCCAAGCTTTTTAGACTAGCCTTTCAACAAAGGCGGCAATCAGACCTCTAGAGAATCCAGAAGTGAACCAGTGAATGGCTGCTTGAGTTTAACATTAATAAATGCAGTGTCCTCTATTTTGGCAATAACAATCCTCACCACCAGTATACCATGTGTGACCAGAAGTTGCAGTCTGATATTCAGCTACCAACCAGTTGTGAAGAACAAGACTTGGGAGTACTTGTTGATGAAAAACTGAAGTTCCACAGGCATTGGCAACAAGTTGTGTCAAAAGCTAATTTGAGTCAAGGACTTCTGAAACGCACTATCACCAGCTACTCCCTTACTGTCTTCCTGAGACTTTACAAGGCTATTGTTTGAGACTTCACAAGACACATATAGCCTGCAGCCTGGGCTACAAGCCTATTGATAAATGGATGCTATATATAGGTTATATAGGCTAGTAGCCCAGGCTGTAGGCTATATGTGTCCACCAGGAGGGAAAGATAGTCAAGCATAGCAATTTGATTTTAGGAATGAAATCTATGAGGTCACTTGACTTACTTACTTGACTCAGGTCTCCTGCCAGGCACTGCTTGGTGTAGAGAGTGATGTCTGCCTCTGCTATCCACTTTGGTGCAGCCTGAAATTTGGAGGTGATTGGGGTTTGTCAGGAATGATGCAGACTCTCTCTGATGACCATGTGCCTCTGGATATGTCCCCACTAACTAAACACTCTGATGAGGGGGCTGCAACCTCTTGCTGCAGGTGGAGCCCACTCCCAGAATCTCACTATCTAGGTTAATCTAGGTCTAGTCAGATTCCAGGCCGAGGATTGGTTGGACTAGCAACCCTCCACCTGAAAATAAGTGCTATGAATAGCAACAAGATAGCCTTGGATTCAGACTTCTTTAAGTGAGTGTTTAGGTAAATATCTAGATTAACAGTGTTCAGACAGATAAGAAACAAACTTACCCCTAAAATCAGAGTTTCATCCTGAATCCAGATATGGCATTTGTTTCCATCAAAATTCAATTTTCAGCCCTTTATGGACCCTCAAAGATGATATCTTTTCTCTTATTTTCTCTTTTCTTTTCTTTTCTCTTATTATAAATTGGGTCAATTTCTAATGGGCTATATAATTTAGCTAAGATGAAGGTGAAAACATCATCTGATGCTTTTTTTCTCTCTCATAAATCACTAATTACTTCTGGGGCTAATTGCATCTTGAGCCCTTAAAAGGGCCCCAAAGGTATTTTATATGAATAATGAAAGAGCAGCAAAAAAAGAATCAAATGATGTTCTCAAGTTTATCCTAGCTAAATTATATGGCCAACTGCAAATTTACCATGAAATTTACTCACCCCCACCCGCCTAATGTACAAATGTATACCCCTGAATTGTTGACAGCAAAGTTTTGAATTAGAAAATTGAGCACTATATTTGTCAATAGTATTAAAAAAAACTTGAAATGGTAGGAAAACAGTCTATATTTGAGTTGCCTAACAAATGAGGTTTTGAATTGTTATAAATAAGCATTTTTGAAATATGTTACTCTTGAACAACTTATTTATAAACTATGGTAGCGATATGTTTTTAACCACTTATCAATAACTTGACTAGTCTTAATAACTTCTTTGTTTGGTTACAAAAATGAAATACCTTTGGGGGCCCTTTAAGGGCTCAGATGAAACTAGCCCCAGAAGCAATTCTTGAATTATAAAAGAGCATAAAAAAAGCATCAAATGATGTTTTCACTTTCATCTTAGCTAATTATATAGCCCACTAGAAATTTACCATAAACTGAATCAATAGTGATAAATTGACTTAATAAATATATGGGCTATATATTTGTGTAGGGCTCATGCAATGGAAATGAATGTCATATTTTTTCCTTAATTCCTTAATTTTTACTTTGGTGCAAAATAAGGTCCATGCTTGATCTGTTCTGCTCTGCATCAATGACGTTAATTTGGAATGTCAACTGTGAAATGGGCCCAGTGATGTTGCATTAGTTGGCAGCTGAGAGGGATGGACTGTCCCACTTAAATTTCCATGGCTTGTTGTTCCATCCTTTGTCAAGTCTTGACTTGAAGGAGACACTAGTGGGTGCAGTCATGGTTTTGTCTTGGGGGTTGTTCCAGTTGTTGGAAATACGCTTAGTAAAAAAGTTTTGGTGTATTCTGGTCTTCACTCTTTGCTTTGCTAGCTTCTGTGAGTGTCCTCTAGTGTTGTGTTGACCTGTATGTTTTGTGAGGAGGATGTTTTTTGGTTGACTATTATATTTGTAGGTCAGCATCATATCACATCTCCAGCATCTGAAGACCAGCATTGGTAGTTTTTAGGTGCTCCAGTCTCTTATAATACAGCATATTTTGAAGACCTGTGATGCATTTGGTGGCATGTCTTTGAACTCCTTCAGTTATTCTGGTGTCATGCTTGTAGAAGGGGGAGGTCAGGCATGTTCAAAAGTCCAAGAATGGAGTAACAATAGCCTTGTAAATCTCAGGAAGACAGTACAGGAGTGGCTGGTGATAGTGCGTTTCAGCAGGCCTTGACTCAAATTAGCTTTTGACACAACTTGTTGCCAATGCCTGTGGAACTTCAGTTGCTCATCAACAAGTATTCCCAAGTCTTGTTCTTCACAACTGGTTGGTAGCTGAATATCAGACTGTAACTTCTGGTCATACATGGTATACTGGTGGTGAGGATTGTTATTGCCAAAATGGAGGACACTGCATTTATCAATGTTAAACTCAAGCAGCCATTCACTGGTTCACTTCTAGATTCTCTGGAGGTCTGATTGCAGGCTTTGTTGAATGGCTGGTCTAAAAAGCTTGGAGTCATCAGCACAAAGTGTGATATTATTTGTGGCTTCCTTTGTCATATCATTTATGTATATGAGGAAGAGGGTGGGGCTAGGATGGTACCCTGAGGAACTCCACTGACAACATCACAAGGTTTGGAGAATACTTTGTTGCAATGATTGGTAAAAAGTTGGACCTGCTGCTCTCAGTCTGTCAGGAAACTCATCGCCCATTCTACTACATTATTGTGGATGCCAACTGCCAATAATTCGGCCCTAAGGTGTCTGTGGGGCACCTTGTTGAATGCTTTGGTGAGGTCAAGCAAAATAAGGTCAATAGGTAATCCTCTCTCCAGAAGGTCAGTGATGATATTGTAGGTTTCAAGTAAGTTGGCCTCAACTGACTTTCTCGGAAGGAAGCTGTGCTGGTCTGGTGACAGTGTACTGTCAGACAGAAGATGTGTTAGAATTTCCGCATTCACTTTGCGTTCAAGGGTTTTAGCTACAGCTGAGGTTAAGCTGATTGGCCGATAATTCTCTGCATTTGTTTTGCCACCTTTCTTGAATATTGTTGTAATGTAAGAGCTCTTCCAATCTGAAGGCACAGTCTTTGAGTCAAGGGGCTTCTGAAATATTTGACATAATGGATTTGATATCTCATTAGCCAGTTCTTTTAGGAGCCTTGGGTGAATTTTATCTGGCCCTGCTGACTTATTAACCTCTAGCACTTCAAGTTGCTTCATGACAAACCCTGGAGTAATCATGATAGGTGGCATAAGGTTCAGTACACTTTATGCTGGACTGTTTGGGAGAGGACCATCAGGTTCATTAGTAAACACTGATGAAATTCTGATTCTAGAGGTAAGTTTATTTCTTGGCTATCTGAATATACTGTTAATCTAGATATTTACAGTTTATGGTGGTTTTTATGCAGTTTTTAAAACTTGTAGTAAACATCTTCTGCTTGCAAACGAAAAGGAACAAGGTATGCCTATTGCCTTTAAGGGATTAAAATTGGATATACATATGAAGCCATTAGTATAGGCTATTTGGAAAGAAAATGTCAAGAAACATTGAATGCTGAGTTCCCCTCCTAGCCTACCTAAGGAATCAATCAAAACATCTAAAAATGTACCCAAAATTAGTTAGGCTAAATGTTCTTATTTGTTAAACACAGCTCTCCACAATATACTACATAGGCTACCATACTCTGTTGATTTAAGGCCACCTCTCGTCTTCAAGGACATTGTGACCAATATATATACCATACCCTGTTGAGTTGATTTGAGTTCTCCTCACGTCTTCAAGGACCTTGTGGCTTGTGACCAGACTTCGGGTTATATCTCTTTCTGCAGCAGCAGCAGGATTTTGGACCTTTCTTGACAGTAGATGTCACTTAGGTCCTCATTCTATGGTTTCTCAAAATATCACATTAGAAAGTTGAAAAACGTAAGGAAGGGATGAATTGTCACTATAATTTTAAACTGCACTTATATTCAAGATGGACCAAATTTAAGTAATATACTGGACTAAATCTTCTTATCTGCTCCTATGTCTTGTTACAACTGTACTACAAGTCGACAAATTTGCATATTAAATTTTTCATCAGCAATGCCTCCCAAAAATTGGGGCACATAGATTTCTGTGCAAATAACTTTGTTAAATATTGTTTCTGATGTTGATAATTATCACGGTCTAGTAGAACATGTGTAATTGTCTCTTCATTGTTGCAATGTACATCTTCTCCAAAGAATCTTGCATGATAGGATTGAACCCCTGCATGTTGAGATCTTAGACGAAAGATGATAACTCCTTTTTTCTTTTTAGTCTCTCATATATTTTTAATCTATGGCATCTTGTGGTTTTGCAAGTGACAAAGTAATTACCTGACAAGTTCCTATTTTCTTCAAAGGACAACTTATCTAGGCCCCTTATCACTTTTTCAATCATCTAAACTTCCTTAGGGGAGTCACACTCACTAAAGGGACCTGTCATTTTGGTGGCCTGCTTTGCAGCTCTGTCTGCTCTTTCATTACCATCAATCCCAACATGAGCTGGCACCCATTTGTAGAATAACTTTATGGTTTTTACAGACAGATATAAACGCAGAATAACAGGCAGTTACTTCCCTAATTTACATCCTGTCTCTAATTACGCTGTTGATGGCATGTATGGAGGCTTTAGAATCTGAACATATAACAATATTAGGATAGCTCTGTAGATTGGTTCCTATATATTCAAAAGCCTTCTTTATAGCAATAATTTTCTGCTTGGAATACTGATGTTTCAGTTGGTAACATGACTTGGTTTTTATTTGCAGCTTTGGGATTACAAATGCAGCCCCAACTGGTATGTCATGTCCAGTTTTTGATCCATCTGTATATATATGTAGGAAGTCTAGGTAGAAGTTTGCCATGTGTAACTTAAATCTGATTGGAATATTATACCAAGACATTTCACCAATATTATTTACACACTCAAGATGGCTTTGTTCCCAAGGCAGTAATGGTGGGTTATCTAGGACCTTTAACATATTAGTTATTTTTAAACTGGGTCAAATTGAGAGCACAGTTTAATAGCTTGTTCAAAAATGTTTATTTGATTATGTTTATTCTGACTGTTGGCTGTGATAAAGGCGCCTGGTTTTACTATTCTTGATTAAACTGGGTGTGTTTTGTCAGCAGTCCACAGTTTCTTGATATATTTCAATACTGCTATACCTCTTCTTGTTCCCAAATCCTCGAGACCACTCTCTGATAACAGGAATGGTATTGGTGTTGTATATTTCTTACTCCAGAGGATATCCTCAGAGCTGAAATCTGTGTGGTATCCAGTCTTTTAAGGGTTGATTGTGGAGCTGATTGGTATATTGCTGCAGCATATTCAAGCTTTGGTCTAATGTATTTTTTGAAAAACTCTATCTGGAATTTGGCTCTGCTGCCCCAAGAGATCCTTGTTAGTGATTTAATGACATTTAGTCTTCTGATACATGCTGCTTTAGTGTAATCTATGTGGGGATTCCAATTTAGATTCCTATCAATAATACAGCCTAGTAAGTTCATTTGATTAACATATTCGATTTTCCTGCCACCTAAAGTCAATGTTGGAGCAATGATAGAAGTTTTTCTAGTTATAAGCATCCCTTGGGTTTATGCAAGGAGAAGTTGATGTCAACACTAGCTGCCGAATTCTCTAATTGTTGCAATACAGCCTTTATCTTTTTAGTGACTTCACTGATGTTTCTTCCTGTAACCCAGAAAACTTTATCATCAGCAAATATGCTTTCTTTGCATGTTCCATCATCAAGTGGTAAACATAAACTCTGATATTATAGAAATCAGGTCCCAATGCTGATCCCTGTGGTTAACCCCTTTTTACTTTCAGGGTGTCAGTAGAGATGGTATTGCCTACTCTAATAAAGATTTCACAGTCTTCAAGGTAACTTTTCACAAATTTTAATAGACTTCCATGTATACCACTTTCAATAGTACCATTCAAAATTTGTCTATGCGTCAAGGAGTCAAAGGCACTGTCAACATCTAAGAACACAGCAATCATAATTAGCTTATTCTGAATTGCATATGTGACATTGTGTCACATATGATTAATTAAGTCAAGGAGGCATGATATTGACAGATCATTTAGATTGGAAACAAACTGAGGAAAAACCATGTCTGATCCAGGATCAGTTTTTGGAAGGTTGGGTAAAAACATTTTGTATTTCTGCTAAAGTAAATGGCTTATTGTATGGCTAATGTAATTCTCTTTTGGAAAGTCTGTTGATCTTAGAGGTTTGGCAAATGACACCAGTTATCATGATCAATTCTACCCACTGTTCTGTTTAGCAGCTCTAAACTTGCCTTTCAGTGAGAAGAGGATTGTTATTGTATATCATAGGTGGGTTATTGGTTTTTGGATGAGGTTTGTTCATCATGTGTCTAAGGAATGAATAAATTTGTTTGCTGGAGGCTTGAAATCAAGATGCTCTATAAATTCTCTTATACTTTTGTTTTTTGCTGCTGAAACTGATTTTTAAAATTTTGCATATGATTTTTTCATTTCAATCAGATTGGGTAAGTAGTTACAGCACTGTATATTCTGGATTTTTTCTTATAATTCTTTTTTGACTCTTCAGACTCTCTATTCCCCCAAATGCTGCCTTTCACCTTCTTATCAACCCTTCCAGTAAAAGGCATAGACATCTTTGCAGTGTCTAATAATTTTTCCTGAAATAGGAGAATTCTATTATCAATAGAGGTATCTGTGGTCAAAATGTTTTTAATGAGAACTTGATTCAAATTATCTTTAAAAACTGACCAGTTAGCCCTTTTTATCTGAAACCTAAATCCATTACCATGACTTGTCAAAGGTGATCTGCAATCAGTTTGTCTATTTGACTCTATTGCTAAATGGATAGGAGAATGGTCCCTAAACAGTAATGTTTGAGATGGGATACAAATGGATATAATACTTGCCATACTTGGGCTGGCCATAATCAGGTCAATTGTAGTCTCAACTTGGGATAGAGGATTACATCTGGGTGGGAAGCCTTTTGGGTGTTAGGAGGCAGATGTTGTTTTCCAGCAGCAACTTTTCCAAGCTTTTTCCAGATGGATTAACTAAGTCACACTTGCACCATACTTTACTATGGGCATTAAAATCACCCAATATAATCAGATCCTCATTGCTTGGTACTATATTGTATGGCTTTTTTTTATTAAATCACCAACAATGGGATTGTTCCCACTGGAATTGTAGACATTGAATGAATTTTAAAACCTGCCATCATGAAGTGTTATTTTACAGCCAACAAGTTCTATGCTCTATTGACAGTTTTCTTCTATATCAACCTCATTTTTTAAGTAAATTATAACTCCTCCTTGGTTCCATTAGTTCTATCTCTCCTGATAATGTTATAGTTTCTAAAATTCATTCTTATATGTGGTTGTAGCCAAGTTTCCTGGATACAGATTATATCTATAGTGTTTTCCTGGCAGTGGTCAAGAATAATATCCTGTTTTTCTTTTTCTCATAGATTGAGCATTCCAACACATTATTCAAAGGGCCATGATGCATATCTAATGAAGCATTATTAAGCAGACAAACACTTGAAATCTTTTGTTGATTAAGGGAGCCTAAATTTAATTCTTCTACCAACTTACAGAGCTTTTCAATACAAACGGGTAGGCTTAGGCTTGATAAATTCATAAGATCTGGGCTGAATAATAGACCAATTACTAACTTTTCAGCTGCTTCTGTTTTGGATGATTTTTTTTGGCTGTTTTGGATGAAGTCTGTCAGTGATCTGGCTTTGTGAGGTCTGATTGAACTGATTTTGATGTAACCTCCTCTTGTTTAGCACATCAGCATAGCTTTTGTAAGCTAACTGTGCCATACAAAACCCAATTAGATATTTTTCAGCTACTTGGAAGATTCCTTGGTTTTGCTGCCTTTTTGGGCACCAATTGGATGTTGATGAGTGACTTCCACCACAATTGGCACACATGTATGCTTTTGGTCTAATTTCAGGGTCTATTGTTTTCAGTGGGCACTGGTTTGACTGGTGTTTCTCTGAGCACCTCAAACATATTGACTCTTTAGCTCAACATTCTTTTTGAGTGTGTCCATATTTCTGGCACTTGTGACACTGAAGGACTCTGCAATAGTATTGGTATATCTCCTTTTTTCTTCCAAAGCACCAGATATTTGGTGGTAGGGTCCTACCCTCAAAAATAATTAATACTGCAAGGCTATCTTCAAGTTTTTTAGATCTTTATTGTATCTTTTCTGTCTTACAGCATCTTTCACAGTTGTTTGGGGTTTGTAAGCTCTCCTTGATTTCTCTATGGACAAGTTAAGAGGGATACCTTTAATTATTTCTCTTACTGTAGGTTGTATTCTTTTGTCTTTATGGTGATGTTGCAGAGTGTGCTGGTAGATAAAATCTTTTCAGCCTCATCTTCACCTTGTAGATATAAAAGCATGTTCCTTATTTCTTCCTTAACATCAAGCTCAAGTTTGGAATTCTTCAAAATTGTTTGGATTGATTTTGCAGTTTCATAATCAGGAGGGAAGTTTTTTCCAGTTTCCTCTATAATAATTTCTAATAGCACTTTATATTAGGATTGATTTTGGATAATAATTGTTTGGATTGATTTTGCAGTTTCATAATCAGGAGGGAAGTTTTTTCCAGTTTCTTCTATAATAATTTCTAATAGCACTTTATAATGCTCTTGTTTTGAGATGATGTACTGTGTATCTTTGCTGTTGTAATTTGCTTGAGGTGCTGCAGATTTCCTTTGCTTACACTTTGCAGCTGGACCTGTTTCACTGTCTGGGGACAAGTCTCTCCTTTTTGTGCTGATGTTGGGATTCTGTCCTAGTCTTGGCAATAGTGATCCATTTTCATGCACAACAATACCTTCTATTTCCATTGGATTTCCAGCTGTTCTGAGCTCTTCATCATTGTCATAAGAGGGCAAAGCTGGATAGCTCTCTTCATTGAGCACAGAATATTTGTTTGTTGTTGTGATGTGATAGTGTAGTTAGGATAAGTGGGAGGTAAAACATCAAGGAGGCACACTTGTGCCTCTATAAAGAGGCAACCCACCACAATGTTAAGCAATTTCAGATCCTAGAGGTCGCAGAGAGATGGCAGCGATTGCATTTTGTAGCCCAAGCTCAAACTAAGAAACGTGCAAAATTTCATCCTCCTCCAACTTTATCTTCATGGGGTAAACTGGGCCAGAAGTTTTGACCCTCCCACCACAGCCCCCCTTTAATGTTGTCTGATTGGGCTGAAATTTAGAGAGGTTAAGCTTTCCTAGGGCCTGGGAGCTTATCCTTGAAATTTCAGCTCAATCTGATCACTCCTTCCCTGTTTTCAAAAAACCAAATGTAGCCACTTAAAGATCAAATTTTTTTTTTTTCTTAGTCATGCCTACAGGCCACAGTTGGCAACTGATCCGGGTGAATGAGGACTCATTCAAAGCAGAATTTGACCTGTTAGGGTCTTTTGATATTTTCAGACCAAAAAAATTATCCCCCCAATTTAAATTTATGAAAAACCTCATTTTCCTATAAGAACCCGCTATAAGCAGTCTCTTATTGTTTTCCTATAAGAGCCCGCAAAAATGTGGGCTTGTTTTCCTATAAGAGCCCGCAATGATTTCCAGTCCTAGCGGTCACAGAGAGACAGCAGTAATTGCATTTGTAGCCCAAGCTCAAACTAAGAAACATGCAAAATTTCACCCCCCTCTGACTTTATCTTCATGGGTAAAAGTGGGCTGGAAGTTTTGACCCTCCAACCACAGCCCCCCTTTAACGTTGTATGATTGGGTTGAAATTTAGAGATTAAGCTTTCCTAGGGCCCGGGAGCTTATCCTCGAAATTTCAGCTTAATCCGATCACTCCTTCCCTGTTTTCCAAAAACCAAATATAGCCACTTAAAGTTCATTTCTCTTTTTTTTTTTAATGTTGTCTGATTGGGCTGAAATTTAGAGGATAAGCTTTCCTGGGGCCTGGGAGCTTATCCTCGAAATTTCAGCTCAATCTGATCACTCCTTCCCTGTTTTCCAAAAACCAAATATCAAGCTTTGTGGGGATTTGCTTGCGTCAAAAATAGATTCCAGTTACTAAAAAACAATTACAATTGTGTAATTGTAATTACACAGCAACATTAAATCTTAAAACAAACAGAAATTATTCTGTATATGAAAGGGGCTGTGCCCTCCTCAATGCCTTGCTCTTTACTCTAAAGTTTGGCTTTCTCACAACTCTTTTTTAAACAATAAAAAACTTTAGTGTAAAGAGCAAGGCATTGAGGAGGGCACAGCCCCTTTCATATATGGAATAATTTCTGTTTGTTTTAAGATTTAATGTTGCTCCTTACTTTCAGTTTAAAAAAACTTCTTTTTTTTATTTAAAGGCTGGGAAAGTGGGGGGGTTGGGGGGCTGCAGCCCCCCAACTGTGCCTCCTAATCCCTGTACATTTTAAGGTTCAACCTTGTAACTCAGCCTCTTTAACTCTTTAGAAAACGTAGTTTTTTTCAAATAATAACTATCAGGGACAGAGCTAGGGATATGACTTGCAGTTACACATGTTTGAGTTGAGCTCCTTTGAATATCAGCTGGAGTAAAAATTGTTAAACTTTGTCCGTTCGCGAGGATACCAATTAGAGGTTGAGTGCAAGGGGGGGTGGAAATATTGGGTGGGACCAGGTAAAACCTGGTCAGGTAGCTGAAAAATTCAGCTAGAATCACAAATGTCAATTTTTTTTTTAATATAGTCAAAAATTTTCAATAAAATCCAAACAATCACCAATACTCACAAGAAAATTGTAACTTAAAGAAAAAGATCTTTTATCCAACCGGTTTAATCTTTTCTTCCGCCCTTATAAAAATATCTTATATCTCTTTCTGAAATGCACGTTAATAGGTTTTAAGTTTTAACTGCTATAGACCAGGGCTGCCGAAAATTCCGCAGATCTAAATTCAGAAAAAACGTAATTGTTTTGCAACTTTTGACAGAAAGGTCTCTTAACCCTCTCACAGGCAAATTTCGAAATCTTTCGCAATCACATTTTGAAGACTTTGACCAAAAGATAGCGAAGATTTCAGATATTTTTTCAGAAAAGGCATAAAAATATCAAAAAGTGTCAATTTTGAAAGTGTTCTCATATGTGGACGTTGCCCATTATGGACACGTGGGAAAGCATTCACTGCAAACAGGAGTTTGGTACTTTTTACACTCGAAACGTGTTTTAAGCTTGCAAGTCTGCTCGCAGCACCTCGATGCGGTTTTCTTTTCGCATTTTGACGGCCAATGCCCTGATATTCCATCCAACGTGATTTCTTTGAGATTGATTGAATCACAATCCGCTTTGGAAGAGGCAGATGACCTGGACGCTCAGGACTGTTGCGCATCCTAAATATGCCCTTGTTTAGAAGCAACACTGTGACAGACGCTTTGAATTCCAGAAGGTCAGATTTGGTTCCAGCGATTCTTCTTTTCCGAGCTACTCCGTCTCTCTACGATATCAACTGGATGGTAACCAGCGTACGAGGAGCAGAGGGCAACAAGGTTGATATTTTACACCGCAACACAGTGATGCTTTTCTCTGACGCTGCATATGAGGCGGATCCTTTGACTTTATTTTTCATTTATTTCTCTCCGACCAGTTTGTCGGCAGCGTCACCAAGTCCGTTAGCACACATGTGCCGACACTGCAAATACTTTCTTTTGCTAAAGTTTCTACGAGAGGGATTGAAGTGAAGAATTGATAAAAATACACCTTCGCATTCTTCTTTCCAAGACCACAACAAAGGTGAATAACAACATCTCCACCTAAGCCATGTTTGGAGGTTTGAGTGCGACCCCTGCTTCCGTGGTAAAGTTCGAAGTCGTAAATGTATTCTGGCAGACCAGAACGCACCCAAATTTTAAAGCGCCATTTCGTTGGTTTTGATGCCATATGTTGTTTTAGGCTATTCCTGCCTTTGAAAGGTACCATCAATTCATCAACCGAAATACATTCTTCATCAGACAAGGTGGCTTTGTCTACACTGAGAAGGAGCTCGAAGAAAGGCCTTATTTTATAATACTTGTCTCTGTTGCTTTGTTCCTGGCTTGTGAAATGCAGGCATTGAAAGATCTTTTTGAAACGCTTGCTAGATATGTAGTCGGGTGCAAGCAATAGTCGCAAAGACCTGGACCAATAGTTCTCATACCTTTGATAAAGAACGCAGATCATAGCCAATAAACAGCCAAGATAAATACAGAGTTTAGCAACGGTAAAACCAAGCTCATAGGAGTTTTTTCTGATAACGTAGCAATTACACTCACGGACTATCATCTCCAGGATTTCAGAAATCATCAATGCTTCGGAGTGGTCAACAGCGTCTGCCTCTTCATTCAGATTTATGGGGATACTGTACTCACCGGTTAAAGGGGGTACACTTTAGCCAATAGGGTTGTCCCCGTTTACTTTCCATAGCCTCTCCCTCTTCACTTTAGTTTTCTTGGAAAAACTGCTTGCTGATAACATGCCTCGGCACTCGGTTGATTAGTTTCCTTGTGGCCAAAAGAGAATGACTGCAACTTTAGATGAGACCCAGGTTGGGTTTCATTACTTGTAAGATTTGCATCTGACTCTTCGTATTTGATGTCACTTTATGATCATGATATGATATGATGATCATGAGAAAATGACCATCATCTACCTAAATTAGAGTGTTAATGTAAACTTTCACGGTTAGGTAAATCTCCAGATGTATTACTATTAGTAGGGCACTGTCCTCAGACATAGACAGTGGTGATTATGCATCAGGAACGAATTCGGGCAGTGTCCTCATGAGTCGACAGAAAGAGAATTGACACAAATCCTAATTGAAATGCTTGTAAAACACAAAAGAACAGCCAGCGTATAGGCAATAGTTTAGTTAATTCTGGAGAAAAATTCATGTAACACGAAAACTTCTAGGATAGATACAAAAAAAAAAAATCATAATTTGATCTCATCTTTTGTGTGTATGTACAATAAATTTTTCTGATATTGACTGCTACCTTTCGTAAGTTTTGAAACTCTTCGGTAGATGTAAGCAGAGTACGACAGAAACGCCTATTGAGAAGAGATAGCACTGAAGTTCTGGTAAAAAAAAAACACTGACTTTTAATCTGGAGGTGGGTTAAGGTAAAGTGTCCTCAAAAAGCACCAGCGCCCGTGAGAAGTTTAACGGCAGGGTGCTTTTATTTCGCTATTAATTAAAAAAAAACTTTTTCCACAAAATAAGTTTTTCAAAAAAAAGTAAAGAACTCCATTAAACCAAAAATGAGCCAAAATAAAATCAAATAATCTACCAAGCGTGAAACTACCACAAATCAGCATCGATAAATAAATGAAACCCAAAACCAACAGACATTACAATAAATAACCGAGTCAAACTCAAAACGAGCAGAAATTAACGTAATTTTGGTTTAAAATCCTTATGCCTTCAAAAGGCCAGGACATAATTTGTACTTTACTGAAAAAAGTATAATTGTTTTTACTTTTATAACTTTAATAACTCAAATAATATTAACATTTGATTACTAAATATCAGTATATGTATATTAAACTGACAATGCACATTCAATTTTATTTTTTTTAAGTAAAGTGCAAATTATGTTCTGGCTTTGGAAGGCATAGGGGTTTTGTGCCCAACTTATGTTAATTTCTGTTCGTTTTGAGTTTGACTCGGTTATTTATTGTAATTTCTGTTCGTTTTGGGTTTCAATTATTTATCGATAATGATTATTGGTAGTTTCACGCTTGGTATATTATTTGATTTTGGTTTTGCTCATTTTTTGTTTAATGGAGTTCGTTACTTTTCTTTGAAAAACTAATTTTTGAGGAAAAGGTTTTTTTAAATTAATTTCTGTTTGTTTTATATTGACATAGTCTTTTCAGGGAAAAAGAAAGTAATACTTTAAATCTTTTTGTTTTTTTAAGACTTTATAGTTTGGGCTGCTATTTGTGTGTTGGAGAAAAAGTTTTAGCAATTTTTAACAGAATAAACCCTTTTAAAAATCTGGACACAAATAGTGTTTAATTTAGTTTCTTACCTCCTCTAGATGACCTGAAATGGAAAACTTGATACCATTCGCAAAAAAGTCTGTTTACTTACTTTGATAGCTTGGATACACATATACTATTTTGATTTGGTTAAATTTTAAGAGCAGAAGTAGCCCCAGAAGTTTGAACATAATACCCTATGTCGTTCTTGGGATACTGCTGAGATGCCTCATTGGGAATTAGCATTAACAAAATGCATTTTGATTTAATCTTAAGACAAAATTTAGTTTTTAAACATTATGAGAAAATGGGAGGGTGGGCGTCGGAGGGGGATTAGTTTCCCTCTAATCTCTTTCGACTATTAAAAAGGGCATCAGCCCTATTTTCAGTCGAATGAGCCCTTTTTGAAGTTCCTACGACAACTCCTTCGATGCGAAGTGCCCTGGTCTAAAAAAAAAAAAAAAAAAAAAAAAAAAAAAAAAAAAAAAAAAAAAAAAAAAAAAAAAAAAATAATACATTATACCCAAATCGATCTTTACGATAAAAATGTCAAGCCCTCCAATCCGTTTCAAATATTAAAAAAGGCACCAGACCTTTCAATTTTGAGTTTCTACGACAATACTTTCTAAAAACACCTTATATGCTCCTAGGGCATAAATTACAACCCTTACCCTAAGGGCTTACCCTAAGTGGTTGTCATCCTCTAAGACCTAATTTCAAGAACATTCAACTATCCTCAAAGACCTAATTTCCAGAACTTTCTACTACGTTGAACAAAATGACTATCTGAAAACTTTGATTGGATGTGTTTGGGAGAATGGTGGGCGTAAGGAGGGGGTTAGTTACCCTCTAATCATTTTCGACTATTAAAAAGGGCACTAGCCCTCTCAATTTCCAATTGAATGAGCCCCTTTTGAAGTTTTTACGACAACCCTATCTATAAAAACCTTGTAGGCCCCCAGGGCATAACTTACAACCTTTGCCCTGGAGGCTCTGGGGGTTGGTCCTCCTTAAATACATAATTTCCGGAACTTTCAACTACGTTAAACAAAATTGCTGCCTATAAACTTTGATTGCATGTTCTTGGGGAAATGTTTAGCGTGAAGGGGGGGGGGTCATTGGGGGGTCTCTCCACTCACTTTCGACTATTAAA
This sequence comes from Artemia sinica, assembly GCA_027921565.1. NCBI lineage: Eukaryota > Metazoa > Arthropoda > Branchiopoda > Anostraca > Artemiidae > Artemia > Artemia sinica. Next base: position 56,017,574 of record CM051258.1, on the reverse strand, counting down.
AAGGGCAATTTCAATTTCCAATCAACTGAGCCCTTTTTGAAATTTCTACATCAACTTTCTTTATAAACCTTATATGCACCCAGGGCATAACTTACAACCCTTGCACTGAGGGCTCTTAGGGGGTTATCATCCTAAAACACCAATTTCCAGAACTTTCAACTACGTTGAACAAAATAGATATCTAAAAATTTTGATTGGATGTGTTTGGAAAAATGGTGGGCGTGAGAGGGGGGTTTAGTTGCCGTTCAATCACTTTTGGCTATAAAAAGGGCACTAGCCCTTTTAATTTCCAATTGAATGAACCCTTTTTGAAATTTCTACAACATCGCTTTCTATAAAAATTTTATATGCCCCAGGGCATAACTTACAACCCTTGCCATGAGGGCTGTGGGGGAGAGGGGTTGTCATCATTAAAGACCTTATTTCATTAACTTTCAATTACGTTGAATAAAATGGATACCTAAAAATTTTGATTGGATGTGTCTGGAGAAAAGGTGGGCGTGAGAGGGAATTAGTTGCCCTCAAATCCCTTTCGACTATTAAACAGGGCAATAACCCTTTGAATTTGCAATCGAATGAGCCCTTTTTCAAGTTTCTACGACAAATATTTCAATAAAAACCTTATATGCCCCCAGGGCATAACTTATAACCCTTGCCCTGAAGATTGTGGATGGATTGTCCTGCTCAAAGATATAATTTCCTAAACTTTAAACTGTGTGGAACAAAATGGCTGTCTCAAATTTCGATTGGATGTTTTTGGGGTAATGGTGGGCGTGGAAGGGGTGTTAGTTGCATTCCAATTACTTTCGACTATTATAAAGGGCACTGACCATTTCAATTTAGAATTGAATGAGCCCTTTTTGAAGTTTCTACGACAACGCGTTCTATAAAAACCTTATATGCCCCCAGGACATAAATTACAGCCCTTGCCCTGAGGGCTCTGGGGGGGGGGGGGTTGTTGTCATCCTCAAAGACCTAATTTACAGAACTTAAAACTATGTTGAAAAAAATGGCTATCCCAAATTTTGATTGTATGTGCTTGGGGAAAAAGTGGGCGTGAGAGGGGTGTTAGTTGCCCTCCAATCACTTCCGACTATTGAAAAGGGCACTATCCCTTTGAATTTCTAATCGAATGGGCCTAGTTGAATTTTCTACTACAAACGCTTTCTATAAAAACTTTATATGCCGCCAGGGGCATAACTTGCGACCCTTACCCTGAGAGCTGTGGGGGAGTTTCCTCCTGAAAAACATAATTTCTGCTTTGGAATCAACTACGCTGAACAAAAAGGTTGTCTCAAAATTTTGATTGGATGTGTTTTGGGAAATGGTAGGGGTGGAAAGGGTGTTAGTTGCCTTTCAATCATTTTCGACTATTAAAAAGGGCACAAGCCACTCCAATTTCCAATTGAATGAGCCCTTTTCGAAATTTCTACGACACCTTCTTCGACACGAAGTGCCCTGGTCTAAAGGAAGAAAAATAATAAATAATACATTGTCCCAACATCGTTCTTATATACCCCTAGGGTATAACTTAAAAACCCTTGCCCTGAGGGTTGTGGGGCAGTGTCCACCTCAAAAACATATATTCTATCTGGAAATCAACGACGCTGAACAAAATGGCTATCTCAAAATTTTAATTGGATGTGTTTGGGGAAATTTTGGGCATGGAAGGGGTGTTACTTGCCTTCCAATCACATTCGACTATTAAAAAGGGCACAAGCCACTCCAATTCCAACCGAATGAGCCCTTTCCGATGTTTCTACGACAACTCCTTCGATACGAAGTGCCCTGGTCTAAAACCAAGAAAAAAAAATTAATACATTGTGCCAACATCGTTCTTTACTTAGGCAGCACTATTGCGCTGCCTATCGTCAAGATTACTCCAAAGGGGGTGAAAAATATTATTTTTTTTTATCTAATTAAAAAAATTCTCTACCAAATTTTAACATGTGCCTTTTTTGTATGTTAATTAAAACATTGAAAAACCCCTCCTCCTTTCTAAATTGTAATGAATTGGAACCCTTTTTGTTTCTGCAGCATGAACAGCCATTCATTAAAAAAATTGAGTTGATTCGGGTACAATTTGGCTTTTTTTTCTCAAGCAGTATTGAATGTCACCTTGCTCTCACGCAATAAAAATAAACCTTTAGATTGATCTTCATTCACCTTTTTAAAAGAAAAATCTCCGAGAATTTGGAGGAATGAAACAAATCAGGTTCATGTTATGCAGAGGGCACACTTGCTCAAATTCTGCCAAAATGTGCCTTAATTTGTTTTCAATTTGTAATTTGATTGGGATGTAATTTAGGATACTTTGAAGAAAGAACAAGTGAAGATTGTATTCTTATTTAGTAAAATCTAGATATACAACTCAAAAAGATTTACGTTTTTGACCTAATTTAAAAATTTGCTTTTTATTCAGATATACGACAATGCATATTAAATAAGATATGTTTACAGCGAAGCAAACATAATCAATTTAAGAACATGGTTAACTTGGGAGTTTTCTCTTTCCACTTTCTTGCTATACTTACAAGGCCTCCGGGATTTCCTAAGTACATAGGTCAGGGATCACTCTTTTGACATGCATAAATCTAAAGCAGTGTTTTAATTGAGTTTATTACGTAGTGGGTCTTCATAATTTTTTCACTCTGCTCCAGCATTGGAATGTGGACACATAAATGTAAGCTTAAAATTCAGAAAAATTGGAAGGAAGGATTGTCAGCCCCCTCTTTATAATTGGCAGCACACTTCTAAAAATTAACTAAATACTGATTGACATCTAAGGGGTTGTTCCGACGCCATACTATTTCCTAACAAATTTAGCTAACAGGTATTTGTTTGGCCGGTGAAAACGCAATTGTTAACCAATAGAAATTAATTCTCCAACAAGTATTCGATTTGTTAAAGATGTTAGCTAACAGTTTTTTTAGTTGGACGACAGAAAAACTATTGTTGGGAAAGTTGTTGGCTAACAGGTGTTTGTTTAGACAGAGGAAAATTTCCTCTAATGACTATTGACTGAACAAAATTCAACTGATATAATTTGTTGACTATTGACAAGATAGTGAAAAAATAGGTGTGTTTTCTCACGTCATTACAAATGTTAATCTTGCGCAAGGGCATGATACCTTAACTTACCACGCGAGTATGCAAAATGGGTATTTTCTCATCGTAATAACTGAATGATTGTGTGACTTACATTAACTGATTTTAGCACTCTTCTCCAGAATTGGAATGTGGACACGTAAGTGTCAGCTTAAAATTCGGCAAAAATTGTAGGGAAGGATTGTCAGCACCGTCTTTAAAATTGGCAGCACACTTCTAAAAAATAGCTAAAGACTGATTGACATCTAAGGGGTCTTTCCGCCGTAATACTGTTTGCTAGCAAAGTTAGCTAACAGGTATTTGTTTGGCCAGTGAAAACACAATTGTTAACTAACAGAAATTAATTCTCCAACAGGTTTTCGATTTGTTAAAGATGTTAGCTAACAGTTTTTAGTTGGACGACAGAAAAAAACTATTGTTGGGAAAATTGTTACCTAACAGTTTTTGTTTAGACGGAGGAAAAGTTACTTAAATGACTATTGACTGAACAAGATTCTACTGATGCAATTTGTTGACTACTGACAAGATAGTGCAAAATTGGTTGTTTTCTCACGTCATTACAAATGTTAATCTCGCAAAAGGGAATGCTACCTTAACTTACCACGCGGTATGCGAAATGGGTATTTTCTCATCCTAACAACTGAATGATTGTGTGATTATAATATCCAGCATTGGAATGTGGACACGTAAGTGTCAGCTTAAAATTCGGCAAAAATTGTAGGGAAGGATTGTCAGCCCGATCTTTAAAATTGGCAGCATACTTCCGAAAATTGACAAGATGGTGCAAAATCGGCTTGTTTTCTCCCAGCATTGCAAATGATAATCTCGCGAAAGAGAATGTTATCTTATCTTACCATGCGAGTAAGCGAAATGGCTATTTTACCATCCTAATAAATAAGTGATTGTGTGTTAATATTAAATGACCCCGAAATGGAAGAATGTCGATACTTATGTCAATGTTACTATATTAGAAATCGTGGAATTTTTCCACAGGGAAAAATTGATTAGCCTACTCAGAAAATCTGCAACTTATTCATTATTGAAAAGCGTAACATAACTGTAACATAAATTCAAAAACGTAGCAAAAATGCAACGCTTTTAGGAATGTACTGTAAAATGTAACCTTTTACTTAAAACGTACCAAAAACGGTACAGACGTAACCTTGGTGGCTACCCTGCTCAAGATTTTAACTTTGGGAGCATTGTCGTCATTCTTGATTCACATAATGACGAATAGAGGGCTAAACAGCACACAGACAAAAGTTTTATAACACAAACACATATAACAGATATATTTACATGGTACATGTATATTATATACATACCGGAGTCCCAAGTAGTCAGAGTCGCAAGTTGTAGCAGAATTCATATAGTGTATTTTGACTTAGCTTAATATCCTGATCAATATTCTCTGGAATTTCCACCACCAACATCATTAACGTTGTAGTAATTGTAGCTGTAGCAGTACTATGGGAACAGTAACAGTACTAGTAGCAGTATTAGTAGTAGTAGAGGCAATAGTTGCAGTAGTAGTATGCACATAGCGGCTTGATATGCCCTAAAAGTTGCAACTTCATACCCTAAGTCGTTCTTGGGATATTGTCCATACGCCCTTTTGACGGCCTGTATGCACATAGTGTGTAATGATTGAATTCAATACGGACACGCAGATAAAATTGAAATTTTAGGGACACAATATTTTGCTTTTTTCTTTTTTTTTCTTTTCCATGACGTCATTATTTTTGTTTTCGTTAGGTATTGCTTCAAGCTGCATCATCATTTACCGTTTACAAAGAAAGTTAGTCAAGTAACATTGAGGTATATAGCCAAAAAAGGTGGCTCTACGCTGCGGACAGATACCGAATCCCATCAAATATGCACGATAAATACAATTGGTACCACCTGATTTATTCAATGATTGCAGTTCAAAGAAGATGAAGGCTTTGTTTTCATTAATATTCTACTAGTTGGAGGAAAATTGTTGAAAAACCCTTTCTGTCATAGTAGTTTGTCAAATTTATATACTCATCTAAGCTAAACATACTTTTTTTTAGAAACAAATCTGCCATAAGTTGTTTAAAATCTAAAGATAGTTGTTTTAAAAGCTAAAGATAGTTATTAAGGAAAAAAGTGATCTTGTATAAATTGTAGATTGGCTTAGTTTTGCTGTCACTTCTGTTTATTAAATTCTTCTTAAAAAAAAAAAAAAAAACAAATCACAACTTTGGATCGGGCAATTAAAAGTTTTCACTTTATTAAATTATTCATTTATTCTCTTTTAAAAAAATGTTTATTCAAAATTGCTTCAGACTTTGACGGTCACACTATCTCCGATGGGTCCTTTTAATATATACATTTTTTCTGAGACTTTGCTCACACAGTTACTTATCAATTTCATAGCACTGAATTGTCGTAAGAGCTTCGTTCATTTCAAGTAAAACCATGGACTCGAGCAGCTCGTATTTGCAATTTTATTTTTCCTGAAAGGAAAGAGCCTCGATTAAAAGTTATATGGGAATTGTAACTTAAGAAAGAAAAAGGGCTATAAATTTTACATCTTCTGCTCTTTAACATGAAAGGTGTTCTGTGGTTATTTTTTTTATCATGGGCTTTGAAGAACAGGAACATAAAAAGGTAAACTAGACTTAAGGTTTGGCAGAAAATCTAAACCTCTAATAAAACAGCTATTTAAAACTAACTACGAATGCATGTGTAATAGCAGAATGGAGTTGTTAAAATTCTAATTTGAAGAACAACAGAAGCGCACTATAAATATATGTACAATACATTTACAATATATGTACACAAAGTACAATATATAAGGTTGCGCACTAGCTGTAAGAGAGGGTGAATCATATTGGTCAGCTCTTAGGATATTCTTAATAGTTCACAGTGCTTCCATTGAGTTGCTTAATTGCTATAGCCCTCTGAAGAAGTTAACGCAGAAGCACAAGCGCCACAGAGGGAAGTGGTTTGAATAGGAAGTACCGGACTGGATTTCTATTAGAAGAAAAGGATTCATGTTAACTACGCGTAGACCCGGAACCAAGGAGAATTATTTTTAAATAAATAAAACTCCTTACATCAGAGATTCAGATTAGATGGTATATTATCCTCAATGAAATCATTAAAAACTGTTAGTGAGCAACGTATATTTACATCTGACAGACAACATGACAAGAACTCATCATGGTCAATTACTCCATCTTTAATCAAATCCATAATCTAAATGAACTAAAAATATAAAAACCTTAATTATGATGGTTGCAGCGGCAGCTGCAACCTAATATACCTCGAGCCACCACCCGTAGTAAACAAAAATTAGAAAACACGTTAGTATATGCAATACATTAATTTGAAAACCAGTTTATTTGTATTTTCAAAAATAGAGCAAAATTTCGAAGAAATGGTTTCTGGTCGAAACGAAAAGTACATCGTTTAAATCCCCATTGCAGAAAACCCTACACAGGAAAATTAAAACAAAAAGCCTGAACAAAAAGGAAAATCACTTTTTTGCATGGGTAGCACTGATGTGTCTTCTTTCCCCCCTTTTTTTCTTCACTGCTAGCAGGGCAGAAGGATATCATAGAGAGCAGTTTAAGAGCTCTTTTGAAAGTAAATTGCCATATCTAGTGCCTTTTGTAATTAACTAAAATAATATTTAAAATTTTGACGACTTTACGTAAACACTGTAAAAATACACGACCCCTCTTTCAAATTTATGATTTAAATACCCCTTCAAAATTTATAAGCTTGATAAAATCTTTTTGCAGTTTTTCAGAATATGAAACGTTGTGTTTTATGATTGTTTTGCAATTTTTGAAACAAGACAGAAGTTTTAATTTTAATTTCGTACCCCTATCAATTTAAGCTACCTGACTTCGTCATTTCCATTTCTCTGCACTAGAATAATAGAAACGTACGTTGAGAAGGCCAACTTGTGGCCTGGGCTGCCAGGCCCCAAACCCCCCATTGAACTTCATGGCTGAAGGGCCATGAAACGGAGATCAGAACCGCCGGTTTGGACCTTGAGGGTCTAATGCCATCTTACTTACTTTTTACTGGACTGCCAACCAGACAGTTTTTTGATACTATTTTAGTAGACAAATTGAGCATAGACTACAAAAAAGATCTCATGCACGAAAAATGGCGTTCAATTCATGCTCTCCACCTTTTACACATGTCCAAAGTAGTAGAAAACTCCGTTTTTCAGGAATGCTGCCCCGTCAGATGTCAGTACCAGGTAGTTTCAGGATGTTTAAAAAAAAAATAAAGAAAATAACTAGTCAATATATCTATAATTTATACCCATTTTATTTATTTATTTATCTTCTCTTGAAAAATATCATCAGGGTCCACTGCTCCTCAGTAGGGGTGCCATATGCAATTTTGAAATTCAATAATTCAGTTTTCATTCTTTTATTCCTAAATAACATGGGACTATTTAATTCTGGAATAGGGGTCGATTTACTAAATGAATTCCCTTATAATCGTCACAAGCATATTCCGAACAATCGCATCCTTCGTTAATGAAAATTTCAATAAAGCAGTCTACATAAGTCAGCAGTCATTATATATTAGTGAAATAGTACATTGGGATTGTTTTCAAGTGACACATGACCTGCTCTAATCAGATATTTTTACTAGATATTATTTTAAAATTATTCCATTTTTACCATCGATTGAGCCTCACTTTTAGTATCTACTAGTTTTTTGTATACTACATTATCAAAACATTATAAGCTATATTATTAAACATCTATATTATTAGTTATTTCTAAAAGACAGTTACACATAAATCATAGGCAGCGCAATAGCGCTGTCTAAGTAAAGAGCGATGCGGGATCAATGTAATATTTATTAATTAATTAATTTATTTCTGTTTTTCCCTGACCATACCCCTTGGTATATAAGGAGTTGTCGTTTAAACTTAAAAAGGGGCTCATTCGAATGCAAATTAAAAGTTCTAGTGCCCTTTTTAAAAGTTAAAAATGATTGGAGGGTATCCAGACCCCTACCCCCACGATATCCCAAAACACGTCCAATAAAATTTTTGAGATAGCTTTTTTGTTCAACATACTTGGAAGGTCCATTAATTATGACTTTGGGAGTGACAAATCCCTCCCCACAGCCCTCAGGGCGAGGACTAAAAGCTATACCAGCTACCAATTATTACCATATAAAGTTTTTATGGAAGGGGTTGTCATACATACTTTGAATGGGGCTCATTTGATTGAATCTTAGAAGTTTTAGTCCCTTCTTTAAGATTCAAAAGTGATCAAAGCGCAAATAGCCCCCTGTTCTCTTTTCCCAAATGAATCCGATAGAAATTTCGAGATAGCCAATTTGTTCAAAAAACAGTCTAACGATCATATAACAATGCCTTCGAGGTTGAAACAACCCCCTCAGAGCTATGGAGTAAGGGTTTTAAGTTATGTCCCGGGGGAATATAAGGTCTGTATGGGAAGGGTGGTCGTATAAACTTTAGAGGAGGCTCATTTGACTGGATATTGAAAGTCCTAGTTCAATTTTAATTTTATTGAAAATCCTAGTTCAATTCCTCTTTTCCCCAAAAGAATCCGATCGAAACTGTGAGAAAGTCATTTTGTTCAAAATATTCCAAAGAATATATTAAAATGCCTTCAGGGTTGACACAGCCCCCCAAAGCCCAGGGGAAAGGGTTATAAGCTATGCCCCGGGGCATGCAAGGTTTTTATGAAATGGGTGGTCGTAAAAACTTCAGATTGGGCACATTTGATTGAAAATAGGAGGTTCTAGTGCCCTCTTTAAGAGTCAAAAGTGATTGGAGGACAACCAGCACCCCCACGCCCCGCATTTCCCAAAACACATCCAATTAAAATTTGAAGTGGGCTTTTTTCATTCAGCATTGTTGAATGGTCAGTCATTATGTATTTGGGGATGTCAACCCCCCTCAGTGCAATTGTTGTAATTTAGTTATTTCGCCCATTTTTTACATATAATAGATGCTACTGAGGAAAGTGTGCATGTTTGACCTTTACTTTCCAAAACGACAAAAGGCATTCCGGTGAGCTTTTCATAATATGTTGAGGGGAGTGCAAAATTCCCCTCAAAGTTTTCTGAAAGGCTGAAAGCCTGAAAGTTGTGAAGTTGAAGCTTACAGGACTTGTTGTGCGGGATATTGAACTAACCAGAAAACAATATTTACATCCTAATGCTACTGCATCTACTCATACTACTAATACTGCTACTATTGTTACTACTGCTACTAATATTACTACTACTGCTACTAAAGGTAAGGCTACTACTGTTATTTCTACTGCTACTATTGGTACTATTACTACTGCTACTAAAGCTAAGGATATGAAGGCTAAAAATTTGGGAACATTGAAACTGTATTGATGTAAATCGAAACAAAAACTATGCCAACACAGGCTGTCAAGAGGACGTATCAGCAATCCTTCAGACACGGTTGATGGGATTCAGAAAGCCAAGTATACTATGCGCATACTGCTACTAATGTGATCATTGCTAGTACAACTATTATTACTACGCAAGCTAAGGGTATTAAGGTAAGTCTGTCAACGAATATTTAGGTGGAATTATGTGGATCTAAATCAAAACGAACTATGAGAACGAAGTTCTTAAGACTAGAACATAATCTACAGTTTACTGAAAACAAAACACATTTTAAATGTTTTTACTTTTTTAACTTTAATAAATCAAAAATTATTAAGACTTTAAGGAATAGATATCAGTATATGTATATTAAACTGACGACTAAACTGAATAAACTGTAACTGTATATTAAACAGCATTATTTTTTTTTTTTTTTTTTTTTTTTTTAGCGAAGTGAAAATTATGTTCTGGTTTTGAGGAGGCTAGGGGGTTGTCAGACCTGCTCATGTTAATTTCTGCTCGTTTTGAGTTTGACTCGGTTATCTATTGTATTTTCTGTTTATTTTAGATTTCATTTATTTATTGATGGTGATTTGTGGTTGTTTTACGCTTAGAAGATTATTTTGACTTTATTTCTGCTCACTTTTGGTTTAATGCAGCTTTTGCTTTTCTTTGAAAAAATTATTTTGTAGAAAAAGTTTTTTAAATTGATAAAATAGAAAAGACAATAATGAAAGGCAATGTAAATTAAATACATAAGTTTTTCAAGGGACTAACTTCCTTGCTGGAAAGGTCGCAATATCAAAGAAAGGAAAGAAAATGAAAGTAATGTATCCAAGGAAGGCCCTTAATTATCTGTAAATAGAGAATCACAATTAATGTTATTTCTAAGAGACTGAGATAAAAATTTGTGTCTTAGATATCAGTATCCTAGCAACTATATAGGAAGCTTTTGTAACTCAAAAAATCAAATTAATTTCTTTTAGGCTAAAAATGTTTTTGAAAATGTTTTTATATTTGTGGCATGTAACCCAGACATGCAATCAATAGGCCAAAACGTTATCTCTATATCTTACACTTTTGCTGTCCCTAAGTTCATACAACTATATTTTTGCGCAAAATCCATCTAATCTGCACGTTGAGGCGTTATGGAGGATAAGTAAACATTGTTAGTACGACTTTTAAATAGCGCGTTAAAAAATCAAAAAAATTTAAGCGTTTAATGTCTAACTCCGTTTTTGATGCTGAATGAATTTACTCTTAACTCCATTCAGAAACCTCTCTTCTTAAAACAGAGGAAGTGCATAGCAGTACTGACTTTTCTAAGAAGTTGCCTGATATATATATATATATATATATATATATATATATATATATATATATATATATATATATATATATATATATATATATATATATATATATATATATATATATATATATATATATATATATACATATATATATATATATATATATATATATAGACCCCGGCGCCGTGCCGATGAGGGAAGACCGGCGGCGGCGGGGCAAAAAAAGCACGCCGCGCCGCGCCGCCTGTAAGACGCCGGCGGCACGCCGCCTGTAAGACGCCGGCGGCACGCCGCCGGTAAGATGTCGGCGGCGCGCCGCCGGCGGGATCAATGTTGACCGCAAAACATTAATGTTTTCATCAGTCTTTCTCAAATCACAGCTTAAATTTACAACAGATTCGAGCCTATTCATGAGTTCAAAAATTCACAAGTCGCTGGCTGGAAACTGGTCTTCTTCGTTATTCATCAAGAGAAGTAGATATATCTGGTAGAAACGAAATGGCTGTGGCGTTTCAGAACCCTTGCATAATAGGAGTAGTTGAAGTATCTATTAGCTATGTATTCTTAACATAAATAATTATCAAAATTAGTAGTTTTTTTCATCGAGCATTACTGCATATAAAACTTCAAATAACCGTGTCACAAAATTCGTAAGTTATCTGGGGTAAAAACTTTGAATATAACTTTGAACTTAAAAGCTTAATTTTTTCATAATGCCCTTTGCCTATATCTGTTTTGTCACATTTTAAAACAGTTGAAATGGGCGACTTTGATATTGATTGTTTTTTTTTTGCTCTTTTGGATTCCTAAGAAGCCTTCTTGTATTAAAAACTGGTTTTTAATCACAATTAAAAAAAAAATACATTTTAAAGTTTTTTTGGCTTCTTTATAGAATATATATCATGTAGGCTAAGGCTGAACTGCTGCTTTTTTTTATCGCTTTTGGCTGCTCTTTTGGATATTATTCATTTTTTCTTTTGGGGATTCATTCCAAATTATAAACTGATAAATACCAAATATCAGTCAAATTATAAACTGTATCTAAAAGGAGTAAATTTATCAAATTCAAAAATACACGATGAACACTTTACATGAGAACACTTCAATTACAATGACACAAAAACACTTAATAGTTTATTCGCTATGAAGAAAAATGAAGTGCCAGCTATTTTCTTAGGTAAAAAAATGAAAAGCTCATCCGTTTTAAGTGGATTTAAATGAAATAATATGCAGACTGAAGTAGCTCCAGGAAGATGTTGGAAATGTTCATCCTAGTTCGTATAGGCAGGAGTACCCCCCTAGTTCGTCACCTACCCCCCTCTATAATACCTCCCTACCCCCCCCCCCCCCCCCCCCCCCCCCCCCCCCCCCCTACCCCCTCTGGATACCACCTTGATAGGATACCGTCTCAGCATTCATTAGAAAAATAATTTACTGAATAATTAACAAAGGTCACTATATGGTTAAAAAAAACACGCAAAATAACGTTAAACAGCTTAGTGTTCCTTGAAAAAAAATTGAGGGTATGAGTAAAGGGGTACAAAGACAACAACAAAAATGTCGAAATTATTCAGATATACCTCAAATTATTGGAAACTGAGTGACAGATTCGCCATGGCATTCCATAAGATCCAAAGAATCTAATTAAAAGGGAGCACACACAAAAGCCAAATTAGGCCAGTAGCCTATGAGAAATCGCAAAATACCCAAGACAATGAACAAGTCCTAATGGAGGGCCCTGGGTCTATCAAAATATTTCAATAGTTTCCCAGGGAATTTGATATCATTTTCTTCTATCTCCACTTTAAATGAAAAAAATAATTATCTTTTAGGCATCCCTGCTTTGAATAAAAAAAATGAGGTATTATCATTTTAAAATGATAGCCCCCTATCCCCCTCCCCTATAGGCAATAATTTACAATTTATTTATGAATCATATTTTTTGGGTAACTTCCGCTTCAATCTTTAATTCCCCAACCTTGTACATAGCTTAGTCTATAGCTAAATTTTGTCTCAACCGAATGCTATTTTTTTTGGAAGGGGGGGGGGTAAAAAATGTTCCAGAAAGAAGATTGTATTTTCTATCAGGTGTTCAATAATTGAGTATTAAACATGAAGAAAATCTTATCTAAAAACAGCAAAAAAAAAATCTGCAAACTTACAATTCAGCTGTAGAAACAATCTGTCGGCTGTCAATTTCAAAATCCAACAAAAGGCTGAAGCTGTATAGTAGTGAATGCGTTCTATAAATCTATTCAACTTGAAAATAAAATTCTTGACTACGAATGATGTAAGAAATAGCGATTGGGAAACTGCATTCGAAATTATTTAAACTCATTTCATAAAGACGATACTTTTTTTTGTCAACATATGAAGAACTATGTATATTGCAATATTTGCGATAGCATATTGCATCTGTCTGGTTTTTATGCAAAGTAAAAAAAGAGACGAAAATTAATGAACAAGAGAGCAGTGAAGAATTATGGTATAAAAAGTAATATTTGGCATGGAAAGTCACTGGTGATAAATCACTAGGGGTGGCACCGTGATTGCGTGATTTTCGGGGATCCGGGAACCAAATTTTTTTTTGGGGTGACGCATAGATTTTCGGGGAAATACCCGAAAATTCGGGGATGGTGCAAGCTCTCCTTGATTTCTAATCAGGAAAATCGAAATACTAAACCACACGAGAAGGAAAAGCCCCGACTTTGCGGTTGACGCAATAATGAATTGCCGTAAAAATAATTTTAAAGTCGACCGAACGCCGCCGCCTCTGCCGGTGGCGGCGTGCCTGCGGCGCGCCGGTGGTGTTATGACACTTCGGCGGCGTTCGACCGGCCTCTCGTCGGCGGCGTTCGGTCGATCCGCCGGCGCGGCGCCGGGGTCTAATATATATATATATATATATATATATATATATATATATATATATATATATATATATATATATATATATATATATATTATATATATATATATATATATATATATATATATATATATATAT